>JAUBOD010000185.1:1020821-1034568 GCA_032353885.1 Nothura maculosa
AGTCTGGGTTGCTTTGGTATGAATTAAGGCAGAGATGAATCACCATGATTGCCAGTGAAGTCCCCTGCAAAGGATGGGAGCAAGAAGACTGGGCTCCTTGCAGTGGACTAGAGGCAGATATTTATATCCATATGCATTGGTGTGGGGTCTACATGCAAGGTTCTTCAGGTTTCCTTGTGTCTAGCAAGATGTAGGTAAAACACTTGCTGGTGCCCAAGCTATGAGGCCTCATTGGTGACATTGTTTTCTCAAACTGGTTTCTCAGACAGCTCAGCTGAGCTGTGAATTAACTGCCTGTTTCTCTAAGTTGCCTCTAAAAGGGAATCTAGACCAAAATAATGTAAATACTAAACTGTGATGAGCTAAGTTCCCACCCAAAAAACAACAGAATCATTAAATAGAGCCTTCCTTGGTAGCAGTTCTCATAAATAAGGTAAAAGAGAAAGAAAAACACATCCAGGAACAGCTGTGGCCATATCTGAGAAAGACAGCATAGGATTAGGGAAAAGCATCTCCAGCTGCCTCATGCAAAGTGACAACACTACATGGCAAAAAACCTGACCTTTATAATCTCCAAGGAGCAGTTTATCAAAGCTGGAGAAGCCTTGGTGTGATCCCAATGAGAGGAGTGACTGCTAGAACCCTGGTGAGGTTTTTAAATGCAAGGCCTAGCTGGAGGCAGGTGATTACAATCACAAAAACCAAGGTGGGGCAGCCTCCCTGTGATCCCTGTGCACTGTCAGGGCACCAGAAAGGCACTGTGGACTATCTGGAGGGACAGGCTGTCTGTCACTGTATGACTTTGGTCACAAACCTAAACCATAGTTCAGGGAAAGGCAGGCTGTGGCCACAGCCCCTGCTCCCACCCCTGTGCCAGGGATGCTGGGGACAGATCGGGAATGCTGCACCAGGATCCAGCATTTCAGCATGGGGCTCAATGACTGCCATGCCTTCCTATGGCAAAAAAAAACAGTCAGGATGGAGGTCAGGATTATCTGGAAGGAAAATTACATGTTGAAACCTAGGAAGAAGATGCTTCATATCAGGTTAGCTGCTAGCTATACTGGTTACCTGCAAACTATTAGACTGGCTCATTAAATAACAAAGGGGGAATTTTTCTTTCTGATTTTGGCAAAACGGTCCTGTGGACCTCCAGCAGCAATAAAACGCCTCCCTGCAAATCCCTATGAGATGTGATGGAATGGGAACTTTAGATGTTCCGAATAAAACAGAAAGGAGATGGCTGCAGCTGATGCAAGGTTTCCTTGGGGAGCACCACACAAAGCAGATAATTCATGTGTTTTTTTAAAAAAAAATAATGGTCTTTAAAGTTTTTCAAATACTGTGGCAATGACAAATCCAAAATGAACACATAAAGTCTGTGGTGGTTTTGGGAGCCTTTTATCAGATCTCACCACATGGTGGCAATAGTAGTAAAGGTTTTGCGCAGAAGATTTTTCTGGAAGCTCCCAAGCCACTTAAACTGTAAACTGGGCTGCTGTTCTGTCTACCTTGTGGCATAATGTACCTCTATTTTTCTGCCTGCAGAAATCAACTGTCATAGCTCCCTTATAAGAAATTGCATTCTCCTTCCATTTTGACATATCTGATCAGCACTGTAAATGATTCCAAGATTTCTTTGAAGATCTTCAGTTCTTTCCCCTCCCACCTTTTCCTCCTCCAAAACACATAATTGCAGCTTCTGTGAAATGTTAATTTACCGAATGTTGTATTCTCAGAATTGAGCAAATTGCAACATTTCAAGTTTTCTTTAGTGAGTGCAGGAGGAGACTTCAAAACAGAAGGGTTGCCTAAATCTTCCAGTAAGGTCAGATATTTTGTCTACCGATTCAAGTGCCAGCAGAAAACAAACAAAAAAGCAAAACAAAACAAACCCCCCAAAAGAGTGTTTTTATGACTTCACCCCTGAAGTACCACCCTGCCATCCATTCCTCCTCAAACAAGAGAGGAGAATATATCCAGAGTCGGTTGCTAGTGGTGACTGACCAATATTGCTATGTGATTTCTAGAGGTGATAATAAACTTGTGTCATATTTCGATTCTAAAGAAATCTGAATTCCATCTTGCTGTCCAACAACCTGCGGGATGAAGCAGGATAGTGCCCCTGCTCTATCCGCACAAAGCATCTTCTGCAGGGACAAATCAGCAGCAAGGAACAACAGGGTGCAGGTGACATGGTCAAATCCTAAAATGTCAAATAATTAACAGATGCCAATTTGTCCAAGAGATCTGTGCCCCTTGAAACCCCTGCACGACCCTGGTGATGTGCTCCTGGGGGCTCCAGGCTTCCTCTAGACTCTCTGGTGCATTGCCCATGCACAATCATTCCTTTTGCCTCATGGATGTGGGATTTAACACTCTGCTCCCCTGAGAAGTCCCAAGGGCTCGTGGTGGCCTCGGGAAGGTGTCCCCGCAGTGCCCCGGATGCTCCATGCCTGCGCAGTGCTGGGTCAGCAGCGGCGTTTCCTGGAGCACCTGTGTTTTTCTTGGAGGTCTCTCCTCTCCATGCTGACCAGACCTGACGTTGCTTATCTTCAGTGATTAGATCAGCTCATATCTCCAGGACTGGAAGGAATGATATAAAAACATACCATCCTACACCATCTCGAATGACCTGCCAGGAAGCAGTTTATTTATACGTCCCAGGCACTCAATCTACTGTGTAGATATGTGCAAGCAGACAGGTGCAGATTTAGCAAGAAAGCCCCCAGTAAAGCACTTTAACCCTGCCGTCACCCGTTTGCATTAGCAGCTGGAGCAGCACGCTCCTCTGTGACACTTGTGGCCACCTGGCAGCTGCCTGGTTCCTTTTGCCACTGTTTAACTGGTGGCTACATCCATCCCTACTAGCAGAGTAGGGCTGTCACATTTTTCATTGCCATCCCCTTCTGGTGGTAACCAAGATGCTTGTGTGAAGTGATATGTCACCGGAGACAGACCTTTAAAAATAACTGCTGTGCAGAAGAAAGGGACATTTATCAGATGCCACAGGGCTCTGGGATAGTAATAGCACATCCCACTGCCTTTGCTTGTAAGCACACACTGCCCTAGATCATGCAGTCTTGGGCACTTCGTAGTGCATCACTAAACATCCACCCCATCACTCCTGACCTCCATGCTCCATCATTCCTTCTTCAGGCAGCCCAGAAGAAGTTAAACAGCCAGTGCAACCTGGAAAAACATCACAGAAGTCACTATGACCCTGCCAGGTCACCTCAGCTGAGCGCTGGGTCCAAGCCTCAGCAGTTGTCACGCAAGAGGCAGAGCCTTCCTTGCAGTAGCTGTGCCTGCGAATGCTGCTTGGGCCATCCCGCTGCTCTGCTCTGGAGACAAAGCTGTTTGCAGTTCAGATGTTTGATGCAACATGATTCCAAGAAAGGAGCCATCAGTTAAATTGATCTCTATGTCTGAGGAGGAATCTTGGCTGAAATCTTGCCCTGCAAGTCCAACAACAACAGCACATCAGTTACTCCAGTGGATTTCATTTCTCAGCCCTTTAACATGTAATTCCTGGACAGTTGCCCTAAACAGAAAGAGTGAAATACTCTGCTCCTTGCTGCTTGCATTGCATAAGATGACTGCCCACTGCTAAGCCATATACAACCAGTTATTTGTACTGTGCCTGCCACTGTCACAAAGCCTGCAGTCTCAAGGGGACAGTATTTTTATGCTGGTTTTCCTAAACAATTAATTTAAATTACCCGCGAAGGACCAAAAAGGAATAGTTGTGGAATCACATATTGAAACTGCCTTGCTTAACCAGGTTAACAGTCACCAAACATGAAAATAATACATATGAGCTAAAACTCTGGGGTGTGCCTTCAGGATTTGATGACTGCCTTTTCATTAAGGAGAGGCAAGATCCCATTCAGTTGAAGCAGTCTGGAGAGAGATATCCTTTTTTTTGAAATTTGGAGCCTTGTCCTTTTCAATAGATATATCAGGCATATCTTTTCCATTTGCCTTTAAATTAATCCTTTCTTCTCCAAGGACTGAGTACACCAGAGTCTATATGGAAGGTGTTCAAGTAGTTCAAGTTACCAGTAGAGAAGTTTATTGGTCAATTGCTTTATGTCACACTTTAACAAAAGTTTGACAGTCTATTTGCCACTTAGCTAATTGAAAATCATAGCCAAGGAAGATGTAGGCCATAAACCCCATTTCCTCCTTAGATACATTAATCATTGCTGTAGAAACCCATCAAGAGGCAGGCTATCCATCACTTTCTTCCCAAACCATACACGTAGTAGATAGCAAGGGCATACAGGCACTAGGAGCTTCCTCAGTCCTTGACAGTGAGGGCTAGGTAAAGTTCATTGCCCAAAACTGGAGAAAGTGTGTGTTAGGATACAGCATCTACTTTTATTTTGAATGAATTGGAATAAATTATGCCTTGAAATTATGGTTTTAGGGACAATAGTGCCTTTATATGCCTGGAAATTTTGCATTAAGGTCTTTCCAGCAGCCACTGGTGTTTTGAGCAACAGGCCGCCAGTTTCTGTATCCTAGAGGAAAGGCTACCAGGGCCACAGCCGCAGCCTGACACATCTGGGACTGCACCTACACAGCACCGTTTAGCTGAATGTCCTGCAGATCAGGCCTGTCATATGGTTTCCATGCACGTGTCTCATCAGCTGTGCTGCTGCAGTTTTACACACGTTACTGCTTTTCGCTGTGCTCTTAGCATTGCAAATACTGTATGCCAGTATTGTAAAACAGTTGATCTTTCAGATAGACAGATGTGACCCTTACATACAGATTTCCTTTTTTTCACACATCAAATAATCTTAATCAGCAACCAGTGTTATGTTGCTTATATATTCAGGAATTTAATGATTGGCCATCACATAGGGCAATAGAAATTTCCATTTCTTTGGGCATTTCTATTAATTTGGCTCCTTCTTAGCTGTATTGGATGAAAAGCATTTCAGGCAGCAGAAAATGTTTAGATCTGTTGGAAGTTCCTTGCAGTAAATATGTTTATTTAACGTAGTGATAAAAGAGCAGAGGGTCAGGCTGACACCAGAAGCGCACAGTGCCCTATTATTCCCATTGTTCATGGCTCGTATCTCAGCCAACTCCTGCAGGGACAAGGGGACATGGCTGTGAAACCTACACAGGGACAGTATGCAAGATAAACACGATTACCATGTTGCCACTGAACAACATCCGGTTGTTAACACGACTGTAGCTGACCGTGCCAGCGCATACTGCTCTCCCAGACGCCGTGTTTGCTCCTACCTCTTGCCTTGATAGCGCGGCTTCTCCAGCCTGCCCTCCTTGCTCTGCGAGAAGGGAGGCACGAGCTGCTGAACAAAGCCGAGCATGGCCTCTAGTTCTGCTTTTTATCTTGCTTTTGAAGACTTGCTGCTTAATCTCTTTCTGAACAGGAGCCAGGTCCAAGAAAGCGAGAGAGCAAGGTCCTGAAGACAAGATGATGGATGGAGCCATGGAGTTCAGAGCACTTTGTTCAATCACTCCTGTTCTTTCTTTAAGGAATGATAAAATTAACTGGATCAATTTTAGAGCTCTATAGCAGCAGACTGACTATGGATTGACATGTCATGAAGTGCATTACCCACTTAGATGTCATCAGGCTGATACAACACAGACTGTATCAGCACCTGAAATATCCAGTTCCAGGATAGTTTTTAATAAGCTAGTTATCTTGCAGATTGCATGTGTTGAATAATACCACAATCATGGCTAACTTAGTTTTCTCCTCTTTTTATTTTTAATATCACCACCTGCTAATAGAGACAGTATTCAGACATTCCTAAAGTCCATGCCAAAGCTCTCATTAACTACTGTGAGCTGATACTTCTGAGACCAGGAGCAAATCCTCAGTGGATATGAATTAGTGCAACTCCATTAACTCGTGTGCAGCACATTTGCTCATAGCAAGCAAGTGGTTCCCTCTCTTGGTTCCTGAATTAGAGTCCCACATGGAAAGCAGCACCTCTTTGAATGAGTTAATTCAGCTCATTTACTTCTGATCCCAAATTGACCTTGGAGAAAGGAATAGAGCAAAGTCAACTCAGATTAGCCCACATATCTTTCCCTCTAGTGTGCTTCTCTCCAGTACAGTGCTCTGGTGAGTGTGCACCCAAGAAATAGGGAAACCTGCTGCCCTGGCAACTTGACCACTATTTTACCTGCCCAACTGGAAAGCCAGGTGTTCTTTTAAAAGCAGATAATGGACTGTCATTACACAGACTGATGGTATTTTTAGCCCTTACCAAAGCAGAGAGAGAATGCTAGACTGCCCTTTGATTTACACTATTTCTTTAATGGTTTAATTTCTCTGTGTAGAGGACCCAGCCTCTCCCCAGTGTAAACACGATCAGATTTGTGTCCACATCATATATTTTTGCAGTTCAAGGTAAACTTGTTAAATTCTACTGCAAAGGGGCTGGGAATTTCTTTGAAGAGGGCAGTACTATGTAAAGGGCATGTAGTGATAGCTCTCGCTTTTGATGTTTGGCAACTTGCCATCATTCCCTTTCAGGTCTGCACGCTGCCTCTCTGCAAAACAATCAGTTTTTCTCCCTTTCCCTTTGTCCACAGTCTTCCCAAAAAATCCTGCAAAGACGACTAGGAAAAGAGGGTGCATAGATTCAACAGGGCAGTATATGAATGTGGGATTTAAAAAATAGACTGCAGATATGTCAGAAAAAGTCATATGGGCAAGTTGGGTGAGCTCTTGTTTTTTCAGTCGATTCTCAGTAGATAAGGAAATCCAAGAGAAAGCAGCCATTCCCAAATCTGAGAATTGCTCCTGAATATCTATCCTTGAGTTTTTCAGAAAGAATGCAGACTGCTCCTGAGTTTTTACAGCTATATTGATTACACCTGTCTGATATGTCATTACTCAAACCTTTATAAATGAACAACCGTACCAGTCTGCTCACAGTTCTGCTCACTGATAATGCCGACTAAAATCCTAGAAGCTGAAGCAGAATTGGAAAAATTTGCCTTTTGCAAAAAGCCTCCTTTGAACTATGTGGTCTCACCTTCCCCCTTAACTTCCTAGGGATCTGGTCTATGGCACTGAATTGGTACCTGCTTAACTGGGCACCTGATCTCAGTTCCCTCCTGCTCCCTCTTCCCAGCCACCCATGCAGAACAGTACGAGAGCACTGTTAGTTTGCTTGTTATTATTCTTTGGTTTATTGCTTTGACAGTTTCATAAAACAATATTGAAATTAATGGATCAACTTGAAAAACAAAGATTTACATATTTTGGCGAGCTGAAAAAGCAAATAAATTTTACAGCTGGATCTGGATCCAGCAGAAAGCTTGTCTGGGACACAATGTTACATTTCTCTTCATGTCTGAGCAAATTCATTAAAATTTATTTATTTTTTAAATGGCAGTAAGTGTGGTGCTAAGTGTGAAGATATTTATTCTGACTGAAAAAAAATTAAAATATCCAGTTCTTAATGGTGCTTTTTCTGTATGTTTATTTGTTTGCCTCAGCAGGAACAATTCGGCAGAAATGAGGCAAAGTCACAAAACATTTTCATGTTGCTGAATCTGCATTTTTGCCAAAAAAAAAAATGCAGCCAGAACTGTTCCCAGCTCCACTTCCAAACTATTACAGAAATTAGAGTGAAATGGTACTGATTAAGATGGGGGGGCATCACCCTCACAGTAACTCTATCCAAGGCAGTGGATTTACACGAGAGCCGGTTCTTGGCTCTTGGTATTTATAAAGCCTATAGCCTTCAGCAGTTCATTTTCAGAACATTCTTCTTCAATGACACGCGGGTGGAATATTGCAGATAATGGCCCCAATGTTTATAAAAGACAAAAGGAGCAAGATTTACTCAGACAACAACATGCAGCCTGCATGGTACTGAGTGAGGGAAACCAGAGATGCAAGTGCCATGTGCAGCAGGCTCCCAGTGCCAGGCATGGCAGAGCTGTGTCACCACACAGGGACCTGCCCTCCACCTCATCTCTCTCTGCTGCCTTTTTGCTCTTTTTATTTGTTGGGAGGTAAAGTCCTTGAACTATCACTTTCAGCAATTTTGAGATATGCCATTAACCCACCTCCTAAAGGTTTCGTACCTTAATTTTGCTACCTCATGCTGGCCCTTCCCCTTCCAGTTGAGTTATCTGGGAGCCCTATGTCCTATGTATGAGTGGAGATCCATGTGAAAAACCTACGAATCTTTCAGACAGGGCAAGTATCCTTGAAAACCACAGATGGTTCCAAAGAGCATGCAGAAGGTTTAGCGTTAAAATAATGTGTTGGTTATGGGGAGTTAAGGAGTAGGCATCGCTGGAAAACACTCTCCCCCATAAAGTGGAAAACATCAGCCTCGTGGGCTTTGTGCCAAGGATTCTAGTTCTCATGAACAAGCTCCTCTGAGTATATTTGAGAATCCTCATGGACTCTGCTGCTGTTCACCCAGTAGGTCTGGGATAAAAAGAAAGCTGGGAAGCTGCTGAGAAACCAGAGGACAGTAAGGGACTAAGTGACTCCTCCCCACCCCAGGAAACCAGATGACACAACGCTAGGGCTTGCTGCCACAATTTCATTGGAAGTGACAGCATTTCCAAGGCAAAATCCAAACCCGGATCATGGCGATGGAAAACAAGACTAGTGCTGAATGCTCACAGCTGGCTTCACTTTGCAAAGACACCAGGAAGACCTTGCTATATGAAAAGTAAAATGTGATACCCTGGCTAGGAAGAAGACTAAGTGTTAGGACTAAGGTCTTGTGGCAACTGCATGGCTACCACCAAGGATGCAATTCAGTGACAATCTGGAGGGCTGTCCCGAGCTATGCGTAAGCTGCAAAGGGGAAAAAAAACACAGTAAAGATCAACCTGCTTTAGCCACAAATCTTACATATGCTTGCAGAGACCTATTTCAGGCTTGTGTCTGTGCACAGGAACTGGCTTTGTCAAAATCCCTTCCCCGATTTTATAGAGAAAAGCAGTGACTGATTTTAATACAGGTTCCTGGAGAGGCCATAAACACCTGTCACTGCTGTCCTCAATGTGTAACATAAAGGATGAGGGGAGAAGGACATCAGGAAGAGTTTTCTTTGCTGCTATTTCAGATCGTAGCCTGCAAAGTTTGGTCCTAGTGATGGGACTGTCTAACAACACACAACCAAAATACTTAAAATTCTGCAGCTGAAGAGCTGCTTGAGGGACAGTGCTTGAGAAGTGCCACATAGGGATGTCCACATTGTCAGGGCACCTTTCTGCAAAACGGAAAATTTAACAGTGTGATTTAAGGCTTTGGCACATTCAGGGAGAATCCTTCTCTCCCTCCTCGTAATCTGCCTTTAATATCTAATTATAGGGACTAATGAGTGATTATGTGTCGCCAGCCTTTCTGACCTTTAATAATTTCTGTACCAACATGCTTTACCGCTTTCCGGAGGAAATGTTATCTGAAGTGTGAAATTCACCATTCTTTGGTTATGAAATCACCACTTGGCCATGGCTGCTAAATAGTTTCAAACCTGAAACATATTTGAACCATTTCCAAGTTCATCTAGAGCGTGACCCTGTGTGTTTTAATAATTATAATTTCCTAAGTAAAGCACAACTCTAGAACCAGGGAAAAAAATGCACAGACAGCTGCAGGGGTGGGGATGGCTGACGGTAATGATGAGCTTTACAAATATAGCAGGAGGAAAGCAATAAATCTCCCAAAACAAAGTGCCTTCTTATTTTAACCCTTTGTATGTGGGATTGCCCCGATGAGCCAGACAAATGGACCTTCCCATGGAGCGGCCACAGAGATGAGACCTGCCAGAGATGAGAAGGAGGAAGAGGAGGAATATGCTTCAGGTTGCTCATTCTTTTCCCCAGGATACACTCCCATTTCAGATCTCTATCTTGGCTGTCCTGGTGCAAATCAGTTGAAGCCAGCAGGATTTGCCCCCGCTTTGCAGAGCCGCGCGCCGGGATCAGGCGCGGAGCCGTGCGCTCATGTGAGTCATCCCATCGGCATCAGCACCATGAAAGCTGAGTGAGTAATGTTTTGTAGACACAGAGCTGGAAGCTGGGCCACATGGCTCCGCACAAAGAGACGGGTCGGGTCGGCATAAATAACGCCAGCCCGGAGCACAGGGACGTGGGCCGATCCAGCGCAGAGCCAAAGACACTCATGGTCCAAGGGAGCCACGGGCGGCCGCCACAGGAGAATTTGTACCAAAGTGAGAGGAAATAGCCTGTTTCTCCTCCTGCATTGCAGTCGCCTCCTAAAACCTCAATAAAACAGAGTTAAACAAAAAAAAAACCATGCGAGGAGTGAGCGGGTGCACCAGACCACCCAGGTCAGGGTGCCTTTCTGGGGCATGCATCCCTCCAGAAGACGCAAACCGCCTCTTAGTCGCTTCTGTGAGATCTCTACCAGGGATATGACTAACACAACACTTGGCAGAGCAAAGACTAATAGTGTGATTGTTCTGTCGGCTTCTTCCCTTCTGGAGTAATATCGTGCTGAGCAGGGTCCGAGGGAGCCATCTGAAAGGCCTTTTCATTATTGTATCGAAAACTCCTCTGACTGCAGATCTCCTAATCAAAGGACTTTTATGTAAAGTCACATTTTTTCCAAAACCAGAAAAGTTCAGGCTCAGAGCATAAACATTAGACTCATTATTTAGAAATAGCAAGCAAGTCCTTTGGGTTCTGGTATCAGATCAAAGCTAAAAAATTAAATTGCTTCAGAAAAAAAAATAGTTCGCTTTGGGAATCAGCATATTTCTTGTTTGCTTTTTCATTATGCAGCTAAAAAAGGAATAGTGAGATTCTGTCGGTGGTTTTCAAGTGTTTTCCAGAACTGGAAGGATGCTGCATGCTAACGACATCTACCGTCTGTGGAGGCAGAAAATATTTTGTTGACATGACAATAAGACCTTCTGCAGACTTATCGAATTATTTTCCCCTGTAGGGGTTTAGCTACAAGAAAGACATGTGATCACTGTGCTCACGTGGCAACAAAACCTATGCTGATATTACCTTCGAGCTGCTTGAGCCTGTTCCAGCACGCACGGGCATCCGTTTCCATCCAGGTTGTGGGTAAGAATTCAGAAATTGCCTCATTTCACAAGGGCCCTCCATAGAGCCTAGTTCTCACTAATGCAAAAGGAATTGATCTTTTGGGGCTGTCAAGTAGTTACTGATTTACTACGGGTGCTGGGTGGAAGGGAAATCTTTCCTTCTTTTTTTAAGAGGTTTAGTCCCTCTGCTCCATTCACCCTTTACTCCTCTGTGGTTTCCATCCTTGTCCCTTATGGAAGGTCAGAAGTGGTTCAAGTGGCTCCTGGGTGGCAGTGGGATGGAGACCATTGATGATAGAGACCCCTATGAGGTCCATCGGTCACAGCCAGCACAGACACATCCTCCATCCAAGACAAATCAGCAGCTGAAGTTGCCATCACTGGACACATTCATTGTAACCACAGCTCCCCTCCTCTCCAGGTGTTGAATCCTGACCCCACATATCCTGGGCTGCTGCACAGACCATGGGGCTCATCAAGAGAGGAAGAGGTTGCTGCTATTTGCCTTGATCACTTGCTTCCTGATTTTTTTTCCCCAGGATTGATACTGGCCATGCTCATGAGGCATAATGAACAAACCTGATTCCTGCTGATTTTTGGGAACTCCTTGATAAGCAGGGCCGAGAGCAGATGGCCGAGAGTGGTGGAATCGTAGCAATGCCCTAGGGCTTCTGCTTGCCTGACATGAATCACTCAATCACTTGGTAAGATGGGTTCATGGTACCTTTACATCAGCCCTTAAGAGGTCTCCCTTATCTTTGACTTTTGTGGGCTGTTGGATTTTCTGCTGCCTGGTTTATCTGTTGCCTAGAAATGGCTTGGAGTGTTTATTCCAGGGAAATACGAGTGGTGTCCATGGCTGTGCCACAGCTTCTCTTGTAAGACATTTTTCATCTTGTTGCTTCTCAAGTGCCCATCTGTACAAAGACGTTAATAATGAGAGGAAAACTAGCGTAGCAAGACCAGCTCCACACAGGTCCCCAAGTGTTGAGTGGCCATATAATTTCTTAGATGATTCGGTCACATGATACTTTTTTCTTGCTTTTTTTTGCTCCCTTACTGGGTAATTGAAACTTCATAGATGCTAGGAATCTGAAAAATGCGTAGCAGTTATTTATGTACAAATAACCTTTTCACTGCAAAATGAGGTTCTTGTACAGAAAAGAGCCTTTCTGTGAACACTGGAGTGAACAAACACCTGTTTTTCACAAATGTTAGGATTTCCCCAACTGGCACAAAGAGTTGATATTGAAAGTATAAAGCAAATTTCCCATCTTTGCTTTTACAATGTTAGCTTTGTTGTCCCTGATCAAACCTCATCAACTAAAAAAAAAAAAAAAAAAGTACAATCTTTCAAATCGCCATCCTGTTATCTCTGGAATTAAGGTCTGTCTTCATCTCATCTTCTACCTAAGTCTGTGTGATGGCTGCTTCCTATGGGCTTGGCACTTCAAAGACAATTCAAGCAATAAGGAAGGAAAAGGAGACCCAAGAACATGGATGAAGCTGGGCTGCTGGATTCGGCAACGTGCCAATGGAAAGATGTCTGTTACAGCAAGTGGATGTAATTGTACCTTGTAAATTCAGTAACATGGGAACCAATTACATAGAAACCCAAGATTCAGCAGACAAGACTGCACTCTGGCATTAGCTGGTCTCAAACGGCTGTTCAGTGTGCTATAAAGGTTAGGATTGAACTGATGCTGAGTTGGCAACAGTGCTGAACCCTCTGGAATTCATTTGCTATCTTGAGTAAGGAAGAACAATATATATTAATGTCTTCTGGCAATCTGTTTTCATGCTTCCATTCAGCCTGTGACCCCTTGGTTGGGACAGCCCTAAGAAAGGCAAAGATAAATCAGTGTACAGTACAGTAGAAAAATAGCAGGAAGATCTGGCTCAAGAGGGAACCACAGGATGACATAGCACAATGTTATCCGCTAGTGAAATGACATGATGCTCTGTATGAAGCCAAGGAATTGTGAACAGCAAGCTTACCAGCAGGCAGTGCTAAACAATGTTAAGAAACAGGCTGATGGGAGCAATGAGGAGATATACACGATGTGTTCTTACCCTAATTACATGTAACACAACCTATAGCCACTTGCTAAGAACCCCTCAGATCACTTTCCATAGCAAGGAGATCATGCATAGGAAGGCATTACCTGTGGGTATCAAGTGCTGATGCTGCAAGCCTGCAGTGGCAGCGAAGTGCCAGCATAACCCCAGGCACTCAGAGCACGTATCTGAGTCCTTGCACGTGGATTTGGTTGACAGGTCTCAACCTTCAATGATCTCTGTGTCCAGTCCTACTAATAACACATTATCATTGACTTGCTGGTACTTTAGTGTCGTCTCAGCAGAGCCATTTTTAACAAAATGTGAAGAACAACAAGACAAACTTCTCCCATATATTAATAACAAATTTTGAAAGTTTAGAAATATAAAAACATAGATTAAAAATTAAATATTGCAAAATCTTATGACTTAATCTTTAAAACACCTGATTATCTCTAAAGATGGACATAAGGACATGATGTGACTTTCAGCAGCATGAAAGACCCTAAGATCCAAGACAGACAAAATAATCTGGTTTTCTGACAATCTTAGAGGCTCATCTAATATCTTTTAAAATCTGAACTGTCTGCCTTTTTGCAGGAGTCAGAGGTTTTCAGTTTCCCTTTCAAGCCCAGAGG
>JAUBOD010000185.1:1034668-1069633 GCA_032353885.1 Nothura maculosa
TAATATCTTTTAAAATCTGAACTGTCTGCCTTTTTGCAGGAGTCAGAGGTTTTCAGTTTCCCTTTCAAGCCCAGAGGCCAATCTCCAGTTCCCCAGGGGTCCCCTGCACTCCCTGAGGTTTGAGCAAAGGCTCTTCCCCATCATGTCCTGAATCCTTTTGAGAAGCTTTCATGTGTCTCTTGGCTGCAGTCCCTCTCTGTCTCATATCTGAACCCATCCCTTCCTTTCCATATCTATACCTCTTTAGTATCTCTTCTCATGTTACTTACTCCTAATAACTCCTTAATTATATTACAAAACTTCATCAAGCTTTTAGGAACAAAGCTCATATGAAGGATGCTATACAAAACAGACCTCTATCATAGGGGAATTTGTACTGTGGCAAAGAGATGAGGAAGTTGTTTGATCATTACTGTTATCTAGAACAAATTGCACATAATAACCCTTAATATTTTCTATCAGATTTTGCTTCTCAGACAGACCCTTTTTTTTTGAAAATTAATCATAATTTAATAGAATTGCGTGGGTATATCTGAGACCCCAAAATAAGATACTTAAATGGGCATTAAAAATAAGCAAATGACTAATTCACTGAATGCAGTGCTTGTTTCACTGCCCTTGACATAGCCTTAGAAACTGAAAACTTTTGTATTGACTTAAGATAAGTACCATAAGACCATTAAGCAATCCATTGTTCTTATGGTACCCAATAATCTAGTCTTTTTATTTAAATATGATAGGAAGTAATCCCAGAGCCAATGAAAGCATGGAACCAACTAGGTGCTACGTTCCACAAATACTATATTGCACAGAAGATTTTAACTCCTTATCTGCAAAACAGTTGGCTGTGACCGTATTAACAATTATATATTATCAGTTGTACTTGGCAACATTTATGTGTCCAAAATGTATCATGGGTTTCACAGCTTAGTTCCAGAAATAGTCCGTGATCTGGGTGACATCATGCTTCTCCGCACAACCTTTTTTACTTCTCTTCCTTTCATAAACACTTGTATTCCCAGCTCAATGTTGAGTCCATTGAGGCCATTAAAAGCGAGCGAGCTCTTCCCACAGTTCAGCTCTACAGCATGTCAAATGGGTTGAAAAGTTTACCAAAACAGCCCTGCTACCAGTTGACTGACAGGAATCTTTGTGGCTCTGCTATGGTAGAGTCGGAACAACACAGCAGCCTTAATGGAGGCAGTATTAAAACCATAACCATCATGCAATTAGGAGACACCAAAGACCGTCAATGATTGAAGCAGGCTGTCGGTTCAGTGCATTATGTAAAAGGATAAGAATGTGTTATGATTGGGAGGTGCAACTCCCTTATTCAAACAACATCGGTGGATGTGCTATTCAGATAGCTTAGCCCCAGGCGCTGAGGATATGCGGTATGGTGAAAGATTATGAAAAGCTAGAAGCGAGGGGAACTGAAAGTCTACCCTCAGAAGCCTAATTGGAATTTTTAAGTAGCAAGCAGCTGGATTCTTAAAACCAAAATAAGCAATAGAAAGTGGCATTGTGAAACTGCATTGCAAAACTCTATTAAATGAAGTTGCAAATAGCTACGCAACCGTCTGTTACATTGCATTGTGGAGTCTGGGTGTCATTTTGATGACTCATGATCAATATTACACCGTCCTTTAATTATTTACAAGGAATATTGTATATTATTGTCATTCAAAAATATTCTCATTCAAAAAATGTTCAAATACAAAGTCAAAAATGTCCCTTTTCTCTCTGTATGATAGTCCTTTCCTTCAAAATAATAATGTAGGATGGAGTATAATTTAAAATAGATGCTGGGTTACCATAGAAAACTCGATGTCTTCCTGGAATAATTTGTTTAAGCCAGAGATCACAACATTTTGCCGTATTTTTAAATTGAGTATTACCTTGAAAATGTAGAAAAACAGTCTTAAAATTATAAACTAAGGCAAGTATCTATCAAAAAAATCACTGATCTAAAAAGTGGTGTCAGGAATCACTCAGGAAAACTATTCTAAAACAAGTAACCTAAATTGGAGTATTTGGACCACATTAAACACTGGGGCAATGTTACTCAAGTTTTAGCCATTGCACTTCTGATTTAATTTACTTTGGAAAAGAATTAGGCAACAGTGAAGTTAAGGCACTTCTGTTAGGAGCTGATGAGAAGCTAAATAATATACTTGAAGGTTTTTAGTTCATTTGGATCTCCTGTGAAGGTTTTCCTCCAGAGAACCCTACATCAGCCAAAGAGCATTTAGATGTTGGGATATTCTTATCAATTCCTGGAGAAGTTTGAAATGAATGTTGTCTTTTTCAGTGACACAAAGAAGCCCATAATCAAGATATATTTAAGAATTTCTTTTTTCTTTTCCTTTTTTTTTTCAGAAGCCAGAAGCAAAATAAAAAGAATAAAAAGAGAGGGGAAAAATACCATGGTATTGCAGAACAAACAAGATGGCAAAATAACAAAACTATTTTTTAATAAGCTGGGAATTTGCCTCAGTATGCAGTTCTTGGAGGAGAGGCAGCTTCTGAGAGCTGGCCAGATTCCCCAATGCAGACATATGGACACCTGGAAGAAAAGACAAAACTTTTTTTCTGGTAATCTAAAACTTGCGTTTTTGTGATGATTCTAAATGTTCCTTATTAAGGAAAGCTTGAGAGATTACACAACCTGTAAAGGGCAGCTTTAATAGGTTAAATGATCAAGAGGCTTATAAAGCAGGGGTTTTTACTTTCCATGTGATTGCTGGTTAACTCTGTTAACACTGATGGAGCTACAGAGTTGGGAAGTTGTTTGAAATGAGAATCCAGCTGGTGAAAGTACAATATGCTGAGAAAAATACAGTGGAGATGTGGAGGGAGAACTGAAATGAGGGAGAAAACTACCTGCTGAAGACCCAGACAATATTTTCCAAGGACCCAGCACTGAGGCTGAAAGGGAACATAGCTGGACTCACTCAAGATACAAGATTAATGAAAAAAAACAATGAACCATAAAAAAAGAGATGCAAGGATATTTTTCTCTCTCTGAGACTGAGCAAGGGATAGAGAAGGATTAGAAGCTGAATATTGTTCACATGTTGACATTTTTTTCCAGTCTAAGCTATGAAAGCTCCTTAGCTCTCTGATGACTTTCTTGGTCTTTCTAAATCCCAATTAGCTGGTTGTTAATTCTCTATCATGATTATTTATTTTAATCTATTAAATCCCTTGATTTAGGGATCTCTAGGACTAGCAGTGATGTTGATGTGATGTGGTCTGGATCACCACAGCGGATGTGGTGATGTTGATGTGATGTGGTCTGGATCTCCAGGATATCACATCTCCTGGAGATGTGACACAGCACATGCCAGCAGGCAAGAGGGTAGGGAACATGTGATGCGGTTTATCCTGGACTTTTGAGTTTGAAATCTTGATTTAGGGTCATCCTAAATACTGGCAGTTAGTCTCAGCTGCTTTATAGGGTTCTCCAGCAGCCCCGAGTCCCCTAGGTAGGGACATATACAAGGAATATACCTCTGTAAAGCATATTCCCTTGAAACAACCTTAAAGGAAGCAGTCTGGTTCATCAGTGTGCTTTTACATGCACAGAATTTTGTTGATCATACTTCAGCATTGAGATCCAGTGGAGCTCCACACAAAAAAACACCTTCATACAGGAGTTTTGAAACAGACTTTTTGACCTATCTATGGCTTTCATAGGAACAGAATTTCTGAACACAAGTTGGACAGTGGGGAAATCACAGCTGCCTTGATGCATCACAGAGGAAGTAGAGAGTGGTATCTCCTTCCCTTCCTTTGAATAGGCTTTCAGAGTCACTTTATTTTGGGCAGAGTATGTGCTAACATGTGTGGAAGTGCGTCACTCATCTCAATTTCATCCACTACCTCTGAGAGTCATGTCTTGAGGGAAATGTGTTGTGTCATCAAGACAGCAGAATTAGCAGTACTCATTTCATATTCCATCAGTAAGCAATTACATCTGAAGGCCATATAAAAGAGTCATAGAAGCTGTGGAAGTTTATTGGAGTAGTTCAGGGGCATTTAGACTGTTTGATGTTTTTTTAAAAAGCCCTGGGATGGTTTTTAAGATACCACTGGCTGATGTTTCACCTGGTAACCTGCTCTCAGGTTGGTCAGCCCACTCATTGCTTAGTCCTTCTAGTATGGCTCGGTCTATGAGACTGGTGAGGAGGAGCAGCATAACCAAACAAATGATATCATGAAGTGATATCAATGAAGTGAAAAGCACAGAATCCAATGGGGAAAAGCATTTCTTTTTGCAATTAGAGAAAAATATCTTAATGATGTCGATAAGCCCTTGGTGAAGGCAAATATACTGAATAAGGTACAATATGAAATAACAGTACTTCTGAAGACTCTTCCTTCCCAGAGATGTTCTAGGAACAAGCACTGAAAGAAGATGGTATTTGATCTCAAAGTTAAAATACATCAGAGCTTCTACTGTGCATTTCTATTCACAGACTGCATGTCTCTGTCCCTTAAGAGGACGGAGAAAACAAGTACACTGATACCTATCCTCAGTGAAAAAAGATCCATTTCAAGTGACTTGCTAATTCAAATTAGAGTTGACATTGGTACCATCGATTTGGTACTTATTCAGCTACTAGATACAGATAGGACCAAATGCCTCGGCACCCTGCAGATAGGAAAATGGAAGGAGGTGGAGTACAGACAGATGTGTGTCCCCTGGGAGCGGGACTTGCCACTCTAGGGTAAGATTATATTTGAAAACCAGTGAGTGCAATAAGGTACTAAGCAAAGCGATGCTACAGGTCACTAATTCTCCAAAATGCCAATATTTACAGCAGTCAAATTAAGGCTAATTACTACAGCCAGTGATCCTTAAGAAGCTGATCACTTGGGCTCATGGTCTTCACCGGGTCATAACTTTACTGAAAATACACACCAATACATGCACCAATGCCACACTCAATGGCATCTTCCTACTAGGAGCAAAGCAGGAGGGCACGCACCACCAGTCATGACCTGTCATGAACATAGAATTCACGTGGTCACACACATCCTGTCCTCATACAGCGCAAGTCAATATGTCAAGAAAACGCGTTTGTTAAACATTTGTGTTGACTTTTCAGAACAAGTTGCACAGATGCTCACCTCCCCTTTCTAAAAAAAGGATTGTGTGGCAGCCAACATTGCTATCAGAGCCCAGGAACAAATAAACGTGTGGCTCACCTCCAAGGGGTTTTCCCCCTTCTTTTCTCTCAATTGACAAAGAAGCCAATGTTGTTTAAGAGCAAGGCAAGATGACAAATCCATGCATGTGCTCTGTAGCTGTCTGAGCCTGCTGCTGCAGAGTTTTCTTAAGAATGACAGCATTATTATATGCTTCCTGGCAAAGGCAATCTAAATTGATGCCCATTTTCTTCACTGTGCCCTGGGAATTGCAAGGAAAAAATATCAGCTGCACCCCGGATGGATTAGAAGAGGAAACATCAGCTAAAATACTGGAATGGCTGGTTGACAAGCAAAAAGTAAATTAAAATAATAACTCAAAACATACCAGTGGACAGGTTTCCACTATAGTTTCATAAGTGGATGTAAAACTGGAATAATCTCAGTAGAGCAATTGTGTTCTGCTATGCAGAGTTCTCTCCCAAATTGTTTCAGCTCATTCAGTGGCATTATTTGGGATGCAAGTAGTAGTCAGGAGGGGATTGATTTTATAGCTGCTTGAAATACATTTTCAAGAGAGGAAATTTTAACCAATCAAGGAAGGAAGGAAAAAAATGAAAAAGACAGATGTTCATCAAACATTCACTGCATGGTCTTGATCTTTGTTGGGATTTTCCTCACGTAAATGGCAAATAAACCTAGTTCATCTCCATGAGGAATTTGCAGAGCTTGTACATGAAGGAAACCTATCTGTGGCATGGGAACACACACACAGCCCTCCAACTTGGAAGGACAGCTCCTCTGCTTCCTTAACTGACTTAGTACATCTAAAATTTCCCATCAGTATGGAGGCAGACTTCACAGTTAATCTGGAAAATGGCAAGGAGCTTGCCATGGAAGCTGCTACTGTGGAACTACAATCTGATAACAGCAAGAGACAAACCAGAGACTGCTAACAGTGCACTTTCTCCTCCTGGCTCTATCACTTACCTCTGGCTGCCCTTTTCCTCAATTGTGTGTTAGAATGGAGAAACATGGATTCATGAATGCACTAAAACTCTTGGTAACCTCTGACACTATTGCTGGCTTTTCATATCTTAGAAGTCTACTTAAATTACAATAAAACACTGCAAAAGATCCCTCCCTCTTCCTCCTGTTTCCTATAATTAAAGTTACATGATGTGACTGTCCTGACGACTGTGGGCTTAATAGATACCCTCTAGATAGATACTCTTGCATGAATTCTTCCTGTAGTGCAATTCCAGTTGGAAGATCCATGGTTAGGTCAGAAACAACAGTCAGAAGAGTCCCTCCAAGAAGGAACTAATGGCATTGCCAATTAATTACATTGGTGAAGAATAGAACATCATCTTGAATGTTTCTGAATATATCATTTTGTCTAAATTATATTATCTCTCTTTCCCTCAGTTACCAAACTATATATTAGAAGAAAAAAAGATCTTGTCTTACATATGTCTTCTGCTGAGGCAGATCAGTAAATATGATATCACTCTACATTTAGACTGTATCTCTTTTCCTGGGGATCTGATGTTTTATATTTTGCTTGCTGCAGCTAAATATATTGTACCCTTTTCTCTTGCTCTCTATACTAGCAATTTCCATGCTGACACACAGAGTCATAACATGGCTCCACTCTACTCAAAAACAATGGTTTCATCAGAGCCAGAAGTTCAGCTCACATCTTCTATTGTGTTTTCCTAAATCAGCACTAATAATCAGGTCTACTAAAAAAGAAATGTTGGCCCCCAGAAGCCCTCTTCCCACTGAACATTGGTTTAGGATGATCCAATCTTTAGCTCTTCTTGGGAAAGAGTGCCTAAATTCAGAGGGATGTATATCCTAAAGACCTGAAAAATTCATTAGATGATCTGGTCTGATCTTCTGTGTGACTCACTCCGTGTCATTCCAGCTACTAAGTTCCGTAACTCCCTGATTAAAAATGTCTTATCTGTAGGCATCTAGTCACCATCTGAAAACTCCAGGAGACAGACAGTTAAACAACATTGCAGCATCCCATTGCTGTAATTTTCTCCTTAACTGTCATTCTGTTATGTCCTTTTTTTCCAAACAACCAGTGCACACAAAAACAACAGAATAAGAAATGTTGGGAGAGCTTAGCACCTTAAAACTGAAATGGATGATACTCCTCAAAGTTGCATTTGCATTTTTTCCCCACTATGAAAAAAATACTGCATTTTTTAGTTTGAGGAGAGAATTTCAGTGGGGTCATTTGGAAAAAAACAAACAAATGTGCTTGTTTTCGCATTGCAAAGATTTTGACATTCAGTTTGTATTTCAGTTACCAAAGCATGTCAACCAGCTCTGAGACTAATGAGAATTCCACCCACCAAACACAAATTAGGTTCATAAATTAGCAGAGATGGTTGAAAAGTCTGAATTTGAAGTGCTTGGTGAAAGTATGTCAATCAGTTAATGTTTGAACAGGGAAAGAAGAGAATTTGATTTTTAAAAAAAAATCTGTATCAATGTTGTATGCAACTATGTGGTTTATGTTCATCTTTTAAATACAGAGATCTTCACAGAAGTTGTGGTTCATTTCATAGTAGATTATGGTTTATGTATATGTAGCACTTAGAGAATGAAAGCCATAAACCAGACAATCTAGTTTATGAGTATCAAAAATAAATTATCTTTGCATCAGTGCTTTGTTTCCACTATAGGGATAAAGAAGAGCTAATTTATAAACCAGCATAGTCATTGTATTAAAATATCCATGGAGACAAACAATTCCTTTTTATCCCAGACTGGGTTACTCCCAGCTACTACACCTAGCCAAACTCCAGTGGCAGTTGACTATTTCCATGTAAAAAGATATGTTCCCTCCTCCCCTAGTTAAGACACTAAGATCAGAAGGAAGATATGCAGGAAGGTCAGTAGAGCTCAGTCTTTAGGAAGGACAGATTACTCATTAATGAATTCAATATACTTATCACCACAAAAATATTAAAATTTAGTATCTAAGTATGAATGTTTTTCTTGTCAAGTGTCATTCCCCTCAGAATTTGGCAATTGAAACTTAATATCATCTTCTTCATGTGAAATTCAGCTGGGCTATGACTCTCTATAATCTTTTTCTCATGATGGCAGTGCAATCTGACATATCAACTGTATATTTATAATGGAAATAAACTTCATTATGACTCCCCGAAGGGATCTGATCTAAATCTCATTGAAAGAAAAATGGAAAGACTCCCATTGACTTCTCTGATCCTTAGTTAAACTATTTCAGCCCGAGAATTCTTTCTCTTTCCCCTTCATACTTTGAATCTGGAAACCACACATTTTATGTTCATGTATTTGAGCCATCTCTTGTTTTGTTCCCATTATCTCACAAAATGTTAGAAGTGCACTTACAGTGTAAAACCAAGCAATTATCATGTTGTTGAAGGGTTATTAGCTTGGCAATGGAGTGCACAAGCATGACACTGCTAAAATCTCAAGTTTGTATTAGCTCGCATGGACTGAATATAGCAGGCAAGGATCTCTGCTGTCTTATGTAGCATTGCAGTAAGTTCCTGCAGTTCAGAATTTGACCCCATTCCTGAAAAATTACTGTGGCTTTCTTTAGCAGTCTGCTCATGTCATAATTCACTTCAATGCTCATGTATACGAGCCCAAGGGCTTATATAATTACTACTCCTGTCTCATCATGAAAGGGAAAAAAATTGCACCTGAATACAAGAGTAGGAACTTGTTGTTTTGTTTAGATTTTAAACATTTTAAAATCATTATTAAATGAGCTAATTACCTATGCCCTGGAGTATGCAGTGCAAATCAAAGTTAATCTGGATAATTCTTGGTACTACTGTGAATTTATGAAGAGTGCAATCTCAGAACGTTAACAGGATTATGATCAGATTATCCAGATGTAATGCACGGAATAGAAGAAAACAAAAGAAAATACATATAAACTACATTCTGTTTGAATTTAAAAGAAAATAGATAAAAACTACAGACTTGTTGGATTTGAGAGTATTTCATAGGTCAATTGATACCTAAAGCCATGATATACCATGATCATGAGAGACTATTTATGCAGACATCTGCTAGAAATGTATTTGCAGAAAGGTTTCTGAATAACCCAGAAGAACATTCCTAGTTAAGACCAAGAAAGTATGTCTTCCTCAACTATGACAGCAGAGATTTCAACATTAGCTGGGCCAGAACACAAAAGAAAGCAATGGAGAAAAAAAAAATGTGAAAGAGACATCAGGGAAATAAAGATGTCTAGGGCTGATTTAACTGACAGTGAAATCCACAAGAAAGATTTTAGACTTACAGCCTTAGATTGGGTTCTTTAAGTTGTGAAAATGGACACATCAAAACACTAGGCTGTGGGAGAACAAGGCAGATTTGAGACATATTATGATATAATATAAATTTCTTATTAAAGAAACATGTCACGCTGCCGGACACACACTCAAAAGCGCCGAACAAGCTGTTTCCAATCACTCTGCAGTTAGAGTAAATTGCACAGTTCCCTGCCTACATCAATTACTGACATATTCAGAACTTTGCTGTTAGCTGGTACATGTTTAACTTTTTGATTAGTTCTCATTTGTTGGATTAACCGTTGCACAGATTACTTTTATAAACGCTACAAGTAAAAGTTGTTGCAGATACTGTACAGAGTAGAACAGGGCTATAGGATGTAGGTTCTTTCTTCTCCTTCCTTAGGTCTTATTTTAATGGTGTGGTTCTTCTATAACCAAAATAAGCAGTGTTCTTATTAAGATAGGTACTAAATGGCTGCATTATTCATGGCCAATTTCACCTTTTGGATCACTGTTATAGCCAGCTAAATATAGCTTTATGTCCTGTGAGGAAGAGAGCAAAATGCAGGATTAATATTAACATCTTGCTGTCTTTATATCAGCTGTTCATGCAGCCTTCTCCAACTACCTTTCACATCATGTCAGATAATATTAAGATGCACAAATTCTCTTCTTTGTGAAGATACTTGCCATGTGCAGAAGATTTTATGCAGTACTGTAGAAGCTGAAAGATATTGGAATTGATACTAACTGACCCATTCTGTGTGCAAACATCTTTTAACATCTTTTTTTTTTTTTTTTTGACAGAAAAGCTAAATCTAGATCAATAACAGGAGTCCAGGGTATATTTTCATCACAGCTTGAAAGATAACCCTGGGTCCAGATATGGTTTTGTACCTAGGAGAACTCTTTGTCTGAGCTGCATGAGCTTGCTGAACCTCAGCCCGCTGTTTGCAAGGGAGCACAGATGCAGGTCAAAATGGCACCTATTGCACCATTTTACCTGATAAATAAGAGATTATATCAGCAATTCCCTACAAAAAAGTGCCCTAACTGACAATTGTCTTTCACTTTTTATGAATGCCACTCTCTCATATCCTGTTGAGAGTGGAACAAATCCCATCTCCTTAACAATCATCTTGCACCTTTATGCTATGTGGTGGTCACCTGCCACCAGGCTGACCTTAATCCTTAGCATGTCAGAAGTTTGTTCTTTTGGGGTAAAATTTCTAGGTATTTCTTATGAAAGAAGTCCAAACCATTAGGATTCATTGGAAAGCAAAGAGATTTTTCAGGCTGAAAACAATACATTCTAGAAGCATAAACCCAGGAGGATGGTAGTGAATACATGGACTGATAAATTTGCAAAATAGTTATTGGTAACTGGAGAATGCAAGTACCCAAGTATAGTAGGGGTTAAAGGAAGAAATCTGGTAAAAGAATGTGTCCTTTGTGCAGGGAGGTTATGCATTTAACAGATCTCTACTGAGTTACTTAATAACATACCAGATGCCAATGACTTTACTGAAAAAAAATGGAATTAGAGTTTCAACCTTAAAACGTTAGCAGGCATTCCTCCTGACTCCAAGCATACACCAATGAACATCAGTTCTTCCACAATAGCTGAAGATTTGTGTTTGGTCTTCTCAATGTTTTTATTATGGACCTTTGTAATTGTTTTGGCTCTGTTTATCATGCAAGAAATGGACATTCATGGTCCATGAAGTCATAAGCTGAGGAAAAAGCCTTACCATTTCACCAGAGCTATAAATAGGGAAGCTTTAAGTGAATCCACCCTTTTTGATCCATCGAGTCTTGCACTCCGTCTCCTTGAAGCCCTGAGCAAACTTGAGCAGAATGAGATTTCCCCAGCATTAGCAATTGCAAGCCCAGACACCAGCAGAGTGATAAATAACAGATAAAGCACCTCATGGATCTTAAAATCTACTGGTATTTTCCTTGCCTTCAAAATGGAGTCAAAGTACCAACAGAAGTGCCACAGCATACTTCAGTAACAGACCTTCAAAGAGATTCCTCTTTCAGGATATATCAGAGTGAAGACTCCAAGGAGAATGGGTGTACTACAGTTTTGAGGTCCTAGTCAATTTTGATTTTAGATTTTATCGTTGAAACAGTAACACTGCAAAGCTTGAGCTGCTGATCCCATTTGTAGTTCATTTCAAAGGCCTTTCTTCATATCAGGGCTGAGGTCACCTGCTTCATCTCCTGTGGTCCTTCTTTTAAAAGATTATGTGTCAAAACGGTTCATGACACAGTTGTCCAAAGCTATCCAAAAGCTATTAGCCAAAGTATTTGGCCAATTTTCTCCATCCTTAGGAATCCTACTAAACCTTAATGCTGGACTAAACACCTACTGTAACCTCAGGGAAGGCTGAGATTTGCTTTCAATCTTTAAAAGGCTTTTATAAAACTTCTTTCATGAACCACAGAAATTTGACTGCAACTGATTTTTAGCTAGTTATGTATTTTCTTCTTGAGCTTATATGTTACACAGACATGGTGAGGGAAATGAAGCAAGCAGAGATTTTGATCTTCTAAAGTCCATTTTGATGTTAAATTGGCTTTTTTCAGTAAGATGAAGTTGAAATTCAGCACATATATGAAACATTTTCACCAGTCCTCTTTACTTTTTGGTAATATTTTGCAATCTGATAAGCATCTCATGTATACAGTGACTTCTGGACTAGCTGAGAGAAGAGGGTGGCTTCATTGTTAAAGTCACTGGATAAGGACCAAGAATTTCAAAATCCACAGGGATTTTGTGAATGAATTTCTGCGAAGCTGCACTTAATCCCTTTTCACCTCAGCCACAGCTACCTGAAACCTGGGCAAAGATTAAAAGTGTTCTTTGACCAAACAGTAACTGCTTCACACCAAAGCCTCCAGAAGACCTCTCATTTAGCCCAGAAACATTTTTCTGAATCAGAGACATAAATCCAGACTTGCCAACACTTACCTCCCAAAGCCCAGCCCTTCCTGCGGTGAGGCTACAATTTATCCACATGAGTTGATCTCAAATTCACCAGGAGGTCCATGGGCAGCAATCGCTCTATCCTCTGCTCTCGTACAGAGAGACCTGCTTATTCTCATTTAGGTCCTTTCTCATGGCTTTGTTGAAATAATCTCCACCCCTCTTATTGTTTCAGCTGCATAGAACTGCTTGTGTATTGAGTTGGCAATGTACTGACCCCTTTGGTCTTCTGATTTAAGGAGTGATCTAAATGTTGGGTCATTCTTACACATTTTGCCACGCTCATAGAGAAGCTACTAATAGAACCAAAATAGCATTAAACAAGAGATGAAAACCCATCAAATCCCACATTAGCACAATCTTCTAAAGATGGCCTAAGATAAAGTTCCTCAAAGGGAATAGATTATTACATTTAAATATGCATACACAAAATACGCAAACACACTTCAGAACAGCTGACCTTCGAACACAACAGCCAGTGGTCGCCTACATGAAAGCATAGAAAGATATATTATCATAACTAACTTGACAGAGACGTTAGTAAGTACCTGGCAAAAAAAGTATGCTTTTTGCTGGTACTCCACACTATGCAGTTCTGAATGCTGATCAGTGAAGAGAGGTCTATGCAAGCAAAACCATCCTCAGTACTTCCAAGTGCATTCATATTTTTCTTTAACTTTCTGGAGTCCTTTGCTAAATAGACTTCAGAAAGAACAAATTAAAATAATATTTTTTGCAGATGAGAAGGAATAAAAACTACATAGCTTTTATATAAGGAAGGAATAAAAACTACATAAAGCATCCACCCTGCTTTAACTGTTTTCTTACCAGGTCAAGAAACAATTATGTGGTAACACAATCCCTTGCTCCCCTTGTATTTGTAGTGTAGATGAGCCCTGATTGCAAGGAAGAGCATGACTTACATGAGTCATCAGCTTAAGTACCTTAATGATTTAATACTTTCAAGGTGCTTTGGACCAAAGCTGTGAGGATCTAATTAGGTCTTAAATTTCAGTGACCTGAATCTACTAGCTGGAAGAGCCCTCCATCTCTTGCCTCCCAAGCAATCAAAAGAAGAGGAACAATAGGAATGGTCATTAACTCTCCCCTAGGAACAGGGCAAGGATATTATCTACCTAATGGGATTACTATGATGCATACCTTTCTAGTGTAAAGCTAAATAGGACGATGCTGATACTATGAAAGGAAAAACCTGAATGTTCAAAAAATGTGATTGGAGTAGGATATCTAGTCCTGTGTAAAAGCTGTATTCTTTATCAGCTTTTATATGAAATACAGTGTATTCTCCCTCTTCTCCAGATGTCCTTGCCACATCTGACTTATGACAGGCACTAGCTACTCTATTTGCAGGAATAATAAAAAGTTCTTGAATCCTCATGACACAAAAGAAAGTTTTGCTGGTGCTATGAAGCCCTGGAGTTGAAGAAATGTATTGATTTGCAGTGTGAAGAATCTCACAGGAAGCCACTTCTATCAATCTGTTGTAGATTTAATTCTAGTCAAAATAACTTTCTTGTTCTCCCAAGCATGAATCAATGAATCAATATCGTCCCAAGTCAGTCATATGCTAAATCTTTCAACAAAAGGGGAGAGTTGAGAAAGACGTATACTGTGGATGAACATTAAGTTGTTATCCTCTTTATTTGGTAGAATAATCATAACAAGTTTTAATTAAATTATTTTCATCTAGATTAACTCACAAAATTACAGTAATTAACAGGAAGGCTAATGGTTTTCATACAATAGTAAATTTTAGCAACAGCCATTTAGTAACAGTCATACTAGGACTTGCACTCCACAAGTTTTTCAGATAAGTAAGGCACTGTGTTGCACCCACTGGAGGGACAGAAATGTCACTATTGTCCATGTTGTTTTTATTCCTTCTCATTCTCCACAATAGCCTAACTCACTGTATACTTGCCTTCTTTGTCCAGCTTGGCATTTGGACCCACACGACCAAGTACTGTCTGACCAAGTAGCCAAGTAGGAGTTGGTTGTATTTTTCTTTTTTTTTTTTCTTTTTTCTTTTTTTTTCTCTGCCTTTTCTAAACAACCCCACTTGATAACCAATCAGCAAGACATTTTTAAATGCCACTGTGCAAAAGGAGACCCTACCTACACTTTTATGGTCTATCCACTATAAAAAGGTGCCTTTACAAGATGCCCTTCTTCGTACTATAAACATGAAACCTGCAATTAAATAGGAAAAGTGACATGACCAAGCACATACTTCAACAGTGTTCTGCTTTAACCAGCTCGGGTTAGCCTGAAAGGATAGAAGTGGTGTGAAAAGCAGGTCACAGCTATTCCTAGAAATTGTGGAAGTGACTAGAGGCCCTTGACACCAGGAACTGGAATTTCCAGACATTACAGTAGCACTAAAGTAGAATATATCTAGGTCCAAGGATTTCACAATTATTGTTAATTCAACTACAAAATTCAGGTTGCATTTCAGGTATTATTAAAAGGCTGGCGTAAGCCAGCCATAGCAAGGAAATTTAGTTAAGAATGAAAGTCCAGACTGCCGAGCCAACCTCTGGCCATCAAAACGGCTAGTGGAAAAGAGGCACAATGACATAAACAGAAACTGAACTGATTTAGCTCTAGAAGGTCTTGTTTTTCTCTCTGTATTACAAATAATGACATATAAAAATGTAGAGGCTCTCGTGATTAGCTTAGTTCAGGTTTTTAATTACTTTTACAATCTTCCTTACCAAGAAGCCTGAGATAGAACAGTAACTATTACTTACATATAATAGACATTTTATAGTCTTCCTAATTACATACATTTCACCAATAGCTATTATATACAGTCAATTAAATGTGCAGTTAAAACATCTTAAATTGCATACTGCGGACCACAATGAGTAAATAAATAATTAGGAAGTTATTAAAATGCAAATTCCTAACGTAAAGGAACAATTATGGAGGAAGAAAGTATTTTAGTTCATGACTTACTGACCATATCAGCTCTTCTGGCAGCTCCTTCTGCATTAACATGAATGTTGCTGACACAATAGGCAGAGCAGCAAAACAACTTGTTTTGGGCAATAGGTAATTACTTTCAGCTTTTCAGTCCCAAGGTCTTGACTAAATGGATTGTAATGGCTCAGAAGGGAAAGAGAAGCTCTCTCTATGTCCTAAAACTTTGTAATACTGTGGAAAAGCTTTATCTCACTTTATCTTTAACTAGCTTTATCTTTTCTTACCATTCAAAATTGATCAAATCATTTCCCCTTTTCAAATTTACTGGGTTAAAAAGGAAACTAATTTGTTTGCCCCATTCATGTAAGTGAAGTTATCAGAAACGGGCCTAGATTGTTCCAGGGATCCCTTCAAGGCTGTGGTTACTCCAGCTCCCGCATAGGGCCTAGACTGCTGCTTTGGCTTCATCGAGCTGCTGGTAGGCCTCCAGCCTTAGGCCTACCTCCTCGCTACCTCCAACTTTAGACCTACTTTTTTTGCTTTGGAAGACAGAACTAGGCAATTTGACCACTCTGCTCAAAAGCCTATCCAAAGTAATACTAGGATTCAGCTCTTGAGAACACACACATTTTCATCTCTTCAGAAATAAGTTATTGGATATTCATAGAGGTCTGGAGGCCTCTTTGGGGTATTTTGCTTCAGAGCCACTTGTCTTCTACTTTAATCACGAAGAGCCAAATTACAGTTCAGGAGATTGTGTTTCACTTTTGTACTTGGGCTCAGATTAGTGAAAAATATAGTATATATGTAATTTCACTGCACTCATAATCACATAAAGAAACAAGTCCCTCATGCCACACAAAGCTGTGAGGCTACCACAACAGGAACATCACATAGTGGACACATATCTAATGTCCTCCTTGCTATCTGCAGTTAGTGGTGTCTTTCCTGCCATGGTCTATGGGGCCTACATCACCGCTGAAACACAGTACATTTTATTTGTTTTCTTGTCTCTACAGAAACCAGCCCAATGAACTTGCTGCATAAATGAGAGGAACTGTTGCCCTTTTGAGTATGTACAGTGGAGCTGTGTGTCTGCATTACTACAATATATGTGCTTTGCCATCAATTTCCTTTGTCTCCTTCCAAGTGAAAACTAACATGTAATGTATTAAGGATCATTTTCCTCCACAGACAGGCATGCTGTGTATGTTGAATGAATTTTATTCATATAAGGAACTGACTCAGATTTCTTAAACTAATGCTACTTTCATATTACCTTGGAAGTCCTCTATAAAAATGTTTAAAATTAATTCTGAATCCTCCAGTTTCTTACAAATACATCTTTCCCAAGATTTAGGAGGAAATTCCTATGCATTTCCACTCCAACCAAACGATATTGGCATTATTTTATTGACATGTAGTCCTGCTTTGTTGCAATAACCTTTTTCTGATGCTGCATTATTTGCTGTGACTTGCTGCAAGATTCCTCCAGGAAAAAAGTACATAGTGATTGTAAAATAACAGAGGTTACCTTTCATTGTTAATAGCATGTACAATGTGATTTTATCAAGCTGCATCCTCACCTAGAGAAAACTAGTAAAACTCTATTGCTTCCAGTATCCACTGCCTAAAGCAGAAATTAATAAATCATTGGTTGTGCTATTGTATGTGCAAGGCAAGTAGAATTAGGGGTTTTTTTGGAGATCATTGTTTAGTGAGAGGAAAAAAGATACACAATACTGACTGACTAGATTCCCATTTAGGGAAGTGATTCACATCTCAGCATGTCCATTCAGTGTGTTCCTTATATGCTGGCTGAGTTAGAAATTCTGGGATATAGAGTAGAAACCATGAAATGAACACTGCACTCCTTTGGGGCTGCAGAGTCTTTGCACCACAAAGTGCTGATTCACGTTCTCCTCTAATTGATCATGATATAGAAAGTCCAATCTTTAAAGTCAATGGAGCTTCCTCTAAATAAATCAAGGCTGCTCCATCACTGAATTAATTTGTTTGCAATGTAAACAGTTTCAGTAAATTCACAGTGATGGAAAATCACATATGAGATTGTTTTGTGAAGCAAAAAATCCATACTCACCATTCTGTTTTTCCTCAGATTTCCATTCTTATCTCTGCATCTGAAAAATCAAGCAGATCATATCTTATGAAGAGCAAACTCCTCTGAGAAACCATCTTTGCCTTCATTTATTTTAGATACCAGCAGCAGTAACTCTTATGAGATGAATTCTTCCAGAAGTAAAGCAGGCATAAACATATTCTGGAGGACACACAGAGCAGAGACTTTGGGAACTTGATTTCAGCTTTATTCTGCATAATTCTTGTCTAAGCTGCTTGGTTTTCCCCTTATATAAAATATGATATGATCCCTGTCTCATAATATTCTTTGCTGGATTAAATCTGCTAATGAATGTAAGGTGCTTAGATGCTTATGTGGATGGAGAAGAAAAAGGAGGACTAAAGTTAATTATTTCACTGGTGTTCCAGTTTTTAGCCATCATTGTATACTAAGAAAAAGTTAAAAATACATAGTGTACCCACACCATGTTATCTTGCAAGCAAATGTTAAAAGAACCACAGTAACCAATATAAAATATGTGTGAATACATACAGTATACTTACTTTGGTAAACCCAGTTTGTTTGTACTAGGAAACATTTTTAGCAAATAATTTTATTTATAACTTCGGTGCAAGCATTCCAAACATAGGTGGTCTGTAAATTCCAGCAGACACTACTCAAAATGAAATTCTTTAACCAAAAAAAAAAAAAAATAATAAAAAGCCCCCCTTGAGGTGATACTGCACCAGCTGGTACCAAGTGTTAATCTTGGGAGAAGTGAACTCATTTTGTTTTGACAGAAAGATAGTGCGCTATGATTTCACGGTGAAAACATTATCTATACCTGCTCTTTCTACCTCTAATAAAGTTTTACAAGCAATAAAATGGCCTGGAGATCAGTTATCTTCCTGTTGGTGCCTTTGAATGTTTCCTTTTGATGCCTACCGCCCAGAAACCTCCCCAGTGAATTATTGTAAGGAACACTTTAATACCACTACACTGTTTGGGTATGTAATCTAAGCTCGGCTGGCAGATAGATGGTCACTAGGAATGACACATGGTAGAAACAAGAACGTTCCCAGGAAGGAGGAAATCGGGGTTAGATTTGGATGAAAAGCAAGTTTTGCTTTCCAAAATCCAGATATTGTTTCCTCGGCATCTCTTAACTTGTTGCCGTCGGAGGCTGATCCTTCCCTCACCCATCCCTGGGCAGCAGGGCAAGAGCTGAGCTTCAGTCTTAGCCCTAATCAAACAATGACACCAGAGAAGAGGTAACTCCCATTTCCTACCCAAAGCAGCTCTCCTGGGAATAGTTCAGTTCCTTCTCAGCCAAGTCCTCCTCTGCTGCCATCACTTTCTTACTCTAATCACAATTAGGAGGGTGCCTGTCAGCTAATTGCATTTCTCATGGCTGCCCCGGTACAGATTGCCTTATAAGTCAATCAGTGCTATGCACTTTACAAGTGACTTATCTCAGAAGTATTTTTTTATAAGCAATGTGTTCATTTTTTATTTTAATTCCAGGAAAGTTGTTGGCTTTCCTGTTCCTGCCTAAATACAATAATGCACCAGCCTGGACTACAGTAGCCCAGCAGAACTTGACTGAGATCCTCAGCACCTTCCAGTCAGGAAATCCCTGACATTACCCGCCGCCCAACACGGGCGAATGTACCCAGGGACATGACATGTGTCCACGTGGCCTGTACTAGCTGGAATTACCCCAAAATGGCAGTTCTGAGCCAGTTTACTCTTTCTTCTGGAGTCCACCAGCCTTATTAGTCACTTCCTCCCCTTCCTTCAGGAGCCCAGGACAGGAAGAAAGGAACAATGCACCATTGTGCAATTAGGTGCTCAGCCGCTAGGTGATCCGGGCAAAAAATAAAGCTGTCAAAAAATAAAGCTTTAAATTAATGTAGATTGGTCTAAGCTTTGTGCTTAATTGAGTCTAGTCCATGCTGCAATAGGATTTTCCTGTGCAGATTTATTGACTAGCAGGGTTGTTACAATCCAGATCAATGCTCACTCAAAAGGTTTACCCTCACTGGAAAGCCTTCACCAACCCAGGGCAAGCCGTAATGAAATCCAAGCTCAGGAGGATGTTGGGTGTAATGGCTACAGTGCTTTCTAGCAAAAGACCTGGGGTGGAATCGGTGGTTGTATTGACGTAGGGTGGTTGCTGCCCTAGTAATATCAGGTTTAACCAAGTCAGCTTTGTTAAGTAAGAAGTCCAGCTTTGTGTTCTCCTGTGCAGTGAGATTATAAGTGATGAGGCTATTGGGGGTTAATTTGCTCTGTAGAAAACAAGCTCAAGCCTGTCCTGCACAGTGTGACATGTTGTTGGAGAAAAGATGCACTATTGGGCACTAGGGAATTAAACCTTGTTTCAGGTAGGTGATAGAGAACATCTACTCCATCCTGACTCTTTCAGCTATGGCACCCAATGGAAAATACAGGCCCTCACAGGACTTTTTCATTCCTTCCTGGAATACACAGAAAAACATCTATTTTTAACCAGGAGAGCAGGTCAAGGACTTCACAGGAGTATTAATGAGGCAAGAAATACATGTAACCAAAGTGCCAGATGGTGTTGCCCTTAACTAACTATCAACACCTACTCTATGGGAAGTGAAGAGTTAAACTCCTCCTTTCTCCCAGAATGATGTGTTCATAGGTATATTCTTTAAGTCCAGGAAGAATTTGAATGTTTTCAAGAATTGTACTGCACAGCCTCTTTTACCTCCCTGCCTTGTATCTTTTCAAATTGCATTTTAGTGGTAAAGATGTTTTTGTGCAAGTTAAGCTCTTGCCAATGTTCCAGTGCAATTCCTAAGTCCTGCACATGCTTAAAATGACAGGCTCACTGTCTTTCATCTGAAGCCAAATGGGTTTTAATATAGTTATCTCTTTAAACAGCATCCCTCCTCCCGCTCCGCTGCTTCCCCAAAATGGAGCAGGAAAATCTTAGTCTAACTTTCATTCACGAGCTGCTCTGTAGTAGCAGTTTGGGGAAGGTCAGATGCAAAGCCCATTGAAACCAATAGAGAAACTCCCATTGACTTAAACAGGTACTGGATCAGGCTCAAATGTCTTTCTGGACCATTATCTAAGGCTTGGGCTTTTCCAAAATATTTATAAAGTGATACCCCTCCCCGGTTGTCTGAATTGTAACCTTTCACATTTATGGAGACTGTATTCCTAACGTAGCCGGATAAAACAAATCAAAGCCAATACTTCAGGTTTTCAAAGGAAGAACAAAGGATCTTAATTTCAGACCTGCTTTTAGCAGATAGGGCTTTGGCAAAGGGAAGAGGGATGCACATGCTCCAGCCTGGGCCATGCTCCAGCCTGGGCCAAGCAACACTTGCTACCCCTTCTTAACCACTCACTTGCCCCTTTTACTAATGCTTTCTGTGACTCAAACTGGAAGCAAGAGAAAAATCTCTGCAAAGGCTGGAGTTATATCAGCTAGTATGCTGATTTTGAGCTCAGATGACAATTTGCATCTTCTTTTTATGGTATATTACAAAACCATTCTGTGCCACTTTTACAGAGAGTCAGGCTATTTTGATCTCCTGCTCTTCAAGGGGAGAGCCATGTGTATCAAAGTCTTTGCAGTGCATATAGGCATTTACTAGAGAGATTAATATTAAAATACTCAGCTATCCAATGAACTTATTAGGGTAATGTAATGACTAGAGTCTAGATGTTAGAGTTCACTTAAAGTTCACTGACTATTATGGGACTGATGGTGTATAGAATAGCTTAATCTTACCGTGGGAAAACTAAAATCATGTAGGGGAAAATTAGGCAAGACATGGAGGATAAACTTCCATTCCTATGAGAGATACCACAGGACATGCCAAAAAAGGCAGAAAAGGGACCATTTACTTCAAATACAGTGAGAAAGGCTAAGCTGTTACCATTGCATACAGTAGCCATTTGCAATAAAAATCTGTTTTATGGACATTTTGCAAGGGGGAGGAGAGGTAAAAGAGCTGCTTTATATTTCCTTTTTTCTTCTTTTTTTTTCCCCCTAACACAATGCAGAGGGGAAACCAGAGATTCAAAAGGCAGCTCTGTTTTGCAGGCTAAAGATTCCTGCTTCGTTTACTGACAGGACCTTTCTGTGCATAAGAAGAGACCTCCCACACCTTAAATTGCTGCAGTGAATGGATTTACATTCTGCTTTATCCTCTGCATTCCAGCTGCTGCCCTTAGCCTTGTGATTACGGGCATGCGACTCAACTGTCCACACACTCTGAAACACTCAGTTCCTCCCCCCGCCAAGAAACCAGGACCAATTCCACAGGAAGAAATACATAAAAAGGATACTAATTTTGATTTTCTTCCCAAGTATTGCAGCTTCCCGGAGTGAAATTAGGTTTGCAGGGGAAAACATTTGAGAGAAAGTCAGAGCTAATGAAATCTGCACGAGGTCCTGGGGCTTTGCTAGCCTGGAGAAGAAAAGTGTAGCTCTAGGCAAGCAGTGGCTTGTTGAACTGTAAGAAATGTTACCTGCTTAAAGGCAGGTAAAATCTGGCATAAGCTGTTAATCCATCATTCAGGTTTTGACATGCCAAACTCCTGTAAATGTTTTTCTACCACATCCTGTCTCCTCCTTCCCCAGCTGAAAAATAATAATTTTGGAAGGGCATGAATTAGACCTGTCATTTTTTTTCCCTCCTTATCCTTAAACTACATCATACAAACTCCTGTCTCTCAGAGGACTTGATCCTACCCTCCTTCTATTTAAGGGGGCAAAACTGACCCCAGGTACGGTTTCCAAGTAAGGATCAAGCAGGAGGCAAAGGCATTACTGGGATGAGTAGCTCCAGTGGCATCATCTCCCAGAGCTCCTGCAGGCCCAGGGTCTCCTATCCCCTCCGGGGACCCTCAGACCTCAGAGGGACATGCACGGGCGGATGGGTGGCCCTTGCCAAGGAGCCAGCTGCATTAGGATGCCCATCCCTGTCCTTTCTCGCATTGGGGACACCCCAGTTTGTGGCTCACCACATCACAGATGCAGGGAATCGCTGGAACACATAACACCTGGACTTTGTAACACGATTACGCTGCGAGCCAGATACAGAAAGAAATATGCAGATCTAACAAAACATCCGCACTCCCCAGTGCACCTGCGAGCCCCACGTCTCCTTATCGTTCCTCAGCATTCCTCGGGCAGAGTCCTCGAGACTGCTCGAGCTCTCTCCCTGCTCTCCAGGCTTTTTCCTCACCACAGAGCCTGGCATCAGCTCCTTTTCCCGTGCTTTTCTTGCTTGCAAGACACCGCAGGGGATTATATTACCTTCTGCAGTCTCCAGCAGGTTGTATTCTTATCAGTCCCCATTCATTTTGCCTCATTTCCAGAGTTTTGCTCCGTGTGGGCAGTAGTGAGTCTGTAAGCTCACAAAGTCGCCCCACGGCAAGGCCCACCTTTACTGCAAGAAGATAAAACCGAAGAGAAAGCAAAAGGCTCCGATATCAAAAACACGATCGGCAATGTCACGTGCCACATTGCAAAGCACATAACCTGTATGTTGATTCTAGCTGGTCAAAGCCTGTTTATTTTCTTTGACTTTTTTTTTCCTCCCAGAATTGACAAAGTTATGTATAACACCTTTTACAAGACATTTGACATTTACCATATCTATGAAAATATGGGCTGCCTCCTCGATTTCCTGTTTGCAGTGTCACCTTGCTGTGGAATGCCGAATCTCGGAGAGGCATGAGCCCGTTGTGGACTTTTTCTCTTTTAAGAGCTGTAAAGACAGAGAGGAGCATTCACACCTTCCAACTTTAGGTCAAGGCCAAGCTCCCTGTAGTGTCAATGCAGTCTCCAGAGAGCAATTCAGGATACCAAAGTTAAAAGTCCTAAATTAGGCCATGTGAATACTTCCCAAAGAGTCAAGAACTCCATACTTGGCATAAGGATAGATCCCAATATGAATGAACCAAGAGGAGTCATTGACCTTAAAAAGAGCAGGATTTCATTCAGGATTTTAATGACCTTTTGTTAAAGTGAATTCTGTTTTTTTAAGCCACTTATGAACTTCCTTCAGAGCTTTATGAAGCTGCATGAAATAATTAAGCACACAAATCTAGTCCCATGCTAAGTTAATTACGTGCCTTGTGGTTTCATATATATTTTTCTCCCTTTCATAGTTACCTTTTAATATCTCCCCATATTTCTTTCTGACTGTTCTGTATTACTCTCTTTAGTCTTCAGGAAACCCATTATTACTCACGGGACCAAGTAATCAAATACAACTCACTGTATGCAATTAATCTCTTCTCCTCGAAAACTGGCTGTGAAATGGCTTTCACCTTTTTAATTTTTAGTTGCTAGGAACTGGCATGTCTTCCCTCTAAACTCAACTGTCCACGTCTCTATGGACCCTATGATATCTGGGACCTCACTTCATTTCTCAGGGCTTCTAGACAACCATGAATTTGCACCTTGCATGTGGAGAGAAAGAAGAGCTTATTTCAGTATTTTGACAATATCTGTAATGAGGCAAATGATTTATTTTCAATAAAGACAGATTAATGATATTTCTATGCATTATGTGGATTTAAAATGCTAATACTGCAGTAGAATTATAGCTAAGTGTATTTTTATGCAACTTGGCAAAGACATCACCCTGGGGAAGATGAAGGCTTTCGGTGTGAGCTCAGAAGACCGGTTCTGGAGCCAAAAATCATCGTGCCTTCTACAGAAATATTAGTAAAAAGAGATTTAAATCTTCCAGACTGTATACCTGACTTCACTGAAATTTTTGACAGTGTCTCATGAAATGCTAATCAACAAGCTTGGGAAATAGGCTATAAATTAACTTATATAAGATGGGAACAGAAGTGGCTGAGAAAAATGTTCTCACAAAGACATATCTACAGATTTCTCTCTCAAAAAAAAGCAGTGTAATAATTTGGATAGTCTAAAAGCCTATTACTCATCTGGTACTGTCTAGTCTTTACACACAGACTACAGAATATGTTTATTAATTTGGACATGGCCCTGGGCTAAAAAATAGTCTGAAAAATGTTGAAAATTCATAAATACGCTACAGGTTGGGGAACTGGTCAAGGATGAATAAAATTCAGTAAGGACAAATATAAACCGCTGCAGTTAGGCAGAAATAATGAATTGCACCAATCCAGAAGGTCACTGACAGCCTGGGTAGCTGCTGTGCACAGCTGTGGACCTGAGGTTTACAGAGGACTTCAAGCTAAGCATGGGGCAGGAGTGCCCAGGCTGTTACAGCAGATGCTGTCACGGGAGCTGGTACTCAAGCATCTTGTCCATAACATGGACAAAACCATCCTTCCACTCTGCACAGTGCTGAGGAGGCATCAGCTGCAAGACTTTGTCCTACTTTTAGCAGTACTCTTCAAGAATGATGTGAATGATTGGAGAGAGTCCTGTAGACAGCAGGGATGACCCAAGGTCTTGGAAACAAGCATCACTGAAGCTCTCGGGCTGCTTAGTCCAGGGAAGGGAGACAGGAAGACTTGAAGTATTTGTCCTTTTTCATCATGGAGGAGACAAGAAGAAATGTTCATGAACTGCAGCAAGGAACATTCTACCTGGACACTCGGAAAACTCCCAGTGAAAATAACAACTGGCACTGGAAGAAACTGCCTAATGAAGCCATGAGGCTCTCATTTATTGGAAGTTGTTAAAACTGTTAGCAGAAAATGGACAAGTAATCCTCCCCTGGGGCAGAGGGATGAACCAAATGACCTCCTGAGGTCCCTTTGAGGCCTATTTTCCATGCATCTATGTAAGTAAGAATAGAGCAAAACGGGCATGGGAAAATATCCTATAGCAAAATACTATAGAGCCAGTTCACATAGCTTTGAAGGGCAAGTCAGAAATTAATTAGTCTTTAAGGAATTTTAAGCAGAAAGTTGTGCTCTTGCTTTCCTAGAGGTGTTAAGCAGATATTCATAGCAATGTAGTACCAATAAATTATTCCACTATACTGCTGACACAAGTGGGAGGACAGTGAGAATATAGAGCTACACTGTTGTGTGGAAGTAGCCTGATAATTTTAGCACAGAAGAAAGAATCAAATCATTCTGTGTTTAATCACATAGAGCCAAACTGAGCCAGGCTTTTCCACAGCGGACACCTGGGTACCAGACATTTCCAGATTGCCCTGAAAGAGCAGCTCTCAGCACAGCAGATTTTGGCAGAAGGGTGCAGGCATCTGCCAGGGTGGCTCATTTCCCTTTCGGAGGGAGAACTGTGGAATAACCGGTGCATTCGCTGGTTCATCAGGTACTATGACCAAGTCTGCTGGGTGGGGAAGGCAGCTGTCATGGTCAAGCTTGCAGCTTGGCCCAACTTCAGAAAGTCTGGTCTACTACAAAGAGAATAAGTCACAACTGTGTCCTTACTTGGAAGAACATCACTCACATTCTGCTAGTCGCAGTGCAGCCACCTGTGCTGTATCGGCCCCATACCTGGACATTACTCAAAGAAGTTAATCTGGGAGACATTATAGGTAGAATTAGCAGGTAAAGTGATCAGATAAACAATAAATTTAGAGATTTTTTAAAATCTGCTAAGTCTGGCTATAAGGATTTAAGATCTGAAGAGTCAATCCTTTTTTTTTTGCCTTGTAAGCTATTGAGTTATATGAAAATTGAATAAAACATGAGTATTTTTGACTGCACAATCTGATGTTCATCTTGACCTATGGGAAAGATAGTCTTGCAACCCTTTCTGAGCAGTGTTCCTGCTAATTAAAGTATCATGAAGGTAAATATTAAAATAGCATCTCAAAGGAAAGAGCTCAGCTCATCTGTTTATAGCAGGCAGCATCCTGACTAATCATTACAAGAAAAGCTCCCAACACCCATACTGGACTAAATACCTCCAGGAAGCTCTCTCATTCTTGTAGACTCTGCAGTTCACAGTGCTTTCTTGATCAACATTCACGGAGGAAGGTCTAACACAAAATGGAAGGAAAGGGAATACGAGTTACAGGGATGTTTTACAACTGAAAGAAAGAAAATGGTAATAAGAGGGGAAAACAACTTCACACTACAGAATTACCCACTGTAAAGACCAAGAAGGTCCAGGCAGGGGAGTCAGGCCAGAGTTGGCAGGTGAGGGTAAGCAGCACTGTGGTGACAAGCCTGGTTAATGACATCTATTTATTTTTAATTCAGGGGTTCAGTTCTCTGAATATGCACCAGGCATTGTCAAAAAATAAAAGAAAGGAAACTGGTGAGCTAGAGGAGAGCAGATGTCTGAAATTTGAATTTGACCTCTTTTTTTTTACATGCATGATGAGTGCTTGCCACTCCACACCATTTTTTTTTACGTCTTCTGGAAATCAGACCTCTGCAGAGCATTTAGGGGCTCCATATCATTCAGTGCTCTTGCTAGGGGAGATCTACAAGGCTGCCCAAGGTGACAGGTAAAGCCAGAAACACAAAACAGGTGTCTCGGCTCCTGGTTGTTGCCTCATTTCCCTCTGCCTATTTCCCCTTCAACAGCTGCCCCATAGAAAGCTCCACTCAGATAATGATAAACCTGCCTGGAGCTCATGGACTCTCTTACACCTTTACAGGACTAAGGTGTGTTAACCCCAGCTCTTTTGCAATCCACTTCACATCCCTAGGTCCAGCCAAGTGCCTATTTCAAGGACGTGCATGGTAAGCGGTTGTGCTAGGTCACGTCGTTCACTTCCCTGTCAGGTACTGCAAAAAGCTCCAGTTAAACAGCATCCAGCTATTATTATTATAGGAAGGTGGTTCTGTTTTGGAAATATGGTAAAACATTTGCAGTATTTTGAAGAGGGTTCATTCCTCTGAGTTTAGCACATAGAACTGGATAAATAATTTAAACAAACATTTTGAGCAGTTTTGCAAAATGCACTCAATGAATTATTCAAGGAGCTCTATTTGATCATCTTCAGACACAATACTGCTGTCAACAGCAATGCAGAAATTTCTAAGTTGGGCTTAAATATTCATTTTTCCCCATTTGAGAAATAATGTGTACTGTGTCCTATCACCCATGTTAGCATGTCTTAGAGAGAAATAGTTTCACAAGTTGTCATCCATCCCTGTATTTGTGTTAAACTTTAAATTTAAGATTAGATTATCTCTTACATATATTTCTTTAAAGATAAGCATAGCAAAATGTTTGCTGTGCCAGTTAAAACCATGTCTACAATGTAAAAGTGAGTGCATCTCTGGATTGGAATAGTTACATAAAAACACAAGAGAAACAATGGAGCAAGGAATGGCATTCTCGGAATGCAGTCCAGATGTATATGGGCTGGGTAAGGCTAGATAAAGTTTTAGAATAAACTCTGCAGCAATAATCACTTAAGACAAAAGGTCTCTAAAGCTCTAATTGCTGATGTAATCCTTAGGTCTTAAGGCGAGACGTCTGAAATTTAGATCAGAAGTGAGTGCTACGTGATTTTGCTGACAGATAGTGCAAAAAATTGTGATTTTGAAAAGACAGGCATGAAAATGAATATTCTCCAAATTTCACATTAGGAGTGAGAAGCTGATGGAAAGAAAGCTAAGTTCCCACTAGGCTCCTTGAGGACCAGAATGGCTCCAGATTTACACTAATATCTATCCAACGTAGACAGCTTGATGGAAGATTCAGCAGAAAAAGAGAAACAGGTAAAGACACAAAGTGGAGCAAACTCATGGCACTAGACTTTGCCATGCATTACCATGCCTGTTTTGTACCTAGATGAGAAAGCCTGCAACGATACTATTCTATAAAATCGTGATTTCAGTAATAGCACCTGCCCATCTACAGCCTCCTAATGCCTCTAGAAACAGCTGTTTATTCATTTAACATCATACCACTGGCCCTCAATATATCCCTTTTTCAACACTTCCTCTCCCCATCACATCCCAGCTGAATATCAGATGGAGAGATCTGCTGGCTCCTTTCTGCTGCTAGAAAGCCAGAAAGGAACTAGAGCAGGCACCAGAAATCTGATGCAGAGTTTTGTAAGAGAACACTGGCTGCCCTTAATTACAGGAGCATTAGCATTCACTATAGCCATGGGAAGATATTACAGTAATCAAGTGGCTTTGGAGGAAAAAAGTGTATTATGTGTATTTATATACAAAAGTGAGTTTATGTATGAAACAATGGCCGAGTTAGATACCACATGAAGGACAAGGTCTCACTCATCAAATATATTATCTGGGAAAACAAAGGCCTAATTGCAGTTCCTCATCTTGCATTATTCTAGCTTAAAACTTGCTGAATCTTACTGTTTTTTTACCCTAAAAAGTACCTGTTCTTCTAAACAATTAAAAAGAAAAAGATTGCAGTTCTACCAAAAAGACTGAAGTCCATATTTTGACTTTCTTTTCTTTAAAATGAGATAAAACTTTAAAATGTAAGAAAGGAGATTAGTCATGCATAGCACCAGAAACCTGTGTTTGCAAGCTAATGTACTGGCAATATTTGCATTGCAAGAGCAGTAGAGTTCCTGCAGTCTCATGACTTAGAAAAGATGGAAAGAAAGCAGTCAAGGTGGAGGACAGAGGCTGTTACGAGTCTGGCATCCTCAAAGTCATTCAAGATTGTTTGAGAGACAGGAGAGAGTCCCAGGTCTCCCACAACACCCTTATCTCAGCTGCAGGATGAAGCCCGGTACCTGGTGTTCAGCATTCACTGCACTTAATTCAGCAGGCAGAGACTGAAGATTGTGCCCTTTGCAACACACTGCTGTTCTTTTTCCTCACTGTCAGCACTGCTGCTCATTTTTTATTCTCAGGTCTTACCAGATTTTGGATTAATAGCATCCAGGCTGTGCAAAGACCATCAGCTGCACAGACTGATTTTTTTTTCTCCAAATTGGCATTTGACAACAGCAAGTGGAAGAGTCCCTGTGCTCTCATCCAGTGCAGGCTAGATCAGACTTAAATCCACCCTGCCCCACCAGCCACCACTTTAACAACCTCGCTATAAAATAGATAGTGGGGATCATTTATTCATTCTGAGTCCGACTCGTTAGTAATGAATGCAAAATTAGCTAGTGCAGACGTAGCATTGATTTGTTAGTGCTTCAGCAGTCTGATAGCTAATCTAGAGAGACTTTCTTTTTCCCTACAAGCAATGACCTTTCTTGCAACTTTTACACATGTTTCTCTTCCCCGTACATGGTTCCTGTTTCTTCCTCCCTACAGAAATGTGTCAGGCAAGTCCTTGCTTTCAGGAGACGTACAGCACAGAGGCATCGAACTAATCGAGTTTCTGTGCATGAATGAACATAGGTAGGAGCTACATGTTACACTAAGCGCCCCTTAATATTTTCATTGGAATGTTCAACAAGGGCTCGTTACCCTCGTTCAAAGGCAAAATGTAGAACTTAACAATTTGCTCTCAACGAGCATGCTTGACATCCCCCTCCACTTAACCCCGAATCGCAGGAACCACAGTCTAAGGTAAGAGGGCAATTCAGTCCCCGTTCTCCACCAGTCTTAATAGCTCCTTTTTTGCAGCGAGCGCTGCCAAGTGTGGTTGAGCACATACCTGTGCGGCCGTTCAGAAGTGCAACTGGCTGCCGGCTAAACACCGACTTGGGTTCACTGAACTGCTCTAATTTTTCACATGCTGCAGACAGGCCTTCAATCCGGCACTTCAGGAAAAGAGGAAGGGGACGAAAGTTAAATGGCTCATGTGTAATATACTGCAGCACCATCCCAGAGACGCCTATGGAGTTGGCTCTGCACTGAGACAGTCACACTCACATGGTCAAGTACCTTGACTGAGGAAGGACCCTGAGATTTGACTCTATTAGATTAGATTCCCAGGACAGATTTTAGAGCAAGCATTAAACTAGAAATGTCAGGAAATGCAGCATCTGGTACAGGACTACAGAGCATTTTAAAGAGATGGAATGTCAAAATAAATGTCTGCATGTCTGTATCTTTCAGCACAAACTACTGAAAAATCTCTTTCCTACTAGCTCACACAGCACAAGTTTCAGCTCAGTGAATTCATAAGCCTATTCCTTTTGCTTTCTTTCTACACTACTATCAGTCCAGCTCCAGCTGATTCTGGACTGAGATTAGATACAGCCCTGTTTTCCATCTGCGGAGATAAAAATGAGAAAAAATGAAATCATTTCTGCAAGCTTGTAAATCCATTTCGCTTGCTGTTTATCAAGAGCTAGAGAGGGCAATGACAGAGGCAAAATCCCCAAGGTCACAGCAGTGCACACTGCTCTTGAAGGACTTTTCTTGCTCTCCTGAATTAGTTCATTTGGAAAAGAAAAAAAAAAGGGGGGGGGGGGGGCTACACACAAAGCCAATGTTCCAAAAGAAAATAACAAGACCATGTCAAATTGCTTTCTGTTCCCTTCTGAAAAAACATGCATGTTCAAACAGGCTCTGCTAAAGTATTTGCTTCACTTATTTTGAACAATGGAGAAGAAGCTCCTGTGTGCAAGGGCGAGCACTGAGGTTTGGGCTGAAGGCTTCTCTTTCAATTAGGAGCAATCTGGGGGGTTTGGACCTGCAGGATTTTGTAGGGGATCATACCTAATGCTTACAGTTTCCTAATAGTCATTGCTCTGTGAGACCTGGATCCTCAAAAATATATGTCTGGTTACATCAAAGGTACTGTAACATTTCCACAAAGCAAGGTGCCCTCTGGATATCCCATCCTACAGCAAAACTGAATAGTTCCTCAGCCACTGACACACACTCCCATCTATTTAAGGGACTATTTAGTATTCCATGAGGTTTGTTTTCTGTTCCTGGTCACAGCCAACTTTGTTATGAAGTCTTTAAAGTCAAGTTTGCACTTGTTTTTTAGGAACAGAACTTGCTTGGGAATATTGTGCTGAATGTGAGCTCAAGTATTTAACAGCAATGAATTCAGAGGGATGAATCCAGATTTGGAGCTGTGCAATATCTGAAGCCTCTTTGTACAAGTAATCTGCATTTAGCCGTTCATGTCTTCCTTGCTTAGGAGAAATGGAGGTAGGGCAGTCACCAGCTTTGAAAACCAAACCACACTTTGACTGCTTCAGAAATAGAGTCAATAGAGACCCAAAATAATGAACTTTCACTGTAGCAGCCTCCAGGTTGTGCTCGCCTGTCGGCACGCATGCTGAGTGAGCAAAGCCCTGCAGACAACATATTTTGCTGTCTCAGTCACCAGAGCGGTGGTGGCAGCAGCTTTGTGCAGTCGTCAGAGTGCTGCAATGTTTACATTCGCCGCCCTGCAGCTCTGCGCCCCAGTGGAAGTGCACACATTTCCCAACTCGGCCCCGCAGCAAACTCATACCTGTGGCTTGGCCAGGATACGGGGACTCGGCGAGAAACAGCCATGGAAGCTGCAGGATCTACACAAATAATCTCTGCTTTATGTTCCCTGTGCTTCTTGCTTAATAGGACAGGGTAAGGACAATAATAAGGATAATAGGACAGCTCCCTCTATATGTGGTCACAGTATATCCCAGAGAAATGCTAAGGGATCCGTGTGCAGGCAGATAAATAGCAGCTGCACACGCTGCCGACACCGTGGCAGATGGAAGAGACAACCTACGGGTGTCTCTCAGTTTTGAGAGAGAAAAAAAGTGCAAATTGGAGGAATCACAGTGAAAAAAAGGGAAAAATAAACACCGAGGATGAAAGGATAATTTAAAAGTGTATTGCACACACATTCACAGCCGTGAAACTTTCTCATCTGTTATTAACACAAAGTAAATGTTCACTTAGAAAACCACATGGGAAATACCAACAAAGACTGGTATAACATTGTGTCCTTCCTTTATTTGTAGTACCATAAAGACCTTTTTATCAGACATTCTAATCTCACTTAGCATTTAATAGGACAGTGTGCTGGGATATCCACTCTGCTATTTACCGTTTAATTAATTTGACAGGAGTCCAAAAATACTGAAGGCAAAACAGTGTATCAATATTTACTGTACTGATTCACTGGATTTAAAATACTGTAAAAACATAACTGTGCACAGACACCGTTTGTTTTGGCCAATAAAACATTTTGGAGGTTCATGTTTAAAACACAGGTTAGGAGTAAAATTATCACTGAAAGGTATTGATCATGGTTTTATGCTCCTTGCTTTGTCTGGTGCCTCAAAATAGTATTAACAACTTCATTAGCTATGAGATATCAGTAATGAAGACAAGGTTAGAAAAACAAAGACTGACACTGATAACTAAATAAACATTGTCATGAACACGCTGGAATCTGGAATTTCTATTGGCCATTTCATTAAAAGTATGCAGGGAAAGCAGGAGATGCAACATGATTTTTTAATACAGCAAGATCTTACTCTATTGTTTCTCTTTTTCTCTAAATTAGTATTTAGTATTAATAAATTAGTAATTGGTAGAAAGTATTAGACTCAGCAAATGAAAGACCATGTCTGAGTCTTATCAAAAGGCAAGAGATGCACCCAAATGACAGTGGCTTGGGTTTGGTTTGCAGAAAATGTATATAAACTTTGTGCAGAGAACCTGTGTGCTGAATGCTTTCACTTAAACTAATGAAAAACTTCTTAATCTATATTTTTGTCCAGTGCTCTTCAGGTTAGTTGCATCTGCAAACAAGTAGTACTCATTAACTGCATAATAGGAGTCCTGTATTCATAGCCTGGCACCAAAAAATCAAATCAAATGCATTATAATATACATATACTATAACTCCGTTAAAAACACAGAAGTATTTTTTTTTTTTTAGATAAGAAGCATGAGATCCAAGAAAAAGAAAGATGGGATTAGGAGTAACCTCTTCCATGTGCTGCCTGAGATGAAGTCTACAAAATCAAGGGCCTTAAGCCCGTAATGCTCTGGCACTGGTAGTAAGACATCATTAATAAGGAGTGATATGCAAACTATAGGAGCTGGAAGAAAATCAGCTTGACTCAAGACAAAATAGAGTCTCTGATGAACATCAGAAGAGAAGTCCACATGCTTGAGGAGGGAGTATGTGAAGCAAGAAGTGGACCAGCATGTGGAGTACGCAAATAGTAACCCAGTTTTCTTAGGCAGCAGGTATCAGGACTTCATCTGAGATGTGTTTTGATTCAAGAAGAAAAGATAAGCAAGAGATATGGTATCTCTGAAAAAAGAGATCCCAAGATTTCTAATTGCCCACAGCAACGGTGAGCCCTTAGTCGTGTGTCCTCATGTCCGTGGTGACCTGATTTGGGCTGCCAGTTCCTGCTGTTGTGGTAAGGGCACATCCAGGTTTGGCTGGGTTTATTCCTCTAAGTTTAGGGGACTAAGTGGGATCTAAACCAGGTCAAGGGAACTACGGTTCCCTTCTGCCCGGGCTGGAAACCCAACCTTCCAAATAAGCAGCTATGGAGACCGGATGAGACAGCTTGTTTAGCACATTCCTGAAGGGAATGGACTGTCTGCAGCCATTTTCAAGTGGTTCTCCTCAAGCCAACCCAGGAATGTGCTGATGGGCTGTTCAGGTAGACCAACACCCCCTGAGAGGATGTAGAGCCTTCAGCAAACAGCACAAAATGTAAAGGGACTGTGCAGTCCCCATGAGAGCTGCTGGGAGACAGGGCTGCGGCAGGAAGACTGGAGATTGGGTCTCCCTGCTAAAGAACTTGTTATTCACTCCTAGATAAAGCACAAGTAGCTAAAATAAATCTTACACAGCGATCTGAAATAAAAGGAGGTAACAGTGAAGGAGAGGGACTCTGGAGAGCCATTCATGCCAGGTGGGGTCTTGAGTTTAGTCTTCCAGTTCAATCTTTCCTCTTGGCCTGAGCACAAGCCACATTTCACTCACTGCAGAATCAGTGAGTCCAAAGGTGGAAATCAGTTGGTCGAGAAACTGCTTTTTGCAGAAGAACCAACATCTTCCAGGAGAAGGCAATTAAACTTTGCATGAATTTGCAAGCAAATGTGAGGCTGGAACAGCGAAAGAGGGACACAACTTGTCAGTTCGTCATTCATACAGTAATCCTGTCAAATGTGAAATTTACTGAATCAGGGAATGTTGGCTTTGCTTTTGGCAGGGATGAAGGAAAAGGGCTATTTTTCTTTGTTTTTTTGCTGCATTTGTATTTTTCCAAATTGGACAACAACCCTGTTATTTTTGAACTTCGACAATATTTTGTGAAAGTCACAAGGCAATTTCAGGAACCCCCGTGAGCTACAACATCAGGGTGCAGCTTCTGAACATCGCAATTGGTCATTTACTTCTCAAATGGGCAGCATACATAAATTCAGTGCTTATTACACATTCAGAAAATCCAGCAAAGCAAGTTTCAAACCATGAATTTAAAACCTGCCTGGAATACCAATAAAATCATAACCCTATCATTTGAGAAACAGTGCACATTTTTCTCCCTCTGTCTCCAATCTTTGCCACTCTTGGTATCTTACCCCCTACACCAAAAAAAAAACCAAAACCCCAAAAGGTCCATTACTGTTTCAGAATCTAGCATTCTGACAGGATAAACTGCTCCAATTACCAGAAAACT
>JAUBOD010000185.1:1077451-1100673 GCA_032353885.1 Nothura maculosa
TTGTATGCAGGTCAGGTAGTGATACAGTTTGGGAGATGATTATTCTTTCTTAATAGCTCTGCTCTCTGAACAAAAGCTGGCCATTAACTAGCTCGGTCCATAATCCTGAAAAACCCTCATTTTAGTTCATTTAAGTATGACTGTGCTCTCTGTGTGAAATGAAGAGAGCAAGAACTTATCACATGCAGACCTTTGTAAAGCTGCATCATTGCACTCCAACATGTGGTACACGGGGAACAAAACCAAAGCATGGAAAGGTTTCCAATTGCAAGGCCTAATGTCTCATTTCAGTTCCTATTCTGGCATGTCATTTGCTAAGATGTTTATGAAACTCTAGGCAATGCAAAAATATCTTCTAGTATACAAATAGGTCATTATGCCTGTTAGTATATTCCTCTACCCATTCTGCAGCAGAAATTGGCATCAGACTAATCTTGGCCACTGATCTGTCATGCTGTCTTTGGCTAAATAAACACGGAGGTTCATCTCCCCTCTCCACTTCTGTTTTTATCAGAAGTGACAAGTCACCAAGCATGTCTTCCATATTAGCCAGCAGTCCTGCAGCTACCAGGATAACATCTCGAGCAGCTTCACTTCCATGTGTAACTTGCTTCCTTTCCCCTTGTGCGAGGGAAAGGTGCACTGGAGAGTCTGACTTCAGGGCAGAGCAGAGATGCAAAATTCTATCTTTGACTTCAAAAAGTAAATACGTAAGTGTCCAAGTTGCAGGAGCCAACTTGACCACTTCAAAAGTTAAACAAAAGGTTACATTAGTGGACATCTTCATGGGAGTGCAGATTTTAACATTTGAGATCCTTGCTGAAACAGCTATTAAAAACAACATCCTGTGACCTATTAATGCTATGAAATATAGTCTAGACCACCCTGAACTCGAATGCTTGTGAACTGTGTGTGTAACACCTTGAAAATAAGCAAGCTGGTAGGTAACAGAAGGAGTTTCCTTCTTTAGATAAAAATGGAGACGCTTGAAACACAAGCCAGAGCAGTCCAAGGGTCAAAGCAAAAAAACAGTTTTTGCTCACAGGTTTTGAATTCTTCTTCATGCCATTCTGTTAGTTATGGTATTGGATAACATCTATGGTGTTTTCTTAGCCCCCAGTGGACAGTAACACACAAACCCAAGCTCCACACACAATTGGAATAATCTGTCAGTTTGGGAAACAAAGGGCTCCATTGAGTAAATGGTAACATGTGTAAATAGGAATGGGCAAAATGCCACTTGGGACAGGGGATACGTTTTGATAAGTATCCTTGATTCTCAGCCACACAATGGGAAAAGACCACTTCATTTTTCCAGCTCCTTGATACAACATTTCGTACTGTGAAGACTGAAGAGTCACTACTTTTTCCTTTGAAAGGAATAAAATCAGCCCAGTTTGTACTGCAAATAGGGAAAGCAACTGATGGGCAACATAGTGAAAAGATCGATTAGAATGACATACAACAGGAAAATGGATATAATTAGGTTAGACACATCACCTTCATTGCAACGTCCTTTTGACTGGGATTTTATCTTCTGAAAACTTCAATTGACTGGAACAACTTAGAAGCTAGAGCGTATCCAGGTGATTCTGACAGGTCAGATATCCTCTATCTTAGGCATTTCTGTACTGTCAATCACCGTCATATGCAGACACTGTAACATGCCATAACTCAGCTTGATCTTCTTTTTCTCTCTCTCTCTCTCTCATTCCAGTCTTCTTCAGTTGCATGACCAGGTGTTCAGGGTTGCTGAAGCAGCTTTCCCTCTGAGTGCCCCTGGTGCACTTCCTTGGCACTTGATTTACAGATGAAAGATGAATATATATGGCCATATGCACAAGGAGGAAGAGTAGATCTTTTGGTTTCTTTCTGCTCTACAAGTTTTTCAGGGCAATCATTTGTTAATCATACTCCGTTGCCGTTCATATTCCCAAGGTATATTTTTTACACAGTGAAAAACACTGTACTTTGCTTCATACCCTGGGGACCGACATGTGCATCAAGAAACTATCTCTTCATCTCTGTATTCATACCACTTCCACTTCCAGTTTCAGACTCTCTCACAGATTCTCTAAGATATTTATCCAGGCAAAGCATTTTAAGTTATTAACAGTATCTAATATTTACGGATTTTCAATTGAGACTCAAGAAAGAAGGAGGCTTCAGGCTCCTCACTAGGTGCCTGAGCTGTGTTGATCAGTTTACTCTTGACACTACTGAATGGCTGACCCAAATGACCTCCTTGAGGTCATACTCAAGTCTTTGATAGAGACCTAAACTGCAGCTTTTCCAATGATAAAATTTGGTGGAGAAAACTGTTAAGCCTTTTGGACTCTGTGCACAGGAGTCTAATAAAATGGGCTGAGGAACCTATGGTCCAGGCTGCAGAATGCAGAGAGCTGGGCCAAAAGGACCCTTCCCAAAACAGGTTCAGGGTGTCCCTTGGAGGGTTGCACAACCTCTCTGGCACAGTTGCTTAAAGACAGTCTATCTGAAGGAGCTTTTTTCAGCTGGTTTGGGAACAGCTGAAGCAAGACAGCTGTGTTTGGCCTGCAGCTCCCACTTATGCCCATAGTGAATGTGCTTGGGGAGAATCTTCTGCAGGAAACAAGTGGGAGAGAGGTGGCAATTGTGTCTTGATGACAGAAGAAAAATACTAGGAAGACCATCACAGCACATCATCTGCTCTTCAATGACCTAGGCTGGCTTTCATGCAGCACCTTCCAGCAAGAAAACCTCCAACACAGCCCCGAGAGAAGGCAGTAAGGGACATTATTTTGGAGGCTGTGGCCCAGAGGGAGCACGAATTCAGCAGCAGAGAGCAGTACAGCATCACCTCCCAAAGAGAAACAGTTGCCAGGAGTGGAGCTAGCAACTAAGCCAAGTGGGCCAGACAAAAAGAGATCCGAAAGATGTCCAAGGTCCTGACCTTTCTTTAACCGGAGGTATTTTTCTTTCTGCTTTTCATGGCCAGAGGGAGCATGGCAGAAAACTTGCTGGATTTACTGCCTGGTCCCCACCTTTTTTTCCTCTCAAGCTTGGATTAATGTTTTTGTTTGTAGGAATTGCTAACAAGCTGAGGTTTTCGTCTTAGTAGGTCTGCTAATAGTACAGGACGTTCCCCTGGATTTGTGATTTGAATGCAAGGTTTTCTTTAGAGAGTGAGGAATTTTTTTATTAGAACCAGCCAGCCTACAGAACTGAACTGCATCTAAAAATAGAGTTGCTTTTTTTAGATGTTAAAAATAGAGATGTATAGAAATGGTCATGTATAGGCTGCTTTTTACAAGAAGGCAGAGGTGCTCTGAATGGAAACATTTGCTATCTGCCATCTAGTTGAGCAAAGTAGCCTTTTGCAGTGCTGTGAGCTGCTTAAGAGAAACAAGGAAAGTTTTAGAAATTCTGAATCGATTGAAAATTGAATTGGTATTGAGTTGAAACACACACATCTGCAAATTCCCAGATAAAGAATGTGAGCCATTTGGTCTGGTGAAGTTGCACAAGCAACTCTGCACAAGCTGGATGGTGTGGTGGAAAGGACGGATGGATGGATGGATGTGCAACGCTTTCCTATCAAGTCCGTATTCCCCTGCCTGTGCAACCTGCCTCAACCTTGCACTGGAGCAAGTAAAATGCCGTTGGGTTCCTTCATCTTCACTGAAAAATTACAAGTCTTTTTTGTATTCCCTAGCAGAATTCTCTCATGTTTATGCACATCACTCCAGCTGTGCATCAAGCAGAAGACACAGACCTCTGTGGGGAGAAGCCCTCCCAGAGGAACTTTCCAAGCAAATAAAACTCTTGCTCTTCAGAAAGCTGCGGCCTCTGCTAAGTCTTGTCTTTTTGGGAGATCTGGCAGGGTGAGGACCATATAAAGACAGATGGATTCTGTTTGCCATACTTCTCTTATTTCATGCTCTTCACAGTTAATTTGTGGTCATATTAATCTGCCATATTACAGTTGAGATGTTCAAAGCTGTGAAAGTGATTTGGATACAAGGTTACCAATAACTGGAATTGAAATTTGGCATCTAGGTCTGTTAAAAGGGGAAAAATCTCAGCCTGGAAGTTTATATGCCATTTGAAATCTCCTACATTCAGAAGTTCCATTATTTATTAATAGGTTATTCCAAATGAAAAAAAATCCTAATTTTAAAAGGATATTTGCACTATCTAATTGCCCTATTAAGACCCAAAGTGGATTTCACAAGGCCTGGCTCAGACAAGAAGAAATGCTGTAATATGTTACCCCAAATCATCTAAATGAGTAACTGCTGCTCTTTCTTTCTCTCTTTCTTTCTTTCTTTTCCCGAGCATTATAAATGGTCCACCAAATTATTAAGATACATTAACCATCACCTCCCCAACTCCCTCCACCACATAAATCCCACCCCAGAGAACCAGCTGTGTCTCAAAAGTCTCAGGTCAAGTGTTCATGATGTTTTACGAGTCATCAGTACCATGTGTGTCAAATTGAGTCCTTGATTACCTCCAGTTTAGAGACACTCATGTTTCCTTCAAAGGATCTGATAGTCCTTGATTTAATGGCAGGGGCGGTTAAGTTTTTATTGCTGTATAGATGTCCTTATGCGGAGCAGCCTCTGCTCACTTTGGTCCTTTCTGATACCAGGAAAAGAAAGTGACCAACGCCATCTGAATGTCAGTGGTCTTGTGGAGCTCAGCAGGGTGTCTGACCTTCTGTCCATGAAGTCTAAGATACAGAATAAGAGTTTCCCTCCATGAAAGAGTAGAAAAGAAGCTTAAAATACACCCAGGGATTTATAAGGCAGGAGGCATCTTCTGTTTGGTTTGATTCTCTTGCCTTTGCAAGACTATTGTCCTTAGACTACATTGTGATTCACTACCAGTAAAAAAGTAGACTAAATCCTAGAGTACTGGGAGCCATTACATGGCCAACATCAACTATGCAGAAGAAAGACCTCAACGCAGACCTCTGAGGTGTAAATCAGCTAAGATCTAATGATCTGAACTGAACAACTGTGAGTGGATTTGCTTGAGCAGGAGGGCCAGTCTCTCGGGTTCCTACTCCCTTAACTAATTACCAAGGAATTTCAGTAGTCACATTAAAATGCATAGCTGCACAAGTACTGGTGGTGTCAATGTCACATGGAGCTGGGGAGGATATTCTATCTGTTTTGAAGGAAATGATAAAACTTCTGATGATTTCCAGCAAAAATTTAGTTCATTGCAATGGTTATGCATAGAGGTGCCATATATTCCAAGCCTCATACATATTACAGAAGCACAGCTGAGCTTGCCTAGTATTTTACATGATTATGGATACACTTGGCAAAGAAGCAATTTCAGCAGCGGAGCTCTGGAATAAAACAGTACCTCTGTGGAGAAGCTTTCCATATCACGGAGAGCAGCTCCATACTGGATATCTCTCACTCGTAGCTCTGAAACCATAAGCTGAAGGGATTTTCCTGGAATCTATGGTCACAGAATTACAACAGCTCCTGAGTAGACAGAGTACGAAATGGCATCAGAGAAGATTCACGGGAAGATGTGAATCCAACAACTGTGTCCTGCGACACAAGCGTTTTCCCTTGAAAACTTGGAAGCTGAAGGAGAAACTTCCCCTACCCCTTGAACAGTGTCTTTGTGTCTACCACATGCATAATTAACTGTAAGCAAACCATTCATGGCAAATTCAAAGCTGCCTCATGCGCTACCACATTAGAGGAGTTGCCGGCTGAGGAAAGACCAGATCTGATTTAGGCATCAATTATGGAAGGGAAATGTCTTCAGTATAAATAAACTTGCTGGTTCACCACTGTACACAGAAACCTCTAAATAAAATAATTGATTATTCAGAGGCAGGATTCTTACAGTTCATTCCTAGGACATATTCTCTTTCTGAGGACATGCGTGCACATGAGCATGAACACATGCTTGGTGAAACCCCCAAACCACAACCAACCCAAGGCCATATGATAATCTATCGGTAGACTCTCTTGAAAGGCTTCTATCCAAGAAAGTACACAGGTTCACTCTGAAGCCTTCTTCCTTACTTGCAACCACAGCCATTCAAAAAAAAATCTGGAACTTGGATGAAGGCTTTCAGGAGGGGCAAAACTGGAATTCTCACCTGAATTTTTTAAGCTTTACGGTTCATCCGTTCACAAACACACCACCTGAAAGTTCACATCCTTCTTAAAAAATAATTTATTTAGTGGCATCCTTTTTTTTTTTTCTCTGAGTACATTTGCACACACAGACAGGCATATGCCTGCATATATAAATATGTAACTTTGAAGGTGACCTATTTTCCAGCTGCAAAATCCTGTCACTATCAGAGTCTTGCCAGCCAGGAAAGGACATGAACCAGAGAGGTGCAGAGCAAACTGCAGCGTCTGCATTATTCACAGGCTCTGCATGCCAGGTCCACAGGTGTTCAAACTACCCAGGAACCATTTGGCCCTTCCTTATGGAAAAAGTGATTTTAAAGATCGAAATCAGCAGAGGAGGAAAGGTGTTTAAGCAACAAGCTACTGCAGGATGAAGTAAAAATCAGGGTTTCCTTTCAGTTCCTTTTTATTTTTATTTTTTTTCAGCACCTGTAATATTACTTGCCTGATATCCCTGGGAACTTCTGGCAGTGGAGGCATTTACTAGCTTGAAAATTTCCCAGCTATTCCTAGGAAATATTTGCAGTCACAACATTTCAGGAAGAAAAAAGACTGCAGAGGAGAAAGGGACTTACAAGACAGGTCCTGAGGCAGGTCTGATCCTCCAGATGGAGAGCATGCACCAGGAAGGAGGATGTTATAAGTCATGCTACTAGGTCACTTCTGTCATGGTACTGCACCAACCAGCCTGGGAGGGCAGAGGAGAATGGGCAAGGGACACTGCTCCCTTCCGAAGTCCTGCCTGAAACTTGAACATGGAGTCAGTGGAGCAGCAGCAGTTGCCAAAAGCATGGTTTCCACCAGATTTTCATGCAGAATTGGCTTTAGAGAAGATTTCCTTTGTTTTGTCCTTACAAAAAATTCTAAATATTATAGTAATTATTTCCCATATTACCAATACCAATTACTTCCATCATAGACCCTCAAAGGATAAGGTAGCACTTCCCTTCCCCTGTTGATATCGGTAAGAATATCCCCAACCATTCAGGCAAACTCAAGCCCTACAGTCCATTGATTTAATAAGACTTCAGGCTCCTGCATCACCTTTGAGAACTGAAAGTCTGTTTCTCCATTATTTAGACATTGCAAAAAAAAGACCATGTCTTTTAGCTCACATTTCCTACTTTGCAGGGAACAAATTATTTTCTTTCCTCTAACTATACATTTATAAGTACACACACGCACATTGTAGTTCTGCACTAATTGGTATTTACAATGTAAGCTCTGGTCTTGCCTTCCTGTCAATGAAAGTAAACACGATCAAAGTCTACGACTATTTAATGATGAAAACATACCATGTCTAATGTCATTGGAATGAACTTGAAGATAGCTTTACAGCAAAAATAATTAAAACAGGATTTCATAACCAATTAAGAAAAAAATACATTTAACTTTTCTTTCCTTAGTATTTTATATTTTCTATAGGAACAAAAAAAAGAATAAAGATTTTTTTAAATGACCAAGTAGGAGCAAAATATATGCATAGAGATTTTATCCAGCACTTCTAAGGATCTTGGTAGTGCTGCAACTAAACTGTAGTTTCTTTGTTAGGGCTCTATATACATTTATACAAAAGAAAGATGAAAGAGGGGAGAGAGTGGTTGATATGGGCTGTGAGAAGTTGGAATTAGATGGCAAGGGGTCAGGTTACAGACAATGTAAGCTAAAATGCATCAAAGGATATGAAGCAAAGGACCAGATCAAAGTCTAAGAAGCCAAGTACAAGAATAAAAGAGTGATAATTGTAGGCAGCGAGAGAAAGCACTGGAATAGAAATGTGATAATAGTATGACCTCATGATTCAGTCTTCCTTCTTTTACGTTACCAGCTTCCTTGCATGGGACACACAAACTGGAGAGAACTGGAGCATATGCAGCTTGGCAAGAGAGAGCTGGGACAGGGACCACGGAGAAGGAGCTTGGAATGATAAACTTCCTGGAAATTTTGGGGAGAATTTAACACTTTTGCCCATGTGGTTTATTGATAGGTTTTCAATGGGTTTATTTCTTTCCTGATGAGCGCTCAGGCACCTACAGGGTTTTCATTGAAATGTTTGAACCTCCCTCACGGGCACACTTTCTCACAGATGTTGTTGAATCCATCTCAACTATCTTTTAGCTTATATCTGAATGGATCATCTTAGAAGACCTTCCAAAGTTCTCTACCTTCCCCATTTTGTGCTGAGTCAGAAAATGTGGTTTCTCTGGGCTGGATTCTTGAGTGACTTTGAATGCAGGCAGCATGGTCACTAGAAGCAGAAAAATATTACTTGTTTTCTAACGCCACTTTCTTTCTCTACATGTTTCATTCTTGGATTTTTAGTCTGCAAAAACTTAAAATTCCCTTCCTGGATCTATGAAATGTTGTTCTTGAGATCAGACTCCAATATCTATTTCCTGCATCTAGCAGTCCGTATGTGTTCCTCCCAGAAACTGGGCTGGTAGGAAAAATCGAGGCATTATGAGGCCATGAAAGAGTGTGGGAGAACAGTTCTTGTTCTGGGACAACTTCAGGTTCAGTGTGTTTCTGACAACTCTTGCAGGTTTATGAGGCAAGAAATTTCACAGAGGAATGAAAACACTGTATTGCATCTTCTCTGGTTCTCTATGGGCTTTGATGATGGGTCAATGTGAGAGATTCTGCTAATTTTCCCCAGGAGCAGGGCATATTTGTAGCCTGTTTTTATTATTTTCTCACCCCAGCACAGCTGTGGGGCAGCAGCAGCAGCAGGTTTTCAGCCAGAACGGGTATGAAGCTGCTAACTAGTGGTTGTGGCTGGGTGCCAAGCTGCCCTGCAGACACGCTGACGTTGACATGGGCCAGAGGTAGCTGTGAAGTACAACATGCTCTATGTTGCTCTCTGGCCTCTCTAAACCCTCCTGCCCTATACTGATAAAACGTCTCAGGGAACTTTGCCATGGCAGGCCACAGTTCTGTTGGGTCAAGTCTAGTACGGCTCATGTGAGTCATGGAAGATAAAGACAGTAAATATGTAGGAATTTTTGCCTTTAAACTTGCTTAATACTGTCATCTGTTCAAAATGCCATAGGGAGAAGCTCTAGTCACAAGGCCTAAAACGCCTCTTAATACCTGAAATGGTCATTGGCCATAGGTCTGCAAGCACTCTGGGATAGCCACATTAGCATCACCAAGACTCAGGCCCACCAAAGATCCTCTCTGTCATATTCCTTTGCTCACTGAACCAACTGCATTCCACCTTGGAAGCCTCAGGAACACACAAGAATCTGGAAGAAGCACTTTGAGTGTAAAAGGAAGAGAGAAAGAAATACCAAAAAATAGAATAAAACTCAGGTAAGTTATTTCTATTTTAGAAGAGTTTGCTTTGTGAATTCTGGCCTTTATAGGTGTGTTAGAAACAGTAAGCTCCACTCACCCAAGACTTCATGAAGTGTTATCTAGACTGTGTGTACGTGCCAATTCCCAGTTCTGTAGGGTGTGGAAGGATGAGGGAATAGTGGTTCAGAGATATTTAAAGAAAATCCAAAGGGATGCGTGAGAAGCTTGACTGAAAGGTTGCAATTTATTAGGCAACTGCTTGTTTTTATGCACCTGTAGAGACACTTCACCCAAGATTGATGTCATACTGTGTCTTGTGGTTGTCTACCCCGGAAATGTGAATAAAAGTAACTTCCCCAAAACCAGTTCCTGTTTTTCTTTTCCATATTCATTCTTTTTATGATTCTGCAAAACATGTGACTTGCACTGACTCATATTTTGATGAAATGGCAAATTCTGGCAGGATTTTTCTAGACTTCTCAATTTCAGTGTCACTTTGCTTAGATTTGTCTATGTGAGATACACTCAACCTCGTCAATTTTTAAGTCCCTGGCCCTTGGAGATGACAGAGCAGATGAGGACTACCCAGCTGCCGCTATGCAACGGGTGCCCTGCATCTGGCCAAGGCATGGAACACTGGCTCAGGATCAATATTGACACTCCTCATTACTCACACATGGTGACACTTCTGTCAAACAAGATGAAGCAAGCAAGGGCCACAGCTGTAAGAACAAAGTCAAAAGGACAAGAAGGCCTTATGCCTTCTGAAAATGCAGAAGATGAAGATTCTCTGTGACCTAACTTATCTTGACCAATTTCCTCACTCGGGAAGTCCCCTTACCATTTGGTTGCATCTTAGGACTTTGACAAGCCTGGAAACATTTTCACTACTTTATTTTCCTTTGATGTGGCCTAGCATGAGAAACTGTGTGTCATCTTCAGTGCTGTTATGCCAGAGTGCAAAGGGAGAATAGGGAATCAGGAATGGGTGTTTAGGGTGACATGTGAGATCTTCCCAAAGTGCCAAAGGGAAGCATTGCCATATCTGAGCCACTTCAAGTGTACTTGCCAAAGGGTAGTCACAGAATTGTCTGAATTTATTACCTGTAGATTCACTAACCAAGAGCACCTAAACTCACCAGAAAACTTCACTGAAGACCTCAGTGAGATTTCTGTTGTGAGAAAACCATCAGCACTGCTCTCAATCCCAGCAACCAGGTAACAGAGCTGTGAGGAAAGTTTCCTCAGCTGAAGAAGTGAAGATGAACTGGAGAGGCAGCCACCTCCTTGAATTTCTGTTTGAATTATCATAGCTCTTTTCCTTTTCCTCTTTTTCCTTTTCTTTTTCTTTATCAGTTCAGTGATTTAACTAATTTTCTGTTTTGATAGTTCTAAAGTGCCTTTGTTCCTTCGGATTGCTTGACTTCAATGGCAAAGCAGAACTGTGTTTTCCTGATTTGGGGATTAGCGTAGTCCTCTCTCAGCACCAAGCCTCTAAAGGTCAGAGTTGCATGCAATTTCCTCCTAGGCATCTCATCAATGCCACATATCTTTCAAGCAGGCCTGCAATAAACATTTCATCTAGAAAGACCCAGAAGACATCCACTCTCCCTTCCTCAAAATATTCTAAACCCTCTTAAAAGGTATTTATTTCCAAAGACAAAAGGCAACAAAAACAACCACCTTTTCTGTGATGCCGTTGGATCAGAGATAATTTAAGGTGATGGAGACAGTAGATAACAAAATCAGAGGAAATTTGGACTTTTTTTACTTTTAAACTTATGCTCCAACTACATTTACCATTATAAGATTTTATTCTTCTATGTTAATAAAGTTAATATACTCTGTTAGTTTCTACACTACTACTATAGTCTTCAAGAAATATCTGAAAACTGCAGAGTTGCAACCAGCTGCTCAGCCTGGGCACAGTCCTGTGGTCCAAAACTGGCAGGGAAGCTCCCTGGGAAAGTCTGTGGAGAGGGAAAGGCAACAGTTTCCTATCCACCTTAGACACCCTGGGGGCCATGAATCAGAGTTTATATCCTTTCATTTACACATTCTTTCATTCTGATGCATCTGTGACTTTGGCACATACATCTTGCTTAGAGATACTTGGTTTTCCCACTCTAAGCTCAGTTTTCACTACATTACACTCAGGAAGGTCTCTGGATGCTGCTCTTAGTTTTGGGATTTCCCTCTGCTCAGGCACCCTCCCTCACTGTCCTTCAACTAGGGATCATCTCGAAGTGAGAAGAGCCCCAACTGCAGCATTATATGTCTAGGAACAGGTGATTCAGGCAGGCAGAGAGCCAGTGAGAATCACTGGAGTTGGTTTTTTTTTTTCTTTTTTCCAGTGGAAAACAGCAATTGGAAACTTTGCAAATTGATTTGTGCTATTCTTGACCTCTTTCCCCCTATCTCTCTTAGTTTTGAGGAGATCCCCTCCCTTGCAGGTTAGTTTGTGTTCATACATAAATGAATCTCTTGCTCTCAAGCAGCACTGATATCTGGTTTGGGTAATGATGAGTCTGAGATCCTAGCTCAGTCCAAGGTCATGATTTCTTCCATTTTGCAAAATGGTAGAAAGTACATGTTCCAAAATCGCCTGCGACTAGAGGTTAAGTTCAGTACAGCTGGCAGCTTCTCTTAGGCAGACCCGCAGCAGAACTGACCTCATTGACTGAATGAATCACTTGTCCCCCAGGGGCAGGAATGTTTCTTCCAGGACAGGATTGACGCTCCTTTCTTATAAAAGCACTATCAGTCCCAAGCAGGGAGCTGGAAGCTGCCTAAGCCACACACCTGGCTTGGAGACAGTTCCTAGGCCTGCCAGGCATTTACCATTCAAAAATATACATTCTTCATCAACTCGAGCTGAACTTTGGCAAAGGGTGTAGCAGAGACAGAGGTGCATAAAGGAGAGTAGAGAAGGAGGGATTCAAGGGGATCACCTGGAAGATACTGTTCAACCCTTCACAGAACTAAATACCCAGTTGTGCCCATTTAGGCTCTAGTGCATTTGTTTAATATGCTAGAACTAGAGCTGTTACCCTGTAACAGTTTTCCAATGATTAATTTCTAAAACCATCTCACTAACAAGATTATCCAGGTATCTTCAAATAGAAAGAGTAGAAAGTACCCTGACAGTAGAAAAACGTGGAAAGAACAAGCTTGGTCCCGAATGCAGATAGTAATTGTCCTTTCATAGATAGTCCCATAGATGTCACAGTCCAGTTTTGTGATGGGGCAAATGTCCTCCTTGTCTGGAAATATTTATCTGCCACTAAGGCCAGAAATAGCCAGGGATTGAGTAGGATATTTCAGCTCAGCAGCAAAGCAGACATAGATGGGAGCCCAGCATATTCGGAATTTCAAAGGTCAAGGCTGTGCTTACAAGGAAAGAAGCAAGGAAACATGAGAGGACCGAAGGGCTTGATGCATCCCATTGCTTTACCATGTTCTCAGCTGCAAGCACATGGAAGCTCTAGTCTCATGCTTCTAGCTAGGCATGGGCTTATTTAGATATTTATGCCTCAATCATGCTGAATCAAGACATAAGTAAGAGTCACTTATCCTGTGGCTATGGCTAAGAGATGCTCCATCTGGGACTTAAATATTTTTGCATGCCTGATCCATACCTCCCGTGTGCTAAGAAGCCTTTAAGCTCTTTTTAGCTGATGAGACACGAGCAGGTGGTCCAATTGTGAGCAAAATGTCAGAATCTCTTCTCAGGTACAAAACCTCTCTTAGAGAGACAGTCAAGTTATGCTGATAAACGTCAACTAGCCCCAGGCACCACCAACCCCCAAATCTCTGCTTTCAGTGCTAACATTAACTCTAATTATGTTCATCCTAAATCTGCTTCCAGTCTCTTTTCATTACCTTCATTCACGTTACTTTGCTATCACTTGTCCCTGCTTGCTGGTCTGATCTATGATCTGATCTATTAACAGATCTGATGCTGTGTATTTATATTCCTTATCAGCTTGCATGTGGCACTTCTGCTTTCCTTGACCCACAGGCTAGCTGGTACACTTCAGATGCTAATTTCTTACAGAGGAGAGAGCAGCTTTGTGACTGTGTTCAGAATATTACCAAAAGCCTGTTCCTAAAGGCTAAAGTCAACAATGAAAACAAATATAATCTCTGATATGTCATCAATGGGAAGTTGTCCATTAGACTGCACAAACAAGTAGCACACGCTTTGATCAAGGATGCAAATAAGGAATCTTTGTCTGCTCACTGATAAGGACTGTGCAGCATTTCCAGAAGTTTTGGTAGCTTAGAGCAACCCCCAAAAAAGAAGATATATGTATTTTCTAAAGAAAATGCTCACTCTCACTTTAGCTGATCTAAAACCAGGAAAAAAAAAGTGATGTGCATACACTACATAGGGGAGAAAACAGCATTTTCTGCAGAGGAGTGGCCACATATGAAGCTGTGGGATAAGGAAGGCCCATTCTGATTTCCACAGCCCATTTCAGCTGTCCGCATACTGGACGGTAGCACTGTTGGCAGGTTATATCAGGGAATGCTGCATCCCAAGGGCCATGATTTTCAGATGTGAGTACTGGTGCCTCCCACCCTTCACAGTGGGATGTGCAGTTGTTCTATGTTTCTGAAAGCAGCATTTACTATTTAGATAACCATTTTACATCTGCAAGAATACAAAACAGGAATATTTGCTTGATATTTTTGGAAGAGGTCTGGATACTTGCAACTTCCCCTGTGTCCACTGACTATTGCAGGCTCAGCTCTGAAATCAGCCAAAAGACCAATTTCATCCCTACATTAAATATGCTATTCCAAATGTAGCTGCCAAAAGGATAAATCTATTCACTTCTTTAGAGTGTTGTAAGGTGCTGCGGGTGATCGTAATAAACTGAGACCTTGAATGGAAGGTGCTACAGATCTGTAGATCCTTATCTCTAGGCTGATTTTATAGGCATTTCTACAGTACTCAAGAAATAGATAAGGAGAATGGTATTTGGAACACATTTTCAAACATTCAATGTTTGAAATACATTTTCAACATTCTGTGTGCTAGCACCCAGTTGGCAAAAGAGATGAATCTTTAAAGGATACTTAATGAGGTGTTGCTATCCCAGCATAACATACAAGCTCATTATTGAGTTTCTGCGTAGTGCACTTACTGAAACAGTAATTCTGGTGAGTAATTCTCAAGCATTTTTAAATTTAATAAAGTCATTTCTAATATTTACTGTTCACTCACTTTCTATTAGTTATCCGGTTCCTATTCAGCCCTTTTAATAAATCCAAGGATTATCCATTCTTCTGCGCTACCACACAAGCTTTCACCAAGTTCTTTGCTTTACAAAATGAGAAAAGGATTACCAGCATCACTGGAGAAAGCACATTTCAACTGGCAAAGCAGAAAGGAGGTAAGCTCCTGAAAACATAGGGAATATAGTCTGTAATTTCCTTTCTTTGCATAGAAAAAAAAAAAAAAATCAACCAGGGCCTCCCTTGATCCATACACTCAAAAGAAAAAGGAATAAAATTCCAGAATTCCTTTCCATTTCTTTACTTTTTTGGTAATAAAGTTGTTCTTGAAATTTCCAGTGAGGAATTGAGTTTCAAAACCTCCTTATTTATTTATTTACGCATCATAGGAGGGCATCCTCACAGAAAATCCGTCTTTTCTGCAATAAACACAGGTCACTACTTCCTCTATAAGCCAGGAGATGCTACTCAGTACATTTGAAGAGCAATTAAGGGAGGTCCGTAATAAAGACGCTACATATGACTTTCAAATATCTATTAACATGTCAGAAAAACATTGTTTCTTCTTTGGTGTTTGAACCCACTACACCAGTTAATAGTCTTTGAATGCTTCAGCAGCAGGTCAATCTTCAACTTTCAACAATATTTATGTGCGTTTTATTATTTGAGGTATGTGTTACCCCTCCATCTAAATTATGTTTTTTAGTCTCTCTCTTTAATTTTTCATTCGAAATAGGAACATGTCCTTCATGAATGCTAAGTCAAGTCAATGCTTCTTGGGATAAGGGAGGCAACCATTCAGGAGAAAGAAGTATTTTAAATTCCTATTTTCTTCAATCACTTTCCTAGCATCAAACATTCTCCTCCTGCTGATTCAGTGTTACATTTGGTCAAGAAATGAATGGAAGAAACGTATCTTGGACCCAATCCTGAACCATTGCACATTACAACTGATATGCAGAGTTCCCTATTCTGTAAAACTTAGCACTATTCTTGTTGGACCCTCAGAGACTCAGCAAAGAGGAGAGTCATTCAGGGTTACTTTTGTGAGAGGATTAATGCCTTAATCAACTGGTTTGCTCAGAAGAAAAATTAGCAGATGCTGTGGAGTTTCAAGTGTCCTTCAAAACACCAGTAAAAATTCTTTATGCTCACTCAGATCAGATATGCATGTGACAGTCCCTATTCAGCCTGTGTTTGCAGTTTGCATATTTCTGTGTAAATGTGTGTCTTACAATTAGCTTGAGGATGTGCTTACAGTTGCTTTTACAAGTCCTCATTCTTGACAGTTTTACGGATGTTTGCACTAAGTAGCTTTTAGTGGCGTACTGGTGAAACTAGGCACCTTGTTTTCCTTTCTTAAAGGCCCTTGGTTCTAATACCTACAAAGACTAATCCATTTGCCTCTGCTAATCCAGTCTAAAAGTACTCCAGTGCACTTGAAAGGATGTCCTGTGAGCAAAACATCTCACCTTGAGAATGGGGAAAAACTTGTTTGGAGGGCAGTTTCCCTCTGAAGCAACCACTCCAATTGGCTAATCTATTTAGCAAAATTAATTAGAGGGCTGTGGATTGAGTTTCATGGCAGACTAAAGCCCAGCTTTCTCAAAGAAAGGAATTCATTGTGGAACCTTTGATGGTCTAAAGGAGGAGAGGTGCATTCATATGTTTTGGGTAACTCCCTCATCATTACTAAGACAAAATAAAAAGGCTTTAAGGTTTCTTTCACCAATCACCCCACAAGTTGGCAATTATATAGGATTACTAGTATCCCATAGACCCGAACTACGATCAGCTATTTTATTCACTTGTGTAATGCATTTTATGGAAATAACAAAAGAGTCCTCAGGCTATTTTGTGGTCCATACAGATTTTGAAGGAGGGGGAGTTCTTGTTTTTGTTTGTGTTTTCAGTGGGGGCGATAGGCAAAAGAGGGGTTGCTCTGCCAAGAGATTAGCATGAAAGAATAAAATGAAATGTTTCGGTCTTGTTCAGTTCTAGTCTAATCAAGCCTACTCTCAAATTAATGAGCTCTTACCGGGAGAAACATCTCTCGATGCTGGAAGGCAGCAGTAAAGCTATGCACTCCTATTTCGAAAAAATGTAAAGCAATATCCTTTTTGGCTTGAGATAAAACAGTGAAAGAAGCATTTTTCATCTTTTAGGGTTTGATTTAATGCTACACTGACTAGCTGGGTTTGTGTTTATTGGAGGCATTTTTCTAGAGAGCTGAACAAATTGCCAATAATTTGAGGGTTAGTATTCTGGTCTACTTTGGCTCATGGTGAATGAAAAATGTAGGACAAGGAAGTCTAGCAAGAGCAAATAAATTCAAGTTCTTTTCTAAAAAGAAAAGGACTTCCTAATACCTCTTCACATCATACAATCCTTGTTAAGTGCCACCTTCTCTTAGCACTTCCTTTTTCTCTTCTGGAGCCGCTCCACATTGTTCCTGCTCACTATGGAAGTGTCATTCAGCTCCGGAGCTAGCAGTCCTTCCACAATGGGCGAAACATTTCTCTGAAATATATCTTGTATTAGTGGCTAAGAATGTAGGCCTTGTATAAGGCCTAAGAATGAGGAGCTCTTCATTTTAACCCCAGTTTGGGTTAAAATGCAGGTACCACTTTGCAAATGTTTAAGAGCTCTACATGGTGGTGTCGAGGACAATACTGCATGGCAGAAACCTGTATGTGCCAGCAAATTCAGTTCACCTGGAGTAACTCCATGCTGCTTTAAGCAAAATGCAAGCGTCTTACACAATTCAACCCACACACGGTGCTACAGTAGCAAAAGTTGAAGCTGAGCGATCTCACACTTGCACAGTATTAAATGGTAATTGAAGGAACTTGTACAATTGTTATTTGCTCCTTTTGTATGCCTATTATAGTCCTTTTATGTATTATCTCAATGCAATATATTTTTCCCACTTTATTTAACACAAAGGATGGTTGGGTTTACTGAACCTATGTGTGGTTTGTATTCTCTTGTAACCTCATCATTTCACAAGTGATTTCAGGTCTTATCTACTGTTCTCTATATACAACCATTGTACTAAACCCAGGTGTGTTCCTATATCCTTTGAGTTTCCAATTATACTGTTTCCAATTATACTAGTTTGAGAATGTTTCACAAACATCAGTTGATCTTTACAACACCTTTGTGAGATAAGGCCTGGAAGGATTAAGCCCAAACTTGTCACATTTTCTAATATGATTCACATAAAGGATGACTAACTGAATATCCCACACTTCAATAAGACATGAAAATACAACCCTTTATGGTGCTGATCTAAATGAGATCTTTTTCTCAAACTGGATCTTTTTGTGTCTCAGGAGAATTTAGGAAGGGAGGAATTCACCATTAGTGAAGTCATATGGAAAGTGTGTTCTAAGTTATTTATTAGAATCACATTGGAACTCCCTGGCAGACTCCAAGAGAAAGTCCAGGACTCTGGTCTGGGACTCAGCCTCCTCAACCTCACGATCATCTGTGCTCTTTACAGAAGTTCCTGCCTCCTATACTGTCTGCATTCCAGCTTCTGGGATGTGTGAGGCAACGGCCTGCCTAACAACAGTCTCCTTCAGTACATAACCATGATTCATTTCCTCAATACCATTCTCATACAGTGCTAGAGGCCAAAATGCCAGACACTACAATCCACTTCTTTTAATGTTTGCTAATGAAATACCCTTAGATTATTTTTTTTAAGAAGAAAAATGAAAAAGAAACCACCAACGAGGTTTCCTACTGGTGGAAACCTATTGAGTTTCACCTACCCAACCAGTAGGACAGGATGCTTCAGAGAAACGAGGCATACTTCTGCCATCTGAGCTGAGAGGAACTGATAGCAATATATAGGCCATGTTTTCCTCTCTGATTGGATCTTGATAGGGGGACAAGGTAAAAGTGGAGAAACTGGGCTGTTCTCCAAAGCTGGAAAGGGGTGTAATGGCATGCTGCTAGCCTGTTAACCCATCGAGGCTCAATCCTCTCCTCCTGCCACATCCCAGCCTGCATCTTTCATCTCTAGATGCCCATAAGCAGTTTCATTTTGACCTCTTTGCTGTAGAGCTAGTTGAAAGAGAGGGAGAGAAACTCCTTGTTCCATATCTGTATTGAATGACCTTCATCAACCCAGAAAACCAGGCACAAAAGCAAAGTCCTACTGTTGATTGGCAACTGTTGAAGTCTTTGGCAAGGAGATTACTATGATATCCTCAAAAGCTCAACAGTCTGAGAATGTGCAAACAGTGATACTCAATGACTTGAAAAGTCACGTTCTGCTCCTCAGTTGAGCTCCCCAGCTCGATTTAAAGTATTGCAACTTCTAGATGAAATAGTTGTAGAAAGTCTTTTAAATTGCTCAACTTATTTTTCCTCATGCTTCATTCTTTTGAAGAGAAAAAAAACCCCTGCTTTTGTGAGATTATTCTCCAAAATACTAAGGCATAAAAACATATCCAACATGGAAAATTGCAGTCCAGATCATTATAAGGATTCTTTACCAGTTACCTGTGGTTTTGCCAAACAATGCCAGAGACAGACAAATCATTGCGGGACTGGCTAATAGGGTCTATCTAGCTCCATCTAGAATGATTGGAGCATTCGGTATTGTCTTGTAATGTTACGTTCTGCTTGTGCTCAGAAAATGGAATTGTACATGAGTAAACAGCATCATGACACATTACAGTTGTATTTTAAATAAATGTCTTTACACCTGAAAGAGGCTGGAAAGATGGAATTAAACAAGGAAGTGTTTTTCCTCAGAAGCCATGCTCAAAGACTGCCTTCCTGCAGGAGATGGCTAGAAAATGACAGCCTGAAAGCTGCAGATGAGCTCTCTTCATTGTGGACTGAAGAGCAGAGACCGGTAATCTGCAAAGCAGGTAGATCCAACTCTATTTTAAATTTATAAAATGAAAAATGGAGTGCAGCAGCAGATTTCCAGTTGGAAAAGGCTAGGAACAAGAATTAAATTAGCAAGACTGCAGGTCAGCATGAAGGTGCGAACATTTGCAGCAGGTGACAAATCAAAATCTTTCATCTAAAAGCTTTTCTAAAATGCAACAAGTGTTCTTTTCAAATAAAATTTCCTCTTATTTATCTACCTCAACCACATAACCTTTTAATTAGACTATACACAGCTCCCTGAAACTGAAAAACTCCAAAAAATCTTTTCCAAAATGAAAGTCATCAAATTGCCCTTGTTCGCAGCATGCCCTTCTCTAGAGAAACAACATCAGGAGTTCAAAGCAGAGGACAGACATTAACACACCTGAAATGGTTTAACAGTGTTCTTGTTGCTGCTGTTATTATTAAGTCTTAATACAGCAGCCAAATCTATTTCAGCTCAGAGACTGAACAGCACAGAAAAGAAATTTTAGCTGGAAGACTATCACATCTTTCTCTTTCGCTACCTTCACTTTGGATGGCATCTGACACATTTTTCTATTTGCTTTCATGACAGACATGAATCATTCACGCACAACAGTGCCACTCAGCCTGGCAAAACATCTCTGGCTTAGCTTGTCCCATAGCCTTTTTATGAGCCTGTCTATCACTGCACATAGTTGGCAATCATCTGTGGACTACCACAGATCTGTTTCTGATCATATCGTCCAATTATACTGCAAATGAGAACTCCTAATATGGGGCTATCAGCAGACAAATTGCTTAAGCCTAACAATGCCACATGAAGAAGTGTAAACAACTGGAATCTGCTCCATTTAAGCAATGCACAATGCCTGTATTGTGTGCCCAAAACAACAACTGGAAGGATCGGTTCTGGATTTTTAAGCCTCTCTGTTGCCAAACGTGAATGGGAAAACACACAAAAAAGGGAATGTTTTAATGCATCCAGTAACAGCACTTCAAATCGAAGCAGGATTATAGCAAACAGACCCCAGTACTTGGAAAAAACAGATGCCTTACCCTTGAAATTCTCCCTGTGAGCTGTTTTGGGAAGACCAGGAGGGCTGAGCAAAGACTGTAAACAGAAAAAAAAAAGTCACTGCTTATAGCTTGAATTTATCAGCACAATCAAACAAAGACAAGACTGGTAAGTTGTTCATCATATGAATGTCACCTTCCTTCTAGCTACTACGCTGAAGAGGAGGCATGGGCTGTGGTGTAGGTCTGGCTTTGATGGCTTTGCCCTTTGGTCTCCCATAGCACTAGCACTTCCTTGGCCATAGTATTTATACATATACATATGTATATATATACATACTATATATATATATACACACACACACACACACACACACACATATATAACATGCACATGTGTGTATACAGATGCATATATATACACAGCACGTTCTTGCAAAATAATGTGAACCAAAGCACTCAATTGTGGTTAAGAATCACTTTTGCCCTTGGAGGAAGTATTACACCTTCAACACACATTTTCATGTTGGGGACTGCTTATACACACAATTACCATATAGAAAACATTAATAGAAAATATGTGAAGTGGATGGACAAATGAAAACAGGCTCATCTATTCTCTAAATTTTCAGCCACCAATCTTGAATACGCCAAAGAGGAAGGTTTTCCATTAAACAGGAATGGCAGCATTTGAGCATAATAAAGCAAGTTGAGTTTGAACCCTAAAGATTGCACAACTTAAATAGGTTGCTTGATTAACTCAAGTATTGGTTTTTTGAAGGGGGATCTTTAACATTTGATAATTTTGCTCCTGAAAATAATGAAACAGGGAATGGAAATTCCATTGCATAGAGAGATGGGTATTCCAGCAATTATGTTATGCCCATTCAGAGCAAAATTTATTTTCTTTCAGATGAAAAGAATTTGCTTTCATAGAAATTAAATGCTATGTTTCACTCATGACTGTTTCTAATATAATAGAAAGCATAATGTAGTACTGACTTATAAAAAAATGACAAAAATTCAAAATAAAATAATACATCTGATTTTTTTTCCCCCCTAAGTATGGAGCTAGTTTTGGATGTTTTGCCATTACGGGAACTTTTTCATCACTTTTTAAAATGAAATTTCCCCAAAAGCAATATGAGCTCACATACTGCTTTTTATTATTATTATTATTTTAGTGCTACTGCATTTTACTGATAAAAAAAAGACATCCTTCTCCATCAAAGTTTTTTTCCAATGAGTACTGCTCCTGAGTCAAGTAGGAGTGTGTCTGAAAATCTTTCAGATGGAAGATTTATTACATATCATCAGGGAAAAAGAATCTATTAAGGCCAAACTCTGATACAAGCGTTTTTTGTGCAAACAGACTTACTCACTGGCACTAGCCAGTGAATATGAAACTTCTTTAACATAGCTTGGTCTCAAAAAAAGAGAAATCCCCAATAAATAGGGGCAAATTCTTAGTGTATGTATGTATATGTGCACTTGTGTATAAACCCAGCCACCCTGTTTACTATTCCTGGCACTCAAGAAAAGTTATTTAGATTATCAGCTTAAAAATATATACATTCAATGTGATGACCTACAGTCGTGTGATTTTCAGGTGTTTTTAGTGGCTTCTACTTCTTTAATGTTATTTTTAAAACCACATTTCTCTTTATCTTATGAGAGGGAATTTTAAAATCCTATGACCAGATATATCAACTTAATTTTGATACAATGATCAAGATTGTACTTGCCAAGAAAAGCAGCATGGAACTTGCCTCTCACTAAAAGCTTCCCCCTACACTTAAAATATTGAATGTAAAAATAATACTTACCTGATGGAAGCATGACAGTTTGTGGGTTACAGAAGTGCCCAAATCAGCAAAAGGGTTAAGGAAGTTGCAGTAGAAAAACTAATGGTTTCTCAAGTATAATTAATTATCATCAACAGCAACATTTTTTTGGGGGGGGAAACGGTAAATAGAAAAATGCCTGTGTTGCCAAGCATCAGAAAATATCAGCCCAGATATTATCTGAGAATCTTATTCTGATAATACAGCTTTAGAGGGAAAAACTCTGTTATGTGTATCAAAACACTGCAAAGAGATGCTTGCTCTGCCAGAAAGCCAGCCCTACCAGATGTGAAACACAACAAGCTGGTGTGATTCAGTCTGTTCCTATAAACAAGATGCAATGGAAAGAGGTTGCATAATTAACCCGCTGCCCTAATAAACAGCATTTAATATGCCATCCATTTAAAATCAAATTGCTGTCAAAAGCAGCGTTTTTATTTCTAGTTTTCATTTGTTTTCAAAGCAAAGCCCTGTCTGCGGTATTGCCTGAGGCAATGACATTAACTGTTCCGAGTGTGGGGTTTTGTGGCCTGATTTACAGTGTTACAGAATGACCAACATTATATTGCCATTTGTGTGACCTGGATACAGCTGAGAAAAACTCCGGATCATTCTGGAGCAGGGAGCAACAATGCCTTATGTCTCTTTAGGCCACCTGGATCCTGTCAGGCACAGATATAAACTAAACCAACCTTCATACAAAAGGCCTAAAGGCCTCACCATGTCTACCCTTCACATTAGAGGCCTAACCATGCCAGGCCTAGGTTAGATCCACTCCTTCAAATGAACT
>JAUBOD010000185.1:1100773-1111649 GCA_032353885.1 Nothura maculosa
TTGCTTTTTGGTAGCTGCCAGGAACCATTTCACTGTGTAATCAGAAATCACAGTCAGAAGAGTTTAGAGTTAGACTAAAGATGAAGAATATAACGGAATGAAGAAAGAAACTAACCAGAGAATGGTGGCCCATAATGTGTTTTCTTACATATCTCAATTGATCCTATGGTTGATTATACCACTTAAATCCCTCCTTCAGCTACCACAGCTTTGGCAGGAAACTGGGCCTCTGACACTGGTTTCCACACCTTGCAGATATGACAGCATGTTATAGAGTATATAATGTTGCTTAGGAATATAGAGTATGTTACCATGTTTACAATCTAAACAGCCCAGTAAGGTCTGTACTCGTCCTGTCACTGAGGGAAGGAGCTTCTCTTGGTCTTTTATTAAAAGCAGCACAAGCCAAAGTTCTCTTTTCCCCTATGCTTTGGGCTTCACCTTTCCTGAACCCAAATTTCAGAAGCAAATATGGTCTTGAGCACAACCTTGGCCTTCACTTAAGAAATAATGCCAGCACCAGAGGGCAAACTCTTTGTCTGTATCTATACTAGAGGCTGGCGACTGAAGCAAGGCCAAGGGCTCCTGAGAAGCTATACTCTGACCTGGACCACACAAATACACTGATAACAGCACTGTCTGTTAGACAGTTCTGAGTGCTTCCTGTGACACTGGCTCTGAGAATTTTAGCAGTTAGTAGATCTTCAAAACAGCACCTCTCCAGATGAGAGAAAGCATTAGAGAAAGCATCTAGGTCATGAACCATTTGACAATTATCTAACTTTAGTCTTTTTTTTTCTCTAACCTATCCAGGATAAACTGTAATAAACACTCATGTAACATACATTTCATCCAGACTAGTAAATATTTATTCTTCCAGAGGTTCAGAGTCTAGCAGCACTAGATAATTGAAGTTATTCCTGTATGTCCTGGCAGTCTTAGACTAACCCAATGCTACCACATGTTTACTTCAGCTCTGACAGGCAAGACCACCCTTCCCTATTTATCCTACATTCTGGCCATCATGTGAGAAAAGAATGCCAATCACACCGAACTGTGGGGAGCCTGTGGTAGAGTTTGTGTTGTGGTGACAGCTGCCCTTTGGAATCAAGGAAAAGCATCTTTATAGGTGGTCTCTGAAAAGGATAGATTTTGTGGTAGGTAGAAGTACGTCTGGCATTTTTGATATTCAAAAGGACAGAAATATGGTTGAATTTGTTTCTAAAAATGGCAAAGTGGAATGTATGAGCAACAGGTAAAACTACTGAAAATAGTATTTACTAATAATTACTCATTAACACATTTTATCTCTTCGCTGTTGGTAGGCAAGACTAAGAATTATGAGACCAGGTGTTGTTTTGAGATCCTCAGAACAATTACTACAGATCTTCAGCTTTGTCCATAGTGTAATATCCTGCACAGAACTGGATGCCTTGTTTTCCACTACTCCATGATAGCAGAAATCTATAAAGAAACCATCCCTTGCTATAGAATTCTGCTTCATTTTAGATTGGCCCCTATACAGTGCTTATCACTAGAGTAAAAAATATTTCTCTTTTGAAACAACATAAAATCACTGGCATTAAAGCCCTAGTAATTAACGCTCATTTGAGATGGAATGGCCACAGAGTTGTAAGCCTCATGAGAAAATTCCTAAGGCTGTCTTTTACAAAGAGCTTTGATCAGAAACTCTTTCCAAAAATGGGCAGCTGAAATGTTATAAAGACAATCTCCAGGCAATCTTAATTCTTGTAACATTGATTTACTTAGGAGCTCATAGCTCAAAATAGCCTTTGATGGCAATAGCTTATCTCATCAAATCTGATAAAGTCTGAGGATAGATGTATAGCCTTAATTAAGATAAAGTAAATACTGTAGAAAGCAAAGAAGAAAACAACTGCTCAGAAAACAGCCCCTCCTTAACACTACCTCTCTTATACTGCATACTTCATATTGAGACTCCTCTCTAATTGAAGGATTTGTAAGTAAGCTCCAAGGAAAGAAAACAATTCTGGGAGACTCCCCATCATATCTGAGTTCCTTCCAGTGGCGTATTTAATAGCCTAATTAAAATCTGTCACCACTCTCTTCCTTCACATCTTCTTGGGGAAGGAAGCTACATGGTGGCCTTGTATCTTGGGAGGCCAGGGTAAACCTGAATGGTAGGATTTGGATCGTGTTGGAAATGATGAATTTGTGAAATCTTAATTCATTTTGATTTTGCCATGTTTTTATATTAGAAAAGTCTAGGTATTTGGAGTCAAAACTGAGAACATTTGTGAGGTTTCCAAGTTCTTGGGAAGATTCATCCCACCTTGGTCTAGGGTCTAGTGGGGAGACAAAAGAAAAGTGAGGCAGATAGGAATGACACTGAGGCTGTAAAGACAACACAACAAACAGAAGTGGTTCAAGCAATCCTGACAATGGCAGTCTCCTGACACGTGAAACAAAACCTGAGCGTCAATTATAATGTCTTCTCTAAGAACACTGAAATCCTTCTAGAATCCGCTCTTAGAGCGGTCAGTGATCGTCAGATATTTATCCTTGGTGGTATCCCTCACCACCACCTGAACTCAACCAATGTACAAATCCTCGCTCAATCCACCCAGTTTAACTAAAATAATATGATGGTGAAAAGCAGAGCATTTCCTAGTGGCAGACTGAAGGTCACTTGTGCTATCCCATGTAGGAACACATGTGCAGTTTCTCATTTGCTTTTCTAATCACCACACAAAGTGGATATTATTTGCTGGGAAGTGTCTACTCAGACAAAGAAGGGGAAAAAGGGGAACACCAACTTACATTGCTACACTATGAAGTTTCCAGGTCCTTCATTTCAGAGGTAATCGGCAAAGTTGATTGAAATCTGGAATTTCCCTTGGAAGCCAGAGATATTAGAGCTTTCTGAATTTTGTTTTCAAACCAAACTGGAAACAAGACATGTCAATGTAAAGTGGAAAGGTGGAAATACTGAGTAAATTTGCATGAGAACAATCTATTTAAAGACATGTTTCAACATGACTGTAATCTCATGCATGGTCACAGTGCTTACCTTCCACAAAAGTTTAGGCTTTTATGGAAAAAAAAGAGTTTTGGAGTGAAATTAAATATTTTGTTCTCAGCAAAACATTGTCTTCAATAATTCTGTGTTGAAAATATCATTTTGGTCTTAGCTTCCCCTGGTAAGTATAGTCTATTGGAAAATTTCCACAACAGTCACAAGCCCATTTCCAGTCACATCTATGAAGAGAAGTTTTGCACATGCTTACATGTGTGCGAGAGGAGAGCCATAGATATATTACAATTCCAAGCTGTTTAATCTTTTGTCTAAATAAAAATAGATGAGAATATCAGTAATTTCCTCTGTCTCTCTAGATGAGGAGAGTTTATCTGAGAAAGGGAAGGCTTTAGGATTAGGGCCAGTCACTGAGTCTGTTTCCAGGCTATCTGCTCAGGAAGGCTCATGAGCTGTTCAGAGATAACGCCTTGTTCATATTTGGCCCAAACAGCACAGCTCCAAAGGGCATCCCACATCAAACTGTAGCACTGATTTAAAGAAACAACAGCCCAGCTGTCCTGCTCCATACCACTTCTGGTGCATGATGTAAAATTTCCCATGAGCTTGGACTGATCAAAAGAGCCTCTGCCCTCCACTTTTGCTGTGTTGTCCTGTCTTTCACGTCTTTCATTCTATGCTGATTTGGAAAGCTCTGAAAGCACCTTTCCCTCCCCTGAGCTGACAGGTTCAGTGAAACTGGAAGCTGTGGCTTGCCTTCTCCAAGACAGAAGAAAGAGAAGTCCTCCCAAAAAAGAAGGAAAAAGGAAATTCTCCCAGATTCGGAGAGTTTATCTCAGTTCACATGAGCTTTTGTTCCCGTTAGCTGTGGCACTGCTCATATCTTGTCCTATAAAAATTATCGGTGTTTCCTTTCTTCATCCAAAATATCTTTTTCTTCCTCTTGGTCTCTGGGGGGTTACTCACCTACCAAAGAACAAGAGAATGACCATTCCAGTCTCCTGAAATGGATCCAGGCCCAGCAGTCTCCTTATATGACCCCAGCTTGCTACTTTCCTTGTCCAAGTCTTTAAGCTAAAACAAATATCCCATCATGGTGGCAAGCTGACATCAACAGATAAAGATGAAAGAGCTCATCACGAAAACTCAGAAGGGAAGCCCAAAACTTTGGATTGCATTATACAGGCAGTCAAACATTATCAAAATAAAATGCCCCCCAGACAAGGTCTCCATGTGCTCTCATTATGCCCTTAAGGATTAAACTCCCTTCTTAAACTGGGCTACTGTCCTGCTCAATAATATCATCATTTATAGCTTTGCTAAGCTACAACTATTTGCAATAGTTTGACTGAAAAGTCCTTTCTTCTTCACATTTCCATTCAGTCTCCTCACATTGTGAGGACTCAGACAAGCCACTATAAATAACTGAGCATTTAATGTCAGCTGGTACAAATGCCAGCTGCTTCAAACAAGCTGACCTTTCTTGGGGATTCTGACCAATCTTCAGTAGATGACAGCTAAAATTTTTCAGGATTTTCCATGGTAAGGTATATATAAAAAATGCTACTTGCTTGTGTGAGCTCCAAATGCTTTCTGGCTTATTTAATCTGGCTCTGACACTTTGTTCTGTGGTTAAAAAAAATGAAAGTAACATCCCAGTTAATGATTTCTGATGAAGCCCATTATTCTCACAGCTATTTTTAAACACCAAGGAAGGTGAATCAATCTAACACACCTACAAGACTAATATTTTAATAAACTCACAGAGACAGTGGTCTAAAGCCAGAGTGTTTTTCGTCTGAACACTTGCTTTTAAATGAAGCTCTCTGAGGTTACCCTTTGCCTTAAGAAAGCAAAAACTAGAAAATAAATTGTTTTTGATGTCTACTGAAGTTCATCTTCAGCTTTAAATGAGAAAAAAAAAAAAGGAAAAATGGCTTCAGCTTCATAATTAGCAAAAGTTGATGAAGGATAATACTGTAAAAGGAATTAAATGAGTATGAGATTTCTCCTTCTTCCTCACACCTGCTAAATGGAAGATGATAATGTTTCTGCCTCATTAATATCTTGTGAGAAGAGTCAGGGGGATCTAGCCTTGATCCATTTTATACTGCTATAGTTCATACTACAATATAGAACTAATTATGCCTCTGTGAGCAAACTGAAGTTGATTCCTTTCTTAGCCACTGCAACTAGAAAATTAATGAGAAAGAAAATTGAAATTGCAAAATAATTCAGCTTGTGCCTTGCTTTCTAGCAGTGCTAGAAGCTATCCTGAAATATCAAGAGAACTTTCACATCTGGCATCCTCCTGTTCCTTCACTTAGCTGAGAGCTTCACTCTCAGCTGCCCCATTTATAGGAAATGTAATGCAGAAGATCACAGTTTTCACCCACAGAGAGAAACAGATAAGGGATGTAAAACTTGGGAAATAAATGAGTGTTCACAGAGTGCGGCAATACCTGACAGGAGTGGGAATTGCTCTACCTCACTCACAGGAGCTGTTAAGTTTCTTTAGCCACTTTACAACCCCTTGTGAGGATAGTGCTTTTCAAATACAGACCCCTACTTGACTCAAGATGACAAATCCCCCAAATATATGCAGGTAGCTGAAGCCCTAGAGAGCCTGGAGTGGCTCCCTCAAGCTATTGTGCAGCCAGGGCAGACAACACTTGTTCCATACCCCCACTCCTGTTCAAGCTGAGCTTGCCAGTGGTTACCTGCCATGATGGAATGAAGGACTTTTGTGGAGGGCCACTGAGACCCAAAGAATCAGCTTAGGGTACTTTATCAGCCTGGACCTCTCCTGGCACAGGGCAAGAGGAAACGGTTAAAGCTCTGCCGAGCCAATACTTGCAGGGAATAGGAGTTTGTCCAGCAGGTCTGTGTCCCTGAGCTCCTTGGCTTGGTGCTGGCCTAGGCCAAGCATCGCATCTCTACTGTCACCGCCTTTTATCCATGCCAGAGCCGCGATGCTTGGCCTAGGCCCGCACCAAGCCAAGTGGTGGCACTCTGCAGGCCCGAATCCCACCCCCAAAACACAGCAAGATGCTGCAAGATGGGGTAATGACTAGCGGCGAGGAGCCAGCCTTGGCAGCCACACTGGCTAAGTTATGGGAAAGGGCGACGTTTGTCACTTCTCGCAGGCACGCTGCAAAGTTAAGCAGAAAGCTTTTAACAGCCCCTCAGTGCTGAGTCTGCAGATACAGGCTGATAGAGAACGTAATAAACTTTCGGAATATGATCTAACTGCGTAAGACATCAAATGTGTGTCTCGGTGGAGCCAAGTGGAATCAAACACACCATTTCAGCCCAGACCACACACAACAAGATAACACACATGACTAATTTTGATGACTGATTTCATATAAATAATGCACTGAGATGAGTAGGTGCAGCATAATATCCCTTCGTTCTTTCCCTTTAATTAACTTTTCATTGAGACTCTGACTGGAAGTGGCTTATTAATAACGTGTTAGCTTTTTACTGCTTAGATTAAAAGTACATCCTGTCCCCAGAGCAGTGAGAAACTGCAGGAAGCTCAGGGAATAGCCTTCCTGATGCCATTCAGAATAATGCTGACATTATAGCTCTTAGCTGGGTGGCAAGGAAAAAAAATAACAGGTGTAGATAAGGAGTGGGACGAGTACAGTATTATGGTAGCTCCACATTGTAAATTGCCATGGGAACCAAACAGTTTTGTTCTAGATCAGTTTTGCCACCTACACAAAAGGAGAATAAGAAATAGATAACCCTCCAGCTGAGCTCTGTTCCTCTGATGTCTGGCAATGTTTAAATGAACTCATGAAGGAAGTGTTGAGTAGCGAAAGACAAATGACCTTCTCCATCTGGGAAAGGTCTTAAAATCTTAAAGCTACAAGGTCCATGTTTACCAAAAGGGAAAGAAGGGGATAATGCAGGTGAGGAGCAGAGGAAGCAAATGTACATTTGCGGATGCAGGATGTGAATTCAAAGAGGGTGACAGGATTTAGGGGAGCCAATGACCTTCAGGAAATTGATCTTGGTGCTGATGGATGACTATATAAAACACAAACTAGTAATTCAGCTGCTGGCTCTTCACTGTAGAAAAGGTGAGACTTCCTATTCCTCCAAGGACAGAAATTTTGAATGGTTTTAAAAGAAGCAATTTTAACACTTTTTAGACCTTTCCCAAGGATTTCCAAATATGTTGCAAATGAAGCAGGCAGGTAGGGCAGATAAGTCCTCCCATCCTGTCTCTGCTGATGCAAAATCTGATACACGAAGATGTGACATGACTTGTCCCATAAAACCTCCCAAAGAGGGACTCTCCTTGTTCAGTTTTCAAGTATGTGATTAACCACAAACCATCTTTCTCTTTTAATAAGTTTCACCTGCTTTCTAGCTGGAATTATGCAGAACCACAGATCTCATGTATTTTTCAAGGTTAAGCCATCATTTAGTCCAAGTTTACCCAAAACAGTGCCCAGAGTCCCTTTAAGGGCCTGTAAACCTGAAAGGATCTGTTTGTGATCTTGGGCTGAGATTCAAATTTTTAAAGGAAAAATGAAACAAGAACAATTTTTTTTCATTACTTCAATTTTCTAACTTGGGGTCTAACATTATATACTAGAATGTGCCTGAAGGGCTTGAGCGGAAGGCAACTTGCAGACTTCCAAGTCCTTTTTCCATTTCAGCCTTGAATCCAAATTTTGACTCTGCTAAGGCTGGCAGCCCCTCTGTGCAGCTTTCTTCATACTAAAACCCCAGATATTATTTGGTTTGAGGTTTTTAGGACACATTAGCAGTTACAGGTAATTTTGCAAGATCTACCTATTGCTCTTCTGCCACACCATGGTATAACAGAGCAAAATACCACTAAAGCAATATTGAAGCCGAGTAGGAGAAGCTAGTAACAGCAAACAGAGAAAGCAAAAATAAATAATAAAAGGATTACCCATTATATGGAATGCTTCCCAAGGTTCAGTAGGACTGTGGGAAAGAACTCGTAATCCCAGGTTTCATTCAAACAATTGCTGGAAACAAAGGCACCTGTATTAAAATCAAGGTTGTGGATTTTGGCAAATTAAAATCAAGAAAGAATTGAAAAGATGGTACAAATCTGATTATCCTTGGGCATATAATTCTTAGCATGCTTCACACATCCTCTCTACTCATCACACATACATCTTGCTGCGACCTGGTCTGTTCTGTTTTGCACTCCATTATTTTCTCTGGAGTTAAAGCTGAGATCTGAACTAGCCATCAGATGGAAAAAGGATGAGTGTGAGAAAGCGCTCTGTAGTTGGAGGGAGCAAGCTTCACAGGGGTAGCCCTCCTACCTGCCAAGTCTCACCACAGTCTCCCATCCTCTAGATCCTTTTGGAAACCATTATAAGAAAAAAATCAGTCATATGTTTAGTTAATTTTGAACCAAAAACCAACCAGGAGGCAACCAGAGTTAATAGTACTCATTTAAATTAGAAGTTCTCCAGTATATGGAAAATGTCCTTGGCCTAGCTTCTCAGCATCTGGAAATTCCCATAACTCCCCTCAATCCATAGACCACTTTAAAAGAGCTAAACATCTTCCCCAGCGCTTCTCTCTAAAGTCATCAAGAAATGCAAGATGGGAAAATGAAGACATACTGAATCAAGAAAATGTTAAGGCAGTAGGAATAATCTCTTTGAAGATCAGGAGGAACTGAGCTAGCAAAGAGAAAATAAGGGCACAGCCACATGATCCTTCCGAGACAAGGTGTGGATAAACTTGAGAACATTGCACATCTCTTGAAAATAAAATGCAGCACCTTAACATGTCCCCAAAATCCAAAGCATTTTACAATTGGAATGAAGTACTACCAGCTTAAATGTTGTTTGCTCCTGAATTACAGTTCATGTAGCTATAGCTTGGAGGGAAAAGCAGCATGTATTCCATAGCTGCTGAGGACATAGAGTGGAACTCAACATGGCCCTTAAAATAACAGGCAGAATTTCTGGTAGGCAGAGTGTAAATAGACGAGTTGGCTGGTGGCCAGAACCTGGAGGTTAGTCATCTCCTTTTGCAAAAAGCGCCATCAGATTCTCAATGACTAAAAGCATTCCGGACCTTGAGTTTATGTCTAACCCAAAGGATGGATAATAATGTTAAAGAGGAAATATCAGAGGCGAGTATGATCATAAGCAGGGAGGATATGCAAGCTATCTTCTAGATAGAGAGAAAAATTGGAGCTCCAGGCACTGGCCAAAACAAATACAAGTCACTATGACTGGATGGGGGTCATTCCAGGCTACTATACGCATTACATCAGGAGTTGACATTGCCCTCAGCATGGCTTCACAATGTTTTGCTTTAACACTTAAATGTCACTGAGGGAACAAGACAAAAGACTGCACCCACGATCAAAGAAAGGCAAAAAACTAAGCTCAGGGAGATAGAAATTAAGAGACTGATTTCACTTGGGGAACAGTTAAGAATTATTTATCTAGGATGAACTAATGGATCTTTATTTTTAGAGGAGAGCTTTGGGGATTTTTAAGTTTTCCGTTCTTAGCTTGTACTTAAATAATAAATAAGTATCTGTCTGAGTTCTAGGGAAGGTTCAACACAGCAATTCATCCAGTTGCAGTCCAGCCACAGTAAGTGTGTTTTCAAAACTGAAACAGAGTAGATGTCATTCCTGGACCAAAAGCAGGAAACAAAGAAAGCAGAAAACACACAAGTAAATAAGATCACCTAGTGCTTTTACTGGAGTATGACCTGTTAAGAGAGGGGAACTGCCCCAAAGCAAATATCTCCAAAATAAAAATGCTGGTCAGTATTGCATCATTGAACAAGAAATTCTGCAAGCGTGAGAAATTAATCCTGCATCAATTGTCCTAATGGATTTTCAGACATTAACAGGTTTAATTCTGGATACAAATTCAGGTAAACTGAAGCTTATCTATGGCTCACATGGACTGAAAGGGAAAAATCAAATGCTCTTCATTGACTTCAAATCTGAGCTAAAAAGTAGATCCTCAAGACTAACCTTAATTATTTACTTTAAAAACATTATGCCTTTTTTTTTAAGCAGAACCTCTAGCACTCTGCAAGCTATTTTTAGAGATTGTGTCTTTCTTCATCCATTTTGAATATACACTGCAGCAAAAGGTCATTCATAAGGATCTATCAGAAGAGGCACAGAGTGAGGAGGCATGCTAATCAGAATTGTTCCTAACCATTTGCTGTGCAAAGAGCAGAGCGGGGCTAGATACTAATGCATTTGACCCTTTAGAATTTTACTAGCCAATTAGCTTTCTAAGGGCTACGAAGATGAACTTCACTCTATTATGGTGCACCCACACACTCAACGGTCATGTTTAACAAGCAGCAGGACCACCTACAGCTGCCCAGCGCGGCTCTTTGCATACTTAACTTGGAGGCCTTGTATGTAGTCACTAGAAAGGAAAAAAAAAAGATGTAAAATGCACAGCTTGAGTTGACATCTGCAGACAAAACAATGTCATTCACAAAACTGCAAGATTCCAGTCACTTCCTTGAAATACCATTGTACTTTTCCATGGATTCTCAGAAACAGTTCCTAAATGTCAGTTCTCCTGGCTGCATTGAAAGGCAGCTCTTAGATATTTAGCACACTGTAAGCATAGCTATGAAAGTAACTTCTTGGAGCCTAAAGTGATCCTTGACATCTTCATTAAAAAGATTGCTACTAAATGCCGCATTTGAAGATCTTCATGCATTTGTTTGTCACGTCTGCCTCCTCGCATGCTTTCCTCCACCTAATTACTGCCACAGCGTGCTTGACCAACACTTCCTTCCCATCTAGCCCTCACAAAGGCTACCAGTGTGGCCTTGCTGCTCTTCTCAGCCACGGAACAA
>JAUBOD010000185.1:1143382-1159857 GCA_032353885.1 Nothura maculosa
CACATTGCCTTCTGGATGTAGCTTTTGCTTTCCATCGTTTACAAAGGGAGTCTAGACAGCTTTCTACAGGAAGATAGCTGATTTTTAGATAGTTAAGTGAATGTTTTAAAGCATTAAGGAAGCCCTCCCCATATACCTGCCAGCCATGTCAAGGCCTGATCTCTACTAGAGGCCTTATGCACTACTGGAAGGCAATTAGTAAGATTCATAAATGTAGACAGATCTAACAATCTTTGGGAAATTAATGTTTTTTGGCTCCCTCACTATCCAAAATTGCACCCTTGCTCATCAACAACTGCTGATGCCCTAGGATTAAAGCCAAATGAAAGTAAGTTCAAGAAATCTTTTTACATGGTAGACAGTGCATTTCTGGATTCTAAGATTTATCTCACTAAAAACTTTTGTAACACAGATGATGCAGTTGGTGGTTGAAGAGTTTGATACATTTTCAACTAGTTTCATTTGGACTATCCTTAACCATACATAGAGCTGAATGGCTGATTTCATTTGTCAGATCAGGACTCTGCAACAGGCCAAACCAGGGCCACTTCTCAGGGAAAAAAAAAGTTTTCTTTGGCCAGACAACACCCTAAGTTAAGAACCACAGAACTTGGTCCCTATGAATAAAGCAAAGTGAGAAGGACTGTGGTTGAAGTAATGAGAAAAAAAAAAAAATCAACCTCTTAGGTTTTAAACAAAAAGATTGTCTTAGCTGCTGCTCAAGTAGAGCTTTTTTATACAAGCTCATTGTCTTTCGAGTCTGGAAAGTATTCTGTAGCTTTCTGAAGGATTTTCTAATGTAAAAAATAAACCTCTAATATATAACACTGAATTTTAATCATCTTTCAACCCAAAGACTAGCTAAGTCTTAGAAAAAGACAGGGATAACTACTGCTTAAATTAAATCAAATGACATCTTGCATAAACATTTTCTCTTAGATTGCTTAAAAAATGTCAGAACCTTAAGATTTTGAAAAGGGCTCAGATTTGGCTGAAGTCCACACCACTGAAGTAGGGGGTATAACTCCATTCACTTCAATAGCAACAGGATCAGGACAATAATAAGCATTTCTGAAAATCCCACACCATTATTTTTATCAGTAGTGTCTGAAGGGAATGTGGCAGACACTCACAGTTCAGATCCACTTCAGATGTAGATCCCAAACTTAGCAAAATGAACTTGATTAATTCTAAGAAAATTATAACATGTTTATAGACATTAAGCCATTTGATGAAAGAAATATTTTCCAGCCTTATGAAAAACAAGTCTTAACAGACTAGTGCAGGTTTAAAAATCTCAATATGATTAATGAATTGGATTGTAGCTCTATCTGTAAGCAGAATAGTAATGTAATTCACTAAGGAATGGTAAGATGACAAAAATTAACTAAACATCTAGCACCTTTAAGTGAAAAAAGACTTAGCCACCCTACAGCACTCCAAGAAATTCTCTATTTTAACCATGTTATATGCATATACCTTAAAACATAAGATATCCCTTTTAGCTGAATTACATGGAAAGAACTATATTTCTAGCCTTCAGACTACAAGAATTTAAGTAATATTTCTATATTAAAGAATGATTGGGGCTTTGCAAATGTTATTTTACAAGTTTTAGCCTTACCTCTGATAGTCTTAAGAGCTAGACAGCCCGCCTAAGGGGTTCTTCCTTGAAATGAGAGCAAGCACAGCAGTCCATCCAACACTATGTATGTCTAAAGCTCTGCAAAGCCATTCCTAGCTTTAAAGCATCACTTTGGGTCTGGCCATTCAAAGGAAGCATAGAGATTTTAGAGACTTAGAGATTTTAAAGCTGGTGACTAAAAAAAAGTAGGTTTTTTTGCAGTTGGCAGCCAGGAACAAAAGACCAGCCACACTCCAACCGGTTTAAGGAATTCAGTTTGGACTTTGACAAAATTTTGGGACTTAAAAGGGAGGAAGGGGAAGGGAGCACTGTTGAAACTGAGCCATCTAAAGGACTTTCTGACCTGGAAGGAATTCTTCAAGCTAGAACAACTATGCTGTGATGAGCTTTCACAAATGTGCTCAAGTAAACGAGGTGCCCCAAGACAAAGAGGGGTGGGAGGAGAGAAAAAAATCACATTTTATACTATTTTCTTGAAACAAGAGGACAGACGGGTTGGAAGAAAGTCTGTTTGTTAGCTTGCTGATGCTGATTCTCTTCCACTCCTCAAGTCTTCAGTAACTGGGAGAGAATGAGAGAGAACTCATACAGAATGAGCTCAGAATTGGGAGAGAATTCATTATACACTTGGAACTCTCACCATCTCACAGGTTCAAAGCATTGGATAAACATCACTTAATAGCTGCTAAACGGTACTTCATTCAGGCGGTTCAGATATGCCTTTGAAGGGTACATAAGTACTTAGATTGTATATTGTGAAGCAATTTGATATATTTGTTCATTTTAATTAAGTTTTTCCATGTTTGCATGCATGATACAAAGTAAAAAAACATGACTGTACAGGTGCAAAGAAGAGAAATCATGGGGGGCCCAAAAGGATATAGGATGAAACCAGAAAGGCAAATCCAGCAGACTGTCAGGCTAACTACTGGAGAACTTTTAGATGCTCACTACTTTATATATGCATATATTTTGCAGTAAATATATTAATGAAAAGGATGAATGACCAAGCCTCAAGGAAATCAAGTGAAATTCAGACACACATCCCAGCAGCATGGTGGAAATCTAGGGCCTAGGCCAATGGCCAAAGTCAATGGAAAGATTTCTACAGAATCCAGAGTTTTGGATCCTAGATTTCCCTAGGGAAATTGTGGGAGTGTCATTACCTGCTCATTTTAAAGCAATGGAAAAAATGTAGGAAAGGAGACTGCATTGAACAGAGGCATAACTAGCAATTCAGCTCTACTTGTTTAGCTCGGTGATTGAGCAGCTGACCCAGCTCAGCCTTACTCAGTCTTTATTTTCTATATTGTCATTTAAAATAGATATTTGCATTGAATTCCAACCAGAGTGCTACTCTAACTGATTTTATCAGTTTTAAAAAATTGTTCATAAAGGTTATTACAGGAGACAGAGCAAATGACCCAAAAGTAATGCAAGTATTGTCCTCAAGTGCAGTCTTTAAATAATGCAACCAGAGTTGCACCTGTCAAGTAAAGGTTTTTATCCATGTCCTTTGTCTACCATTGTCTTCTGAGGTTGATTCACTGAAGAACAAGCTAACATGGCTGTTAGAAATTGGAAATATCCAAGGACTGTGGTTCTTTACTCCAGATTTTAATTCTTCTCATAGTGTATTTTTCAGAACTAAACAGATTTAGGGAAAAAGACATAATCTCTTTCCAGTGTTTCTCCAGAGACCAATTCCTGCAGCTTCTTTATTCCACTCCTCTGACCATCTCTAAGTAGAAAGTCTATCCACTAAGCAGTTACATTTATCAACACACATACAAAGTTTTTTCTACTCTTTCCCACTCTGCTTCCAGGTTCCCTCTTATTTTTCTTATACTGAAATATTTTGATGGCTTTAAAACAAATTGTTGTCCAGCAACCCTCCAAAAGTCCACTCTCACACTTACCATGGGAGTGTGTAGGATACTCAGCTTTAAAATGTGTGGAATTTCTTGGTCCTACCAGTTAGAACATGATTTGGTCTTCATTCAGAGTGAAATGCAAATATTTGTCTGGCAAGGTGACTTGCATTTACTACATGTTACATATCCAGTTGAGTCTTGGCAGTTATCCCTACCCTCACACAGACCAACTCTCCTCATTTTCTTCATGCTCAAATACACTGGCTCAAAACTCCTCCTCATTTAAACTACTGCAAAAGTTAGCTATATTAATATGAATTATCTTAGCCTCTGGCCCGATACTGCATTCAGATTCATACCTCATGATTTGGCTATGTTCTGGTTTATTTATGTTCTAGTTTTCTGTAATTATTGGTAATAATTATTGCAAAGTGACAGGAGGAACCTTTACCATGGGTTCTTACTTATCCTTTGTCTTAGTTTAACTTGCCCTCAATGCACGGAATTTGGGATTAAGCATGTTCCATTGAGCAAATCTGGAAAGAAAATGTTGGATTCCCTAATGAAGCACGTGTTAGCATTTTTCCCCAAATCTGTACTGAGAAGTCACTCAAAAGCAGACAACTGGAGGCTTAAAATAGTTCAGAGAATTACTAGAGAAATTCAGACCTGCTGGATAGCCACACTGCCCTTTTAGCACCAGAAGATGTACAAGTTAATCCCTATACCTAAGCCTCTATTTCTGTCCAGGATCTGTGAAGAAATGCAGAATAGAAAGAAAAGCCTATCTAGACATGAGGCACTGGAATAATACCTGGGAGACTTGATCTTAAGTCCACCTTTCACTAAGAACATACAAATAATGTAGGGAAAGACACCTGGATACAGGTCCATCCCATCAACATGCCATAAGTGCCACTCAGCCACAGAGCTACGGCCTGGCTCCCTGTGGGAGTTGTCCATTGGTTCCTCCATTGAGTTGAGAGGAGAGATCCATGCTGTGGCACCTTATTTTACTGCCTGAAACTCAAATGTAAGATTCTCATGCACAAAATGCAAGATTCTCATGCAAGCAGGATTACAGCACATTTGAGCAGATCAGGAATGGAGCCTTAGACGGACAAGACAATCTCAAAATGACATAAACTTCCATCTCACTCTTCATAAGGGCAGTATAGCCCTCTTTTAGATCTCCCATATAGAAATTAGTTCTTGTGAACATTCAATTCCATCCACCCTCATGAAGGACACTTGCTGGCCCTTCTCCAACTGTGCTAGAAGATTGCTGAAGCTTCCTGGAGGCGAGCCAAGCTATGTCACATCCAGGGGCCTGCTTTGCATATTTGGCTTGTATCTGATTTTGTTTTCAGCTATGGTGGATAAAGTTTTCAAGCAAATGATTCATCTATGCTCTGTGTCAAGCCTACAAATCTTTGCTTTTGCAAGCCTACTCTTGCTCCAAAATTATATGCCAGGCAAGACCAGAAAAGCAGAATTGTCATCCGGATACTTGCATATGGCCCCAGTGAGTTACTCTAGTAGGGGGTGACGTGACTGATACCTATGCTGTCAACTGAGGAGAATTTTTTTTAGTTAAATGTGATGACAACTGCACCCTATTTATACCAATGAACTTAGGCATATCAAAATAGTAACATCAAGAGGAATACCCTGGGCAAAAGTTTCATGCTGCTCAGTTTACACTTTAAAATAAATATTTCTTTAGCTTACAATTGATTGTTGGCTACAAACATAGGAGAAGAGTTTTGCAGCTTGGACTCCACCCGGAAAAAGAGTTATTGTGGGTCTGGATTAATTCACAATTAAAGGATGAACCAAGCAGCTTTGCACAGATAAAGGTCACAGTCCCTGGGCCCAGAGCCCCCCAGTACCAAACATGGGACACTTCACTGCCTCCAGGGCAATCCAGACAAAGCATACAGCAAGAAAGCTTGCAATTTCTTTTATTTTGCATCATTCCAACAGCAATGAATGTATGGTTGATGTTATTACAGTGCCCCTATCCTCTAAAGTTTTGAAGTGCCTTTTCTGAACCAAATCACTCGGTGCATGGCTGCAGGACGGTATGCAAGGCCCAGGCATCCCTTTGTGCTCTGGGATTTTAGGGGAGCACTTAGGCCATGCCAAAACAAGAAGCAGCATTCCCCAGTTCTCAGCTTTCACGCTGGGTCTCCAGAGGCTTCCCGAGCAGCTGAGCTCAGCCAAGTGGCACAGGGCGTTTAGATACATTTCAGCTTAATGGAGCAGGGACCAGGACAGACTGAGCCTACATAGGCTGGTCAGACCCAGAAAACTTGTCCATTTACTTAGCAGCATGTTGCAGGGAAAGAGAAAATCTACCTTCAGAGGGTAGGTACGGCTTGTGAAACAAAATCTCATCTTTTCAAAGTGGCATTTTCCCTTTCCTGCCCTGCAGTATTATTACCAGAACCCGGTCTACTCCCTAATCCCTGTTCCCGCAGGATCTCACAACTCTGGAGTGGTTTAGAGGTCACTCTGCATTTTGCTGTATAGCCCTAATTACTACTCAGCACTATAATTGATATGTTAAAGCCTATTAAAACATGGAGCTGCGCCACCACTTCACAGTCACTGCAGTTCTAATGCCAAAAATCACTTACAGTTTGTTTCTGTGCTTCATTTCAGCTACTTTTAAATAAATGCGTCTCCCCAGGACCTGGACGATACGAAAGGGATTTAGCCTCAGAGTGTGAAACTTGCAGCCTGCAGCACCAGAAAAATAAAGTGTTCTCACAAAGCTATTCAAATGGATTTCCCTCACTGATTGCTTCAGCCAAGGGTAAATTATAAGCCAGAAATTATCAAAGAAAATCGCTGTAGCACTTTCCAGTTTGTTTCTCTGTACAGCAAGGATTTGCATGCAGAGGTGCAGGCCTTCACTCACAATTTCTCCTTTGCAAGGCAAACTCACACAGTAGAGCAAATATTATTTATACATGTACACTTTTAACTATCACTTCTGTTATTTATTATTGCAGAGGATGCCTTCAGGACATTCTTGAGGGAATGACTTGTCTGGCATGCATATAAAAATGAAGCAGTGAAATCAAGTAAAATTAAAGCTAGCAGAACTATTTAAAGATTGAGACGCCCAGCAGTCAGGCAAGCCTACTGCAGGACTTTTCTAAAAGCTCATCAGTACGAGATAGGAGGGAAAGTAGCTGCCAAATGCCAACTTGAAATGTGCTTTCTTATACATCAAACAGGAACACTGGGAAAGAGAGAGAAAGCATGAGAACTCAAGAGACGGACCTATCCAAAACAACTTGTGTCAGGCCAAAGGATAACAAAGAAAAATCTAAAAGATGAGACTAAAGTAAAAGAAATTTTTTATATAACAGTGTTCCTGAAACTTAGGAAATGGAAGGGTTTCTCCAGGACAAGCAAAATTCCACAAATAGAGGAACTAAACAAACTCTACCTACTTCAAATGAGTTAAATGCTTAGCAGCTAAGACCATGCTGGGAAAACTCCAAGTCAAACTGGATTCTTTATAAGGCCTTTTAAGAAACAGTTTGGCCAAAGTTTCCAAAGGCATCTCTGAAGTCACTGAGTACTTGTATTTAGGCATATAAATGCATGCCCAAGCTAAAGGGATTTTTTTCTGACATTATATTCATTTCTTCCGTATTACTCTTAAGGAGGCATTACAAAAATTAATCTTCATCTGTTTGACATTTACTCTGCAACTTGGGAGGCCACCATCAAATACTGTCTGGCACGACAGGTAGCAGGTGTGGATATTATCTCTGAAGAAACCTGGAGTGATTCCCCTACAACAGGGACAGTTTCCAGGAGCTCAGCTAAATCTCATCAGTTTCTTTAGGTCCATCATGCTATTGGATATATCTGGGACAGCAGGAGGCCAGTCTTACTATGACGCTCAACTCCCATGTCCTTTCACTTTTCCTGGGGATTGACACATGTAGATCTGTTCCTTGTTTCAATCATGTATCTGTAAACATCAGCAAAAGCATGCTTTGGCCTTTGGGGAGGACAACTCACATGCACTTTCCAGGCTCCAAGTTTTCCAGGCTGCCTTGGAAAGCTCTGAGCCAGCTCTGCCTTCTACAGGATTGCCCATGGCCTTGAGGCTCTCCTCCAAAGGCAAGCAGAGATAGAGTGATGACTACCACAGCAAGGCCTAAAGGAAAATCCCCCTGGAAGAGACTCAGATGTGCTACACCAACATCCCCAGGATGTGGGATGGCCACGAGCACTAGAACACAGCACCAGGGTGTCAGCCCTTGCCCTCCTGAGGGTCCTCTCCACCCCATTTGACCCCATCGTGCTTGTAGACAAAACGGGCTGTAGGTCCAGATTTAACTCAACAGTAATAAAACAAGGTCTGAACAAGCTTAGCCTCTTTAGACCTTGTTGCATTTTAGATGTGCTCTCTACAGCTGGGTTACATATCCAAGCTGCATATCACACTCAAGGCTCTGATAAAGAAACAGCTGTTTATGCAACTCTTGCATTTGGCTGTAACTGGTACATTATGACAGTTTAGCTCCCCATAAACTCTCCCTACCCTTGGCATACTTGGGACAATATCTAGCTCCTACCAGTCTCCCCAGAGAGGGAGACTTTCCTTCTGATTCCATGAAAAGGGATCTGTATCTCTCCTGGTGTTTATGGGATACTGGTCAGCTCTTTGAACACTGACATTAATAGACTTGGATATCTAACACTCAGCACACTTAGGTGCCATCAGAGCTTTCAGGCTGATTGAGTTGATGGCCTGCGATAGATTTCTTATATATCCTCCTAGCAACACAGTAGCACAGAGCTGGTCTCAGTCAATATCCTGAAGGTTCAGGATAAATATTTAACTGGAACAGCAATAATTCTACCTATCACACTTCAGTGACATAGAAAAAGAAAAACCCTTAGATATCCTCAAAACTCAGATGTATAAGGGCTCTTTCCTTATATAATTTCAATATATATAATTTCAAGGTGAAGTAGCCTGGAAAATCCTTGGACTGAATAAGTGTCTCAAGCAGCAGCTCAGTAGCTGTGTCAGAGCAGTTTCTTCCAGTTTTGAGATGTTAAGACTTTTCCGTGATTACTTCTAAACTAGACAAGAACAAGTCTTTTCCTGCCATCTGAAATAGATTCTACTAGCATAATACTTGTTTAGAAAAAAAGAAATCTACAGAAAATCATCCCCCAGTTAATTCATGACTAGGAAACATTGTAGAAAATAAAATTTGTTCTGTGAACACTGGAATAGACAGGGGCTTTTAATCGACAGCATGAATGCCGTGCTGCGCTGGCTCCCTTTGCGCTCATCGACTGGTTTATGTATTTCAAAATTAGTAGTTAGCAATGAAATGTCAAAGGGTGAAGGAAGTGCAGGTTCCTCCGCATAGCTGGTCCCTGTGTGAGAGTTTCTGAGTAAAGGGACAGCAGTTTCCACATCCATTTGCTATTCACCATGCTGCCAAGATGGCCAATAAAAAGAAGCAGTCATAGATGTACTTTTTGTGCTCTTCACCCCCGGTCATTCCACATTGGACAGACGCATCTAATTCATTTCACAAGGCCACCAAACAGAAGCCGGGTGCTGAAGGCATCCGGTCCCTGTGGAGTTGGCTCAGGTCTTCCCTGTGACGAGGCTCTCCACAAGGCATTATTGGCCCTTGGAAGTGCTCAGTCCTTCCCCTCAGGAATGTATGTTCCTTTCTTCCGATCAGTGAAACAGAACGACATTGTCGAGGAAACGCTCAGTGATCTAATAGGTCATTCCTATCTTTAACGTCTATCATTCAAAATAGAAGGAAATTATTTTCCAATCGTTTGAAAGTTCGTATTGTGAACAAAATAAAGCAAAGTTCACCAACCTTTCATATGCTTTGTGAGCTTTTCCTCTTATGGGTATTTAAAGAAATCCGATGCAACGATCCTGGACAATTAAAGTCTTTAAGAAAGGTCACAAATCTCCCCAAAATAGAGAAAATGTAATGTTTCCAAAAGCCTGTTAAATCTCTTCCAGTAGATTTTGAAATAATAATAATAATTTTTCTAAAAGCCCTGTGTTTCTCTGCCAAGTGCCACCAGATAAATCAGTAATAAACCCAGAAACCTCTTTCACAGCCCAGCACTGTACACCACAAAGATAAGTTCCCTGATCTGAAAATTAATCTGAGTCATGTCTGCATTTTAGCATTTGTGAGGAGCACTTTCGTAATACTGCTAATTCCCTGATTAGTCTGACAGCTTGGGAGTTGGATTTGGAGCTCTTTTTTTCTCTCCACTCAGATAAAGTGATTCTGTAACACAGCAGACATTACCACATTGTCTTTGTCCTGTTGTAACTGCAGCAGGGAAGTAATGTGGGCTGGGATTTTCAAGGGCACATCAGCCATTCAATTCCAGCTAAAACTCCACAGAATTGGGCACCTACTTTGTCATGTAACCATTGTCCTTCAGCTCTCCAAGTCTTACAACAGTGATTTCAGCATCCTCTGGCATAGATTCCTGAGCTAACCTCACCTCTTACATTAATAATATCAAGTTTTTTCTTCTCCAGCAGAGAGGGGGATTGGAATGAAATTCAACCCCGGCTTACATGTCACCAAAGTCCTATTTCGAGAGCTCACATGAGACTCTCCTCTTGGAAGACTCAAGAAAATGCTTTCAATTGCCAGCCATTGTGCACCTCACAGCAGGTGAAATGGGTCTATACAACTTCTTGACAGTTTTCCATGTAAATTTTTCCTTGTGTTTTCTTCTATGCAAGCTTAAGCAATAGGACAGAAGAGAAAAGGACAAAAGGAGGGCCTATCTACAGATGCTTTGTAAAAGTCATTTAAAAGTTGGTTTCCTGAAACTTAAAGGACTTGTGTCCAAGCACTTCCACAAGGAATAAACAAGGTCTGTTTGAAGGTGTATTTGTAGAATTTAGTGAATCGGAGATAGTGCTTTGTTCTAACATTAACTAGTTTTTTATGGCTTCACTCTTGGATAAAAGAAAATTATTTAAGCAGAAGCGCTTAACCAGGGGCCCCTGCATTGTAAGCAGCTTTTTCCTTAGGGCTACATTGTCAGGCTGGGTCCTGGTAATCCAAATGTGGCTAAAGCCACTGCAGAGAAATGGAAATTCAGAACAAAAGACAGAGGCAGACCTATTCCCACAAATGGAAAGGTTAAATCACTGTTTGGCTCTGCTGCCAGCAAAGACCTCCAAACTCCGTATATTGCTACAGCTTTCTAAAAGCCGACAGTCACTAAGGACATTGAGCAATGTGGTATCCTATTTGCAAAACAGGATCTCTGATGCAAGGAATAGATTTCATCCTGCATCCATTTTATATCTTCTCTTTCCTCTTGTTTAACCACTCTCGTTAAGGCACTAAGGGAGACCAGATACACAGGCAGGTCCCACTGTGCCTGGTATAATGCCTTAGAAGAGACCACTCAACCCAAATGTCAAGTTCAAATGACAAGGAAAGAGAGGATGAGGACTTATGTTCTCCTAATCAATTATCACTCAAATGTAAAATCAATACTTACTAACATTCCCTTCTTGACCTTCTCCAAAGCTTTTTATATTACTATTATGATGTTTAATCCTGCTCAGATAAGTAGCAAATCACCTGACTACACCTACAGTCACATAATTTTCAACCTAGCTACAAAACCAATATCAGTCTCCAAATGCGTTGCTACAAATATGGTCTTGCACTGCTAAGGCCTTACAGACTCATTTACAGCAACCTACTTAATGGCAGTTTGGTTTAGACTGAAGACTGCATTGCAGTGGTCTACATCTATTTGTTCCCTGAAGGAGATTATATATACAGTGAGTCTGGAATGGTATTTATTAATTGGGGGCTGGGGAATGAACAGAGATGTCAGAACTACATTGACTTCTTCATAGCTATTCTCATCACCAACAATCCTGTTATGCAGAAGGCAGCATTACTGCTTTTGTTTTCCTGCTGTTCTAGCTCACATTCCCAGGAGGTCTCTATACCATGTGGTTTGCTCTACCTGGCCTAGATACTGCAGGGAAACAATTAAAGAGCCTTCAGCATTTTTTTTTTTTTTGAAACGATGTCCATCTTCCTACTGTGCCTGGATCATAAAAAGATAGACAAGCTATTTAGTAGGACACTGAGGAGTTCACCCTCTGTCCAAGTATTGTTAGAAGTATTATTAGCACAGCTAGGAATTAGAAAGAGGTAAGGGAAGCATATTGAAACATTCATCATACATACTAGAAGGACAGGTCATGGCAACCTAACCCAATCATTTAATTACCTCTTCCCTATTTCAGAAAAAGGCTATGAATCTATCCTTTCATAACCCTATTGATTCTTTTTCTTTATAGGTCTTGCTTCTATCAAGTCAAGTACAATTTAGCCATTACCTTTAACTAGATGAGAATCAAAACACAAGTTCTAGGAAGTGGATAATATCGTGCTTCAAATCTGCCACAGTCTTATACAAAACCAAAAATAAGTTTATATCTTCAATCAGATGATGTCAGTGCGAAAAAAATGCAAAGGGAAAAAATGTCAAGAAAATATTTTGAAGGAAGTAGACCCCTGGGAAGATAAAAGTGATGTATATTAACAGAATGATAACAAGAATTGGCACAAAATAGGAAATTATAAATATAGATCAGTGGTTCTCAGCCTCTTCTGTATCATGTCCCCCTATTTCAAGGGCAAAAAATTTTGGACTTTATGCATCACCAAGGAAAGGGCAGCTGTCTAGTCCCTAAGGAGCAAGTACCACAGTCTGAGAATCCACAGTATCAATTATAGATCCCAGCTAGAGGAGCAGAACTCCTTGGAAATCCAGTAGTAGATGGGAACAGAAGCTACATGTGTTTTTGGAGGTCTTACCTAGGTAATTTCTTAAGCAAAACCTATAATCTACCACCACCATTGCCAAAATTGTCAATACCAGGAAATAGGCTCTTAAATTATTTAGAATCCTGGGAAATGCTCATCTTGGATCTTAAGACTCATTTACAAAAACAGTCTGAAATTCAGGACAGCCTGTCTTGCTGGAAAGATGGAGTTGCAAATGACCCAACACTTAGTACTGTGTCTCAGATTTCAAAGTCCATGAGAATCATGCTTCCAAGTAACTGTGCCACTCTAATATTATTGGTCACTGTCACCTAAAGCAATTAGCACCCTACATACCAATTATTACAAAGGAATCAAGTCTTCTGAGTCTGCCTGAAAGTTTTCAGTAACTAATTTTTCCTCCTTTGCTTCATCATCGTCTCAAGGGCAGAAGTAGCTATTAACCTACATCCTCTATGGGACATTCTTGTTCCATTTGGTGAAGTGGCTCTAGAAACAGTTCAAACTGTTCCTTACATATGAATTTGTGCTTATTAGCTTGCTGATAGACAAAGAGGTCAACTTAGTCAGTAGAATAACTACAAATATGTTCATAGGAATTCTATCTACTGATATAAAATCAGACATTGAACTCATTAGGAAAGGGCTTGTCTAAGTGATATTTGAAAGAACATGACTTGAGGCCATCTAGGAAGTAGTTTGATGACTTGTCCAGCAGTACTGATGAGGAACAGGGCTTCACCTTTGCCCATAGTCTACATAAGGGAGATGACTTGAAGATGGACATGGCGTAGCTCCCATGGAATATGCCAATCTCTTCTTCCCCTGTCTGCATCTAGGACCTGCATGGAGAACACATGCATTCTCCGCCCTTGTCTCTTTCAGGTTTGAGCCCTAATCTCACTCAACTTGCCTTTCATAATGGTGTTTTTTTTCTCTCTCAGTCCATTATTCTGCTATTGCTGAACTCTGCCAACACAAAGCTATGAAAGGAAGCCCTTGGAGGTTTGGAGGCTATATGACCAATTCTGTTACCTCCTGGGAACATCATACACCATCACTTGAACAGGATTCACTGAAAGATGTCTTTCAGCCTCCTCAACATAGCAAAAAGACTGATCAGAGTGCATCAATATCACCAGTTCTTAAGGCACACTTCTCTATGGGTTCCATGATACAGCTGAACAAGTTTTCTAATTTGTCTAGTCAGAACTAGAAGAGAAATCTAAGCAAATATAAATAAATTACAGTCAGCACACTTAGCTGGATTGTTAATGACTTTCTGTTGTTCCACTATACTCATTCATTCATGATGAGCTTTTGACTTACAAAAAGTCTTCCTGCACCACACTACTGCAGAGCAGACTCTCCCATGGATTTCAATAATTTATACCAGTAAAATTTTCATGTGTGCTAATACACAAGACAGGCAAAGGGGGAAAAAAAAAATAAAGTTTGCTGTTGGGGAAAAGCAAATACCTCTGGCTTCAGGATTAGATGTTTCACTTAATAGCTTTCCTGGAATATATCCTTCTCGCCAGGAAGAGATAATGGCTCCAGTCAAGCCATCTCATTCACACAACATATAGGAGCACAGAGTGAGGGGAGATGAATCCTTAGAGCTACCTTTTGAAATGTAATAGGATCACCTTGCTCACTCAGCTGCACTGCCTGCTATTGATTTAACAACAGAAGAATCAAATGTGTCTGTGTATCTCCTTCCACTGCAGTAAATACTTTATCTGCAGCTACCAGTTTAACATTGTAAACTTCCTTCAGCTCTCTCTGAGAAAGCTTTCCCCAAGCAGCCCAGCAAGAGCATCCAGCCACCTGTTCTCTGCTCTTCCTTAAGGACAACTCCTCAGATTGGGCACAAGAAACAGAAGAGGGCAACTCCTGTTCTCCTAGATTTCAGCTATCCATTCTGGAAGAACACAGCCTGGACATTAAACCAGGTAGCTCCCATCCTCAATTACGCAGCAGCAGTGAGCAAAGACATCATCATGGTCTCCTGGCAGTTTCTCAGCTTGGAAATACCGGTTTGACTCCTTTGTTTTACAGTAGAACATGGGCTTTATCCTGCTTCCTCCTGTCTGTTCAAAACATCACCAACTCCACTCATGTGGCCTTTTGTTTTCAAGCTATTTTGTTCATTTTGCCCTTTTCTGATCTCTCTTCATTCAGTTTTCTCACCCTTCACATATTTCCTTCTCTTATTTCCACACCTCCTCCCACCTTACTCTTCTATACATCCCAAGCTGGATGTTGTCACTGAAGCTGTTGTGACTTAAAAGAAGAAAAGATTGGGCCTACAAAATGCAGCTATGTATTGGATGTATCTCTCCCCCTTTCTCCTTTCTGCTTTTCTTCTCCCTATATTGTATGCAATGAGGGCAGATATAGGAGTTTTTGGCACATTTGCAGGCATACATTGCACAGTATTGTCTACCAAGCTATGAATCTACAGAGCTGTAGTAAAATGAAGTGGCTTAGAGAAAAGGGACACAGTGGATATATTTGCCTTGTTTCTCGGAAACCTGGAAGCCAAAAACCTGTTTAGTTGAAATAGCTGGACTTTTTTTTCACTGGGAACTGGAAGAGGGAAGAACTTCCAGCCAAAAAATATCAGCTTCTAACAAAAAAATGAAATGCGAGTAGAGCAGATACTAATAAAAATGTTCAACAATCCAGTTTCCATCCTGATGGAAAATTTTCAAACAGCCTTAGTATAGTATTTTGTCTTACTGAAAATCACTTTATAGTATTAAGATTACTCACAATGAGTTATTTTTCTACAGAAAAGCCAATCCTATACAGTTTACTCATGACATGAAAGATTTTTTCAGGATTATTCACCATAATCAGACTCATTGATTAAAAAGTCATCAGAAGTTAGTCATGTGAAACATGAGGTTCCAATAGTTTGTTAGACTACTATTGAATTCTACCCAAATTTATGATTTTGTGTCAAAAGGCTTCAAATAAATGTTTTAAATTCATGAAGTCCTGTCTTATTCTCAACCCACAAAAAAAATCTTGAGAAAATCTCATTTCACAGTTTCCCATAAAACCAGGTGCAAAACAGCTGCCTTGGGCCTGGAAGGATTCTTGAAGCACTTCATTGGTATCAGTAGCCAGTGAAAAACCATGAAATTGAAGGGATTTTGATAGGTACATACTCAATCCTTCAAGAAGGTGCCATGGAGGATAGTATGGCTGACTTAGTGTTTCCCACATCTGAAGCGAGGACATTCACGCGGTCTAGTTTTCCAAATTTTGTGAAACTTTGCAGTAATGGCTTCATTCTACTCCATATTATGGCTAAAAATCATCAGTTTGCTTCATGGCAAAATTGCCTGAGATCATCCACTGGAGAGAGCAGCTTTCTGCTGTCTTCTCATTGATTTTGTTTTCCAGAACCTGTTCATCTCAAAGATAAATTGTTTGGACTGTACCTCACAGCTTGTTCTTGTCTCCTCACACACCTTCCACTGAAGCATATGTTCATATTTTCATTAACTAAGCTCTTAAAGTGTCTCCAAATCATCATGACTGATGAGCTCTACTATTCCTTTGAGTCAGCTCAAGGTTTTCTTCTACTGATGATCTGTCTTAAAATAAGTCTTGCTTTAAGATTGCTCTATCTAGACATGTTCAATAGCAGCTATAACTTAGTAGTACTATCAAGAGTTAGGTGACTCAGTCCCATAAACATTGACTGCCTGGGTATTCATCTACCTCCACCTCACCACATTCTGCAGTTCCACAGGAAGATCATTTCAATTAGTATGTTCTCATCTACCCAGAGAACAAGAAATGTGACACAGTGTGATAGGGTTTATAAAATGAATCTCAAGCCATTGAGAAAACAGAAGAAACAGCTGCACACTCCACATTGCTAGCAGGGTGTTTGGGGGTTTTTGTTTTTTTTTTTATTAGAACCCCATTTAACTACTTACTGCTCAACACTGATTTGAAAGGATGCAGTTCTTAACTACTGGTTAGGCACTTCATTCACTGTGTATGGCATTTGAGGAAGACATGATACATACTTAAGTCAAAACAGTGCATCAAATGTTGATACTC
>JAUBOD010000185.1:1166403-1182609 GCA_032353885.1 Nothura maculosa
ACTGCTTGAGGAAGAGAGCAGGACACCGGGATCGCCTGGACTTCTTTTCCAGTGCAGGCTATTTAGAGACAGCCTCTCCTCCATGGAAACCAACACAACTCTTGAGTAAGCATTCCTGGGAACATGATAAAATCCTTAATCTGCCTTCCTCCCCTATCCTGCAAGATATCAAACACAGCTAGTCCAGCAAAGCCTTTAAGCACATCCATCTTCAGAACAGAATCACCATATTCAAAGCTGGTGCCTGCAATATGCATCTAGATGCTGTTTCCAGAACCAGGAATGAGTAGAAAACAGTTACGGACATCTACCTGCTAAAGATATTTCCTGCATTAAACAACAAGATTCCTAGGGATGGGTCACAGTATGCAGCAGAGGAAAACTATTATTTAGCTCTTACCCACAATATTTATCAAAGCAAACAAATGGTACCATATCCGTATGCATACATTATACATGTACAATATTTCTCCCACTCTTTCAGAGCAGAATATTGTGTGTTATAGAAACAGTAGCTTCAGGTTTGAGGAGGAGGAACAAGACAGCAAATTTGTTTACAACACACCGAGCAACTAACAGTTGGATGTTTACACTATAAATCTCCCAAGAGAAGCCAGTACCTACCTACAGGGTGCATTCAGGTAGTTCCTCCTTCCTTGAGAACTCCCTTTGAAGTCACAGAGTCTGGAGCATTCCTTGCCTTGAGGGAACATATTGCTGAGCTGCTACTCATGCTAGGAAAGGTTACACCCTCTTTCTCCTTCCTTTATCTAAGGCAGTCAAGGACAAGGCTGATTGACTAAAGTGTGCTCAGGTGTTGATCATTTTGGTAGAGAATTCAGGATAGCTGAGGAGAGATTGAGCTCAGCTGGTGATGGGATTCAGGGACACATTTTGGATGCTTTAGGCATTTGTAGTAGCTTGGCTGCTCATATTGGCCTAAGATAGGAGCTTGCTTTGGGGTTAATGGGAATTTTTTTATTCTTTTCTAGAGAGGAAAAGAAGTGGTGTCCTCTGAAATTCAAAGCTGAGATCTCTTGCAAGGTTGTGTTGATTTTGTCGCTGCCCGATGGGTGCAGTCTCAATTTTCCCTTTTCCCCTAAAGGCCTGTGCTTTCCCCCTCCCCCTGTGGATGAGCCCTCCAGCATGTCACACCCCAAGGCCATCATAGCCCTGAAGGACCATGAGAAAGATGGGAAAGTCTTTGAGTGTTTCATACAAACACCTCCAAATTCAGACACCTCGGTGAACATGCAGCCCTGGTTATGTGAATGAGGGGAAAATCAGCAATACAGTTAGCAAACTACCATGAAATTCACTGATTAAATTACTAGATAAATATTTGACTGGATCTAGCTCATGGGTATGTCATCCATGCAGTCTTAAAATAGGAAGGTAATGGGAAATGAGGGAGAAATGAGCCAAGGAACAGGAACTGGAATGTGATTTCTGGTAATACAGCTCGTGTTCTTCAGTACATTTTTAGCAATAAAAAGGACGTATGTGGTGAAACCAAGAGCAAGACACGATCGTTAAAATAGCTGAGAGAAATTGCAGCTATGGAGAAGCAGAACATTAAGCGGCATTTCTCAAGGAATGGATGAATTTATGGGGATCTACATCAGCCAAACCTGGCAGGTAGTTTTTAACATGCTTGCAAGGAACCAATGCTATTTCCAGGAAAATCTTGCATAGTCGAAGAGGGTGCAGTCTTGCTGGAGGGGGAGCCAAGGTGGCAAGGCAGGTGGCAGACATCAGCACTGGCAAGACAAGCAGGGATGATGTCCCCTGTCCAGAGCTGCTGTCCTCACATGGACCCTTTTCTCCTGTATGTCTGTCACTTCCAAATTACAAACACATGAAGGTATCAAAGGATGGGCCAAACCTATTTATTTAGAATAGTCAGGAAAATAACTGCAAAACACATTTAATTCATTTTTGACTGGCTGGATTTTTAAGATGTTTTCCTTTTGCTCAAGGAGCATTGCCTGTCCCCTCAAGTTGCTGAGTGTTTTCCTGCACGGTGTGCTTAGCCGCTTTGAGCCTTGATGTTACCTCATCAAAGAGCAGCTGAAAATGGTATTTCCAGCTAGAAAGTTTTCCAAAGTGCCAGTCGAACTTGCTCTGCCCCATGCCCTCAGACTGGTGATTAGATTGGTTTCCTGCATGTCAATGCATCTACAGATAAACGATAAACTTAAAAGATTGTGAGGTGCAGATGTAAAAAAATGCAATCACAACAGGTTATTTTTGGTTTCAAAAGCACCTCCTCACCCTGGGTCTTTTCAAGCCCTCACCTTCATACTCAGCTGCCAATGGGTAGGAAAAACAGGATGCAGGGTGGCATTGGAGGCATGGGACATAAATCGAAGGAGACAAAGTGGTTGCTGTGTGTTGCCTTGGTCAGACATCAACCTTTGAGCGAGGTGAGTGGCGCTCATTGAGGACTCTCCCCATACCAAAGTTGCCCAGACACGTCTCCCTCCTTCATGTCACCGCGTCACCTCCTTCCCCTGGGCTGACAAGGGCTCTAGACAGTCTGCCCTGCTGGCCCTGCACTTGAAGTGGAAATCAGACACCTGGGACGCAGAGCTGGGTTTCTGAGTTGACGATTAACCCAGGAGGAAGAGGCGGCACCGCCGGGAAAACAAACAGTCCCAAGTTCAGGTTTGAAACTGTAGAGCACGCTGAGAAATCGCCCTCTGGCCCCAGCCAGTGTGAGGGCAGGCACTTCCCCAGGGTATAAAGTATTTAGCGGCTCCCTGATTTCCTAACCCAGGTGCTCAGGAGCTAAATCAAACAGACTTCAAAGCCAGGAGTACTCTGTAGTGCCACACTAGCGTGCATTGACTTCAGTTGAAGATTCCTTGTTGCTCCTGAGGCCCTGAAAGCACTTGATGCTGAGCCCTGAAGCATGCTCACTCATATATCCAACAGCCCAGAATACTGATTAGTATGGTCTCTTGCTGTAGAAAATTTGATGTTTAAAAGTAAAAACTTGCCCAGCTTCCCCCAGGAGTGTTAATGATCACCTGGACCTGACAAGAGGTCCCTGAACAACATGGAGTTCTCCTCTACCAGTCCTCACACCAGCCTAAATGATTTGAAGTCAGTGAAGATTTTTCCCCCTAAAATACTGGAGGTCCAAAGCAAATAGTCATGAAAATAGTTTTTATCATGTCAGAATGCATCTCTGTAGCTAACCTTACTACCCACACTGGTCACCCCAAATACCAGTGGGAAGAAAACCACCAGTAATTCCTATTTTGCTCAAAAATAACTGCTAGCCTGACTTACACAAATTATCCTTGATAATTCTATAATGTTACCCTCACCATAAAGGTCTAATTTGAAAATTAGAGATGTCATTAACCACCATTGTTCAGGGGTTGCATAAAATCCACAAATCCTGGAATATTGCCTAGATATAAACTGAGATTTCATTACTATCAAGGACAATCCAACAGGAAGAAAAAGGAATATTCTGATCCTTTTCTCTATTCCTTAAAGCAATCTTCATAACACCAATATTCAACCTGTAAAAGATGGTGAGAAGAGCAGCTGTGAGAAGTGCTGTCCTGCAGCAATGGTCCCAAGGGTCACAACAGTGCTGGCACCAACCCTGGTGGAGAGGAGGGAGGCTTCAGGGCAAGAAGTCCAACCTTGATACAACCTGGTCTTTGGCCAGAGCCTCTCAGAGACAAGCAGATGCCCTGGGCTCCAAGCAGATCCATTTGTGGCTCCAGGACAGCCTGGGACACACCATTTTATCCCTCTGCATCCTATTTGTAGAGTGATGATACTTGTCTCCTTTTTAACTCTGTTTTTGGGAGGTAAGTAACATCCTGATACTGCCAAGCTATATTTCCACATAGAATCAATCGTGCATTTCTCTCTGCAATGCCATCAGCACCTGGAAGGGCATTTCTGGCCAATTTACACACAGGTGGCTTTGCCATCTCTGGATCAGCTCCATCCCAGTGCCCTCTGAAGGCAGAAGGCTCCAAGTGCAAATTCACATGAGCCATGAACCAACACAGCTGTTAATAACGTTGCTTTGTTGATAGCTTGGACCATTTTCAAACAGGCTAATTTGTCTCCTCAGATATGGGGAAGAGTTGTCCAAAACCATATAGAATCATAATTATGTAGTAGTCCTATTGTAAATAATATGTCATTCTACTGAAGGAAACTGTTCTGCTCCTGATTAGGCTACATCTCAGAGCAAGTTGAAGCCTATTTACTAGACTAGCAGTGAGGATGTCATTGCATGATCTCCATTTCCATTAAACAACTGGATCTAACTCTCTTTATTTTTAGACTAAGCATGCTGAGCTTTAAAATTGCCTTGATTATAATGTAGCTTTTAAATGATTTGTTGTGGCTGATCATTTTGTGCATGAAAGTTGCCACTAGCTGATTCAAAAACAAATCGCCATTGCTTCTTCTATTGCTGAGGAAATTGCAATCCTCAGTTTGCAGCTTGAAAAGCATGTTGCCATGGAAATGATGCTTATGCTGTCGTAAATAAAAGTATTTTAGGGTCACCAGGGTCTACTGCATAAACAGGGGCACAAATACTGCCTGCAAAGGTGACAGAGTGGTTTAGACATATAGGAAGATAATTTTAATGGTATTTCACTTTCACTGTTATCGTCAGAAGGGCTGATGAAGGTTAACCTGTAGCTATGACCTTGGCATGAAAACAAAGCAGAAAAGGTCTCAGCTATTAGTATTAATAACAAAGCAGAGAAAACAGCACTGTAACCCCTGCTCACCGATATATCTGCTCGCTCTGATAAGTATTTCTCTCCTGTTGTATTTTTTGCACGTTCAGTATGAAGTCTAACTGTATATTTATTCAGCTTTACTGAGTTGCATCTCACCTGCCAGTCCAGCAGAAAACCTTGGAAATGGGCCCTGCTGATTGCCCCTTCCAGGGAAAACTCTGGAGCAAAGAAGGGAAGCAAGGGCAGGAGCAATGGAAAGCAGCAAAGCTGAGATTCAGCACAGAGGCCAGCAACGGGACACATGTGTTTGGGACACATCAGCTGGCGTGTGACTCCAGGAGGGAGCAGGCACGTCCCATTCCTGGTGGCTTCCTCCTCTTCAATGGGCTGCTCAATGGCATTAAATGGGCCATGCCGTGAAGCTGCCTTGGGCAGGATCACATCAAGGATACAAACTTCTTATGTTTTTAATACCCATACAGGCATTCAGAACCAAGGCAGTCACTTTAAATAAGGCTACAGAAATTGCAGATGCCATAGCTTGCTTGTTTACTTACTGTCTCTGAGACTGCCCAAAATGTGGAAATAATGTTTCCAGAGATGCTGGAATTCATGGGTCTGTTGAGGATCCTGGCTCCTGTCCTGGATGATATTGCATATTCAAGGGATGATTCATTCCCTCCTCAGAGGGAGGAAGGGCTGTGCCGGCTGTACCACCTCTCCTTTGCTGATTGACGGCGCCGGTGATGTTTCCACGGGGAAGCCTTGTGCCTCCAGGTTAAATTATGGAGCAAACAAAAGAAGAATGAGATGGAGAAATAATTCACAGGGGGATAAAACAAAAAGGATTTGGAAGATGCTGCCAAGCCAGACTGACAACAACATTTTAATCTGTCTCAGCCCACAGCATACAGTCAGGATCCTGCATTTCTTTTGCATGTGAATTATTGGTGCCCTGCATCATGCACAGTGGACAAGCCAGGAGGGAGTATGTAGCCTCCAGGGCCTCATCCCTGTGCTCCCATGGGGGCTGGAAACCCTGTATCCAGCAGCCTGCCTTCAGGGCAAGCATGAAAAGCAGACCCAATACCAGGCACCTTGATTGCTCCTCAAGATGTCAGCAAAAAAACCCACCTAGAGCCTAAAGAACAGGCTTTCCCCTCCTGTTCTTCATCTCAAAAGAAGTCAACCCTGATAAAAAGGGACCTGCCATGGCTGAGAGTTCCTTCTTTGCACTTTTCAACATGGAGTTGTCCCCAAAGGGGACCTCACTGGTGGCCCCCAGCGGGCTGGAGATCGGCTCTTGCCTCTGGCTGCTGGGAACAGGGTGGAAAACCTGGGCTCAAAGGTTACTCCAAACGACCAAGAGGGAAAAAATTCCTCCCGCCACTCCTATGCTAATCGGAGGGTGTGGAGAGGAAGTTTCGATCTCTCATGGCCCACGCTGCTAACCATGAAAAAAACCCATGCATTTTTATTTCAGCAGCACAGGCAATACCTATACCAAGGCAGAAGCGCCCGCAATTTCAAACTCCGCCACAAGATCAATGCTGTCTATTGCCTAGCAGGTTGCTGGAAACAGAGCCAAGTGTTTTGAGCTCCCTTAAAGTGTCTTTCGGACACACCTGATCTGCTCGCCCTGGGCCCTCACAGCTGCTACTACCGGGGCCTTCTCAAGAGGCTCCCTGGGGGCCGGCGCGGGTCCCTCCAGGGTGGGGAATGTGTGGAGCTGCTGCTGCACATGGAGCTTTAGCCTCTCGCTCCTCACAGCCCTCCCATGTTGATTAATGGCCCGGCTGCAGAAATGGCATTTTGCACATATTTAAAAATCTTGGGCTAGATAACACCTTGACCTAAAAGAGAAGCTCTTTTTTTTTTGCCCCTGACACGGCCTAGTATTGGAAAGTCTTAGAGCTGTGTTTTTAGCAAGAGCTGTTTATAATTCGAGGCCTCGTGCAGGACTATGGTGGCCAGCTGGGGACATCCAAACGGGAGGCAGCCTGTTGTTTCAGAAATCGGGCAAGCAGGTTCCCCTTGGCACACACCAAGGATATCATGGGAAGAGTGAAAACGTCAAAGAAGAGGTGGCGCTGTGTCATTCTACCAATACCCACGTCCCAAGCTCCAGAAACACACCCATTTCTCCCCATGGGTGGGTATGTATTTATGCATAGCAGTCATAGGCCTCAAAATACCTTTATAAGTCAGCTTAGTTTTTATGATCCTCCTTTTATAGATGGGGCAACTACACTTTCGGTAGCCCTCTGGGCCGTGCTAGCTCTTCAAATGTACCCGCCAGCGCCTCTGCCCGGTCCTGGGAACTGGGTGCCAGGCCAAGAAACCCAGGTTGTTGGGGAAGGAAGCAGCATTTCCTGGCATAGGAGCGTTTGCATCTTCTCTCCCTAGGAACTCTGAGGGAGTTGGGTGCTCCCAAACCCCCAGAGCAGCTGGGCGCAGATTCCAGCTCAGCCCCTGCTTTGAATCTGGCTGGCAAATAAACAAGAAAGTGAAATCAGTATTGTGAGAGGTTATGTAACGCCGGGCAGCTCCCGGGGCCGGGCCATTGTTCCCAACGGTTAATTAACATGAGGAAAGCTGATTAAAGGAAAATCTTTACCCTCCAGGGACATCGCGTTTTCCCGCACTTCCCATGCTCCTGCGGCCTTCACAATGTGTGAAGGAAAGTCCTTTCGAGGTGTGATTCTTATCCGCAGCAACCTGATCTTTGAGCCTGCCGCTTCCTTCAGCTTAGATGATCACTAGCAGTGACACCAAATGAGGAGGGGCATTTGGGAGGCAGCATTTTCCCCCACAGCACCATGATCTGAACTGCTTGGAGGATTTCTAGACTCTAAGTCATTTGGGCATTTGGGCACCATGGCCAGGGCTACTCCACGTTCCTTTGCACGGCAGGGCTACTGGCCCCGTCCCAGCATCACAGATGCCAGGCACAAACACCACAGCCCACCCCGGCTAGGCCACCACAGGGGCCGTAAGTGCTGGTCCCTGAGGCACATTCCTTCAGAGATGGGAGAGCAAAGCGCTATCTCTAGCAATTCCCCAATCTAACCTAGAGCAAACCACTTGCCCTTTCCCTCCGGAGGCATGTGAAGTGGGGATAAGCCCGGTCTAACCTACCGCAGAGGTGCTGTAAAACACGTGTGAGCATAGCCAGGCACTGGGGATGTTCAGCTAGGAAGCACCGTTTCCGAGTTATTCTAGCGGAGAGGTTCGCTTTCAGCTGCACTCAGTCTGTCAGCAAGCGGAGCCCCCACACCCTCACAACTCAGCCACGTGTGTGGTGCCTATTTGCCCTCCCTGCCCTCATAGATCTATTTAATTACACGGCACAGCCAGCCCAGCAGAGACCCAACCTCAGGATGTGACCTTGGCAAGCTCCTGCCTGTGCTGGTGGCCTCAGAGTGTCCCTGGGCTGCGAGGAGGGCGATGCCGCCGACAGGAAGGGACGGATGCAGCCCTGCTACAGGTCCCTACATGCCAACAGCCATGGCCCTGCTCCTATGTCAGAGCCCAGCACCAACTCGCCACCAGGTCTGACCACAGTGGATCCACTGAGCAGATCCCATCTTTAGATCTCCAATAGTTCTGTTCACCTCTAGGTCTTGCAGGAGCAACACAAGAGACCTCAGAAGGTCAGGGCCCATCTTTTTGCATCGGAAAATTATTTTTTTCCATTGCTGTGTGCATTCATCTGCAAAAACCTTTTTAGTTATAACAGGACCATCTCCACTATTCAAGACTATGAAGAGCAGGCCCTGCTTTTGTATACACAGAGCTACCAGGAACGTAGAAGCTTTATTTACAGGATGAAATTCCTCAAGAAGCACTAGAGATAAACCAAGGGACTATGAATGCAATGCTGTGAATACCAAATGCATGAAATTTTGATTCAATAACAGGCAGACAGCTGGGCATTCTGATAAAAAAAACAGGCTTTTATTTCTTAATTCTCCTTTTCATTACCTGGATGCTGCGCTGGTCGGAACAACAAACCCGCGTTCCTTTGATACGCAGCAAAACTGAAAGCAAGGAGCCGAAAACAAAACAAAACGAGAAGCTCCCACCAAAGGGAAAGCTATAAAATCTCAGTGGCGACAAGGCCTTCCCAAGTGCCAGTTTCCCAGTGCAATGGCTGGAAGGGTGGCCTGGCCTGGCGGCAGTTCAATCATTTTGTAATGAAGGACAAATACTTTCAACATCCTGAGAAAGAGGCTGGGGGGGCGGGACGCAGGGCTCCCTGGCTCTCCCTCCTCCTGCTATTCTTCCTTCGCCCTCCCCCAGCCCTGGCATTTTCAATAGCGCTTTAGTGTTTCCATCAAAGGCTTTTGCCATTCACGGCCTTTCTGGTGCCTGTCTTCCACCTGTCTATCCATCACACGCCAAACCCAGGTCCGTTCCCTCGTTTTCCCCCGCAGTGGGATTTGTTTATAAGCTTCTGTATTACCTAAGCGGGAGGGGAGGAGGTTGCGGGAAGTAAACTGAGAAAGCGGGATTAAGGAGCAATAATTCAGCTCCCTTGCATTTCCATCTGAACGGTCATAAAATGTGCAAATCCCGGTCCTGGGAATTTCATGTCAGAGGCCTCTGCCCTTCATGTGCCCCCCCGTTCCCTCACGCTCCCGCTCACACCAAAGCAGCGGGGAAGCTGCCCCATGGACACGAGTGGGGCCACGGCTCCTGCCCACGGGTGCTGTGGGATGAGGACATGGGAGACGGCAGGGTACAGATGAGGCAGGACGACAGGAGAGGTCTTCCTCTCCCATCCCAAACAAAGACTGTTTAATGCAACAGCTCCCAGCACCTCCTGGCTAGAAATAATTAACCTGAGTAACATAAAAATCAGGTAAAGTCTCAGGCTTATCCCAGATGCATCCAGAAGAGCAAGTGGTGCTAAAAAGGGCGTGCTTGGATATACCACCTTACCTTGTCTCCTGCCCTAGTGAGCCTGCAAACCATATCTTGGCAGAACTTCATGTCATGTTTGCCGGCACTGGCAGCTTTCTTCTGCTTGGAGACACTGAAGGTCACCCAAAAGGTAGCACATGTCAAAATCAGTCCCTTGGATTCATAGTTATTTATTATTTTTAAATAAAATGAGAAGTAGAGATTGAATTGTTTTTCCATCAGAAGCTCCATTCTTTGTTTGGCAACTTCTTGGACAGTTTGACCGTACACATGACAACGCAATATATGTTACTAATATAGCAGTTTGCTATAAACACAGTCCCGCATTGCAAGGATTTACAGTTCTAGCAGCAGTGGGATAAATGAAATGAGAAGCCCTTTCATCCTTAAACTGCTCTGCAGTCTGCTGGAGATGATGAAGGTCATCGTTTCTAAGGCCAGAGGAGAGCAGGAGTTCATCCAGCCAGGTTGGTTGTGCTAGGAGGAGCCGTGCAAATTGGGTCCAAGCACAAGAAGCAGCCCAGGGAAACAGCAGCCCTTGGTTTTGCTGAGCAGTCAAAAAGAAATCCTTAATGAAGTTAGCCTTGCTTTGCAGGCTGGAGGGGAGCAAGATTTCCATCAGCTAAATGATCTCAATGCTTTGGCTTCCCTGAGGGCATTGCAAGAGGACAGGCTGAGATCACTCACAAAAGTCACTCTCAGATGTTTGTGCTCTTCCCACCCACCAGCAGCTCCGAACCTGAGCACATCTTTGGCACAGCAGGTGGTATCTTTAATCCCACGGAGGGCCAGCCCGAAGCCAAGATTAGCAGAAGAATTTGTTTTCATTAAAATCCAACTTACCATTACCTTCCTATCTGATGGTGCAGGTTTCAAATGCGCATGGCCAGCTATTCTAGCTCTGCTCAGAATCAGCATTTCTGCGGAGAAAGGGCAGTGTAGCAACCTGCCTCTTCACTTTCTACTGTGTTTCTTTTAATCAACAAGTAATTAAGACAGACACAACGAAGAATGTTAGATGTATCTCCTCCCAGACACTTTTCCCAGCAAGGTCGATGGAATCAGGATTTCTTCTTTATTATCTTTCTTTTGACCATGAAACTGGTCTGCTTTTCCTCACACAGAAATTTTTAAGGGACCACAGAAAAAAATAAAAATAAAAATAAACAGAAAGAGACAGACAATAAACACTTGTATGTGCAGGAAAAAATACAAACCTTAGCACCATGCACTCCCCTCATTATTAGACAAAGGTTGGGAAAGGTTCACAAGTGTAAAATGCTCATGTGAATTATGAGATTGCTGCTCAGTTTTCTTTCAAGTCGTGGGCTGGAAACAGATGGTGGCTGTAGCATTTATGACGGCACAACATGTTGCTGCAAGCCTAGCCATCTCTTTCTCTCTCCCGTCAAAAATGCAGCTGCAAGGAAAGTTGTGGAAAATCACATTAATAGTCCCTTCCACCACAGTTTTCCAGCCCTTCATCCCTGGCCAGCACATGGACAGAGCCATCTTGTATCCCAATAAGAATACCCTTCTAATCCCCGTCCTAAATAGTTACCGCTGGCTGGTTTATTTAATGGCAAGTTAAAATGAGGGGTTTGTTAGCATCTTAGAAAAGCCTCCAGAAAGCAGGTACTTGAGGTCATGGCAGATGCTGTGCGACTCCAAGCGCTTCCTGAGGGAAACACTCAACAAGAAGCAATTAGACTGTCCTTTGGCTGTTTATCATTTAAATACTCAGTTCAAGCCAAGCAGGTTGATTTATGGGGAATATAAAGACAGATACAACATTGCAAAGCAGTTTGGTGACTTACGAGTCTAAACCTCAGTTTCAAGCATGAGAAGACATTTTCTTAGGTCAAATGACTTTTGATTTGCAGGAGGACAACCTTCCAGTGGCTGCAAGCATAGAGGTACCTGGGTGCCTAAAGATACCTAAGAGCCGCTAACCTGATTTTAAGTGACTTGACTGTATTTAACTGTCCAAGCTCGTGTCATGTGTGCTGATCCACAGGGAACTGTGCTTTGAGAAGAAGTGATATATATCAGGTATCCTAGTTTCTTTCTATGACTTTCTAAAAGAAACAGCCATTCAATTTATGGTTGGAATTATTATTGGGTTTTGTACTATAGTGGCAAGTATGGCTTGCAAATCAGGAGTGCATTGTGTGAGGTACCATACGTGGACACACACAGCTAACATAAAACAGTTGAGGAAAAATAATTTTTTCCCCTATTTTTTCTTCCCCAATGAAAAAGTCAGGCAAAAAAATCCTGACTCATCCAAGGCCACATTGAAAGCTTCAAACAGGACCTCCTGAGTCCTGAGATGATGCTTCAAAACACCAAACTTTTTGCATATCAACACATTCCTAAATGACAGTGCAGAAGAAGGAAGTTTGTTAGCCCCAAAACCATCACGGGCCAAATGCCCAAGGTTTGCTCCTGATACAAATGCCTTGCTGCCTGAAATACATCCAGACACACAGCGAGGCTGTCCTTCCAAGCTCAGTGAAATACAAGAGCTGACAGCAGATATACCCAGGACAGCAAGGTAAGCTATACGTATGCAATACCCTGCACATGTCACTGGTAAACCTGAATATCTGTTTTGTTTCTCTGACTTGGTTGGCTTTACCACCTCCTTGAGAACATCAGCACTTCAACATGTTCATCCTTAGACATTCAAATGAGATCCTGCTGCCCTCCCAACAGCTAGCTATATGCAATGATGCAAAAAATAACTTAAATGATGAAAACAAGATGGGTTTTTAACTATTCCCTTTATGACTATTCAGTAGCTAGATTGGAAGTTCTTACAGAAATTCAATAGTGTACATATTTTAATTAAATAGACTTTTCACTTTTTCCAGACCTTTTTTTGAGTGATATGACTATAAACATCCATTGTCTACTACCATAATTGCAAAAGTCTTGAAACTTTTAATCTAAGATAAAGAAGGTGCTTTTTTTTTTCCCCTTTTGGAAACTTCATCCTGCAAAATTCATTAGCATCCTATGTAACAATGCCTTTCCTGTGAGTAACGAGCTATAAAGTGTATTAGAAGTTTCCACTTCTCATTTTATCTTTTCCTGATCTCGCCTGAAAATTCTTTTGAAGCTGCTCTAAGTGTTCTTCATGTGTGCTTGTTTTAGGGAGCACCAGTATTGGCAAACTTCTCCTTAATTAAGCTAGATAAAGGAATCAAGATGTTAAGATGTGATTAATTTCCCAGTTTTTTAAGATACTATTTTAAGCTTTTTCTTAACTTGCCTTAGAAAAAGAAACATACAAAAGAAAAAAAAAAAAGGGACAGACCTTAATGGCACAAAAGGGAAGACATTGCTATGGGCTTTCCAGTATAGTTGGGGTTGCTGATATAAAGCTACAGAATAGTTAAAGTTCTCAACACTATGGCATTGTTTTTGAAAGGTTGGAGATTGTTTCTGAAACTAGTATCACTCCAGGCAATGTGTAAAAGGAAAAAGCTAAGCTTACACTGGGTAATCTCCGTTGGAGTTTCAGTTACTCAGTTTTACAAGCCAATTCAGATCATGCCTAACTTTAACATGAGTGACTTCAAAGAAACATCTCACATGCTTCAAGTGCAGCTTTTCACTGAGTATCTTGCTGAACCACAACTCAAGGGAATGCAGGAAGATAATGGGAAACATTTGCAATTGCTACCCCCAGCTGTAAAGTCCTGAAAAGCCTCTTTAGATATGCAGACGTAGCCTAACCATATTGCTTTGGCCATCAAGCTGCTCACAGCAAACAGGTGCAAGCTAACTCTTCAAAACATGTGCAAGAAAAGCAGGTATCTTTGGATAAATAGTGAAAATTTAATTTAAAAGCAACATTTGGGGCAATAGGTGTAAAGCACAGCTGAGCTTTATCCTACAGGACTCATACATGGCCTGTTACAAAACCACTCGCTCTGCGACAAACAGTTTCTGTCACTTATTATGCTGTGGAAATCCATTGCAGTCAAGTGAGAATTCAGATCTTGAGGTGATATCTGAGTAGCTTCATGGTGCCAAGGGGATTCCTGACCATGCAACTTTATTGTAGGTTAGACTGGTCCAAAAAGGATCTTCTATCTCAGCTGCAGGAGCACAAAGCCCCAGAGTTTCCATGGGAGCCTTGCTGCTTAGTGGACCACATCGTATCTCTTCAACCATAGAAGACTATCCTCAGCACAAGGGACATGCAAGTAACAGTGAAGCAAGTGCTGTCAAGATAAGGGGGAAAGAACTGCAGCACTTGATGGCTATCATGGAAGTTGTATCTTCTGGCATGATCATTTGAGCAGAAAGAGGCACATCTTGGCTTCCTTGAAATGCTGCAGCCTCTCTCCTTCTCTGGCCCATACAGCAGGCACAGATGGACACTGTGCTCCCCTGGGACAGGGGTCATAGCAAAAAAATCTTGTATTTTATATATTCCAATATCTTCGGTTTAAACCAAAACCACTTTGATAAAACAAATTGCACAAGAAAAAAGGCAAAGCATGGCTGGAGCAGAGAGGACCTCTCCAACCTAAACATGAGGATGAACTGGGCATGCAACAGGCACAGGAAAGGGTCACTGTTTGAAAAACATTTTCAATGGAGAGCAGCAAACAAACCTAATGCTTCAGCACCATTATTAAGGGGAGGAACAGCAACATTCACAGTAACATCGGCTCAATCAAAATCAGCCTCTTCACAGCACAGACGCAGAGGCCAACTGGGACAACTAAAAGTCTTGTAAAAATGATTTAAAATCGGATGCTCACATCATTTAGCTGGCTGAAAATCTTCACAGCCACAGAAATCCAGTGATTCTGGAGGGCACTTAGATCTTCAGGTTTGGGTTCATCCCCAAAAGAGCTGAGGCTGTTCAGCACCGCACTCACAGGCCCCCCGTAAAAAGTCTTCTTTCTAACAGGGAATATCTTGAATTTTTGCCTTTCTTCTCCTCTCATGAGCAAACAAACCAATTTCTGAGTAAAACTACCCACTAATTGACAAGGAAAGTCTGCTTTTCTGACAGGTCAGGGGCTTCCCTAAACAAAGTTGCTGTTTTAGCTTTTCTAGCAGCACATGTCCACAAGCGGGGACCTCGTCAAATTCCAGGCTGGATGAGTCTCTGTGGGAAACTGTTATTCCCAATCTTCTTGTTTTAAGTGCTCCAGGATATGAGTCTACTTTTACAGCAACACTAAACAGCAAAATATGAAACCATTATCTGCTTTGTGTCAAGAGTTTCGGGTCAATTCTCAGGTAACTGTCATCTCCAGTGAAGTCAGTGGAGTTGTGTCTATTTTCTGCAGGGTAGAGATCTGGGCATTTATGTAATTGGTTGATCAGTTACTAGAACATAAGCTATCATTGGCTTAAGGAGTGTCCCATTTCATAAGTCTCAAAGTTCTTCCAAGCCCTGATATATCGATAAGTGAAGTATTTGAGTATTATGGCCTGTAAAGACGATCATTAACTGTTGAAAAATTTAAGCACGAGTATGTTTTCACAAACAGCTTCTTTTTCACTGATGAGCACTATATGTAGGATATTTCCGTGATATTTTTTCACTTGTCAAGTAAGCAAAGATGCCTTAGTGCTTTTCTTCTTTTGATTTCTGATTGTTCTCAAGTATCAAGATGTTCTTATAACCCTTGGCCATTTCAAGTGCTACGGGCTCATGTGCATCTCTGGGTGCTGATATTCTTTGTACGTCTGACCTTATGAGACACTCTCAGCTTTCAAAGACGCCAATTAAAACTGGGTGTATTGATTATAGAAGATTAAAGCTACTATGCAGAGGCCAAGATCCCAAGCAGATGTCTGATTCTAGGAGGATGAATGTGCGACTCTTCTTAGAAACGTAGCTCCTCATTTCCTCACGTAATGGAATATTCCAGCTTTCATATATATTTTTTAATGTTGAAGAACAGAAGTTAGCCTCTCCTTGTATATTTTTACCTAGATCCTGAAAGACACTTAGTACACACAAAGGTCATTCCAATAAGGAAGTTTTAGATGGTAAAAATTCAAACCAGGTCAGATTTGACAGTCTGCTAGTGAATCGAATACAAAAATGACTGGATTTTCCTCTAGACTAAGAAATAACACTGGAAGAAAGTGACACACAAGCCTTCCATGAGAACAACTCCATCACCACGATATTGCCAAGCTTTCATGTACTGATTATTAACAAGACTAAGAGTTATGACTTTCATAATTTCAGCTCAGGAACCATGTATTTTTGACTTTTTTTACCAAGCTGCAAAGCTCACTAAACATCATTCAAGAGACTAGCATACAGAAAATAAACTTAGAGACAATATCCATGGAAAACAGTACCTAACCTATGACTTGTTCTTTGATTTACAACTGTGATTGCAGGCCCCACCTCACGGTCATATGCCATGAAAATAGGGTAGCAGTTCAACAAGAACCAGCCATAACTTTTTTATGTGCATTGTAGTGATTCTGAGCTACTCTAGCCTGATGCAGCAAATATTTAGAGCAACTAAAGGAATGATAGCATTGCACAACTGAAAAT
>JAUBOD010000185.1:1190604-1207894 GCA_032353885.1 Nothura maculosa
TGGTTTCTACTCTGGGGCTGGATCTACTGCATCCCTAAAAGCCTGGGTCAGTGAGAGCAAATTTGTGAGTCTGTCTCTGGCCCAAACTGAGGGGATGGGAGCAGCCCTTTCTGCTGTCGTGGTTATCCAGAATTTCTCTCAAGTCCTGTGTTGATTGCACTCTAGCATGAAGATCTAAGCCCAAGATTTTAGGTGGCTTTATGAAAGTCATGTTGAAAATAAGCATTCTTCCCCATAAATCTTCCCTTGTGGTGATCTAAGTGCTGTCTTGATATGGTAAAAATGTTTAATGCAACAACTGACAAGAAATTCTGGCCTATACAGGAGTAGGAAGACAAAAGAACGGGTGCTGTTGTTTCAAAACCCTTAGTTCTGAACACAGAAGTTAGTCCTCAGTGCTTTATATTCATTTCAAAGCTATTTCCCCAAGGTCAAGTAAATCTCAGCTTTAACCCCGTCTCTACAAAGTAAAGGAAATTAGGCAAGAGAGTCCATCAGCTGCAATAGGACAACCTTTACCTTAATTAAGCAAGATTTGAATAATATTGGGCATTTAATTTTATTTAAAGGCTAACCTAATGAGAACTGACACAATTTACACTTTTAATCCAAACTCTTTCTACAGCACAAATCCTCCCTTATTTTTGCATCTTCATCACACAGAGAAGTAGCTGGGAGCTTTTCCACTGAGTTCACTGGAAGCAAAGTTTGCTTTACATTCTTTACTAATATAAACACAAGGCCCATAAGAAATAAGCATTAATACAAAAATAAAAGGAAAACATACCAGTTTCTTCTTCTCTATAATCTGAATTAGTATTTGATGATGTACAGGTGCATTCCATATGCTCTTCTAATCTCACCAGAACTTCTTTTAATTTTGGCTTTTTTCTAACATATTCCACTTTTGCCACCTATAAAATACGATGAGGTATGTACTGAAACACAGTAGCATAGTTCAGGATTGAACACAGGTAAATATATACCTGTATATACCTGAAGCCAAACCCATACAAAACATTAGCATACTAATCACCTTTTATCTTAATTGTGCATCGTGTAACTATTTATTGCACAGAATATTTGTTCATCCAAATTCAGCAGTTTGAAACAATTTTCCCCCTAGAGACAAAACAATTTCCCATTCATGTGGGTCTTACAGTTTTAAGTAACTCAGTTTTCACATATATCAGAATCAACTTTTACATACGTATTCATATCAGTGTTTGTTCTGTACATTATCAATTCTGGCATGGTATGTGCTGACCACCAAACTTCAGCTGAAGGCTAACAGTGAAGATGTTAGGTTGGATTGGTTTGCAAAGTACTTTTTAATTTCCAAATTGGTGTTTTTCAGAATCCATTGAACATAAAGTGCCCACTCTTCAGAAACCAGAAGCTGAAAATCGTGTTAAAAACCAGCACTCTCAATCCTACCAGCTCCTTGCAGTAACCTGCTGCTTATTTACAAGAGCTCCCATGCACTGATGCTATAGCTGGGGAACTACCACCCACAGACCGGTCCACGTACAGGCTGGACCTCTTCTGGCAGAGCTATAGGTACATCTATAGGTAGGTACAGTGCTGCTCTCCAGTCTATCCACTGGCACTGCTCCATGTTGTCTCAGCACTGGCATCCCTAAGGAAGCCTTCCGTAAGGAAGGATGCCAGTGGGCAACAGGAGGTTGGAGGAGGGAGCAAGCTGGAGAAGCTCTGGCCACAAGACAGCCTGGCATCTGAAGGAGATCAATGCATTAAGGGGTTCAACGCTTAGTTAACCATGTGTAGCTGGCATGGATTATTTTCTAGCCCAGGAGGACAACCCAGAAGATGTTTTAACTCTCTTCATTCACTCTGGTTATCCTACCCTGACTCAGCCAGACAACCTGCTGCTGTGATGAAAGCTGAGGATAAACCTAAAATGCATCTACTACTATGAGGTGTTATACTGACAGAGAACATCTCACCCAAAAGGCATCTTTGAATTGTTCTTCTTGAAATCATGGCTTTTCAACCCTACTAATTATGGATTTGCCATTTGACAAACACAGGTTGCAATGTGTCTGTCCCAGTGAACAGGACAACCGCATAATACAGCTAAGTATTACTGCATACAAATGGGAAAGAGGAAGGAGTGCAAGGAGAGGAGAGGCTGGCTCCATCTGAAGAAATCAAATGTCAGAACCATGAAGTCCAACCAGTGCAACAACCAAATCTCTGGTCACTACCAAACCACCAACACATTCAGAGCTACACTCAGGTCTCCTGGTACTAGTTTACTGGTATATTTTGGTGGAATTTTTAATGCTCCAAATCAATTTCCAACTATAAAAACACCATTTCCTGGTCTTTTCTAAAGTGGAAGAGTAGTGTTAAAAAATGAGCATGGGGGCTGGGAAAAAAAGTCACAGTCCCTGTTCCCAGAAACTCTTTTGACTCTTGGACACAAACTGTCAGGGACTTATGAATGACAGTAACAGAAGTTAGAGTGAAATCTTGGCCTTATTAAAAGTCTATGGGAGATCTGCCACTGCTTTCATGGAGCCAGGATTTCAAATCCACATTTTAGTCACCACCTCTTCTGTCAACAGGTTCTGAAGACTATTTGCATTTATCCAGAAAAGTTGAACAGAGAAAGATACAATAACTGAAAGGGCCTCATTAAAGATGTTTTCCAAAAGTTTCACTTCTCTCTATAAAAAGATTAAGAGCTGACACATAAGAATACTTCTGCTAAAAAAAAAAATAACTGTAGGTCAAAGCAATATGTTTCAAAATCTTCTATCTGAAAACCCAACTGCATCAAGCCTTTGACTACGAAGATTTGAAAATGTATGGTTGGTCTGAGTCATCCCGCATTAAAGGATGAATAATCCCTAAAATTTACAAAAACAAACAGTAATTAAGACACCTCCATCACTAGATACAAAGAAAGAGACCCAGCAATCATGAAACAGCTTTGAAACTGCCATGCTTATTACAACTCTCAGAATAAACCAGTCCTAATGGAAATTACATGCAACAAAAATAAACTGTCATCAAACTTTTTAGAGTCAATCCCTGTTTTGGTTTTTCAATTTCAGAGATAGTTCCTGTTGCTACTTGGTACTAAATAACAGTAAATACCAAAGAGGTGATGCTTTGAAGAACAGGATCATAATGAATGCTAGCAGACAATTAGAAGATTTGCTTTTTACTGTACTACAGTTAAAACATAATCCAACATTTTTCAGGCTACACTAAGTTAGAAGAAAGATGTTTTGTACGATGCTGTAAATGGTCAAACTGAAGCAACACACAACAAAGTTGAATTGTTGTGTTCGTGTCATATCCTAACACCTGCAGCTACACATGGTCTGCAATTTACGCTAATCTAAAAAGATAAAGGTTGCAAGTCTGATCTTCAGTAGTTATAAACAGGGATAGCAATGCTAACAGTATGGAATTTGGCCTTGTGTCAGCACTTTTTTCCCCCTTATTCATTGTATTTTTCTCCCTGGTGTTTATCTTGGACAATTACTGCTACATGTGTTACTTATTGCTTTGAGGTTATCACATCTAAACCAACTACCCACGTCACCATCAACTTCTTCAACCTGTCTCTAATGCAACCAAACTAAAAAATATGACAAACTTGAACACCTTCAAGACTGCTGAATTCTGTAAAAGCTCTGTGTGGCTGTCACTGCCCAGGGGAGTGGGCAGAACCCTATCAGATCTCAGGGGTTGTGCACAACCTTGTCACTGTTCTGGGGGTTGTTCACAGCCCTGTCAGAGCTCACAGGTTGTGCATAGCCCTGTCACTGCTCTAGGGGTTGTGCCCAGCACTGCCACTACCTTGAGGGTTGTTCATAGCCCTGTCACTGCCTTGGGAGTTGTTCACAGCCCTGCTTGGCTCCTGGGCTGTGCACAGCCCTGTCAGGGCTCAAGGGTTGTGCGCAGCCCTGACACTGCTGAGAGGGGGCTGACGATCCTGTCACAGCCCCACGGAGGTCCCATCACAGCCCCCTTGGGGATGGTAGCAGTGCACACTGCCTCAGAGCCCACAGCAGCAGCAGCCCCGGGAGCACGGGCACAGTGGGACACACCGGGAAGCACAGCCTGGGCGCCGGGGGGCACACGGGAGGGCAGCGCAGGTGGGAGCCGCTGAGGAGAGGCTGCGCGGCCTGAGCACTGCAGCACTGCAGGGACGGACATGGCGGCTGCTGCAGCCGTCCTGCTGCCCTCCGAGGGGCTCTGCGGCCGCCCCGCTGCCCTCCGAGGGCTCTTGTGAGTGTCTCAGGCTCCTCTCCCCTGAGGGGCGGCTGCCAGGCCCTGTCCCTCCAAGGCGAGGTGTGAGGGACCATGGCGCCTGGTCTACACTCTGCTCTGGCCCTCTCAGAGCACCGCTCTGGGGTTCCATCTCCTCATTGCCCCACCTGGATCCAGGCTTCCCCCATCTGCCCTATTCTTAAATTTATCTTTCATATCTACTAGCTGGTCCTGCTTAGGAGGCCTCACTGCCTCCAACAAAATGATAGCTAAAAAGTGCTGTTTAATCCAGATAGAAATGTAGTCATAGAGCAAAAGTAGTCTTGAGACATTACTGCCATTTTACCTGTGCACACAATTTCTGCCACAGGATCTCAACCTCCTCAGACACTGTAGCCAAACAACTCATTCTGCCTTCCTCCATTTTTGCCCATTTTGCTTCTAAATCTATCATTTGACAACCTTCAAAAAACTGCTAGGGAATAGCTTTTCAGTCTTTCCCTTCCTTTCCAGTTCATTTTCTCTCAGTATTTCCCTCCTGTTATCCTATGTTAAACACCCCCAAATCAGCTTGACATACAGCATTCAGAAATGGTAATAACTGGTACGACTATGGCCCAAGGCCAAGCAGAAGATAGAACAGAGGTAGATAAAATGATTTAGTTCTTCTCAGTCTGGGAATGAATATTGCTGCCAACAACTGTAACACTCAGCTATTCAAAAACTGCAGTACAGACATGATTTGCTCCATAATATTAACCATTTTCTGCTGCCTTGATCAAAAATGCTCAGAACATTCTGTTCAACACTATCAAAAACCTCCTGCAAAGACTCAGGTCAGAACCACCCCAAACAAACGAATGGTCTAGGACTTGGTAAAGATAAATTTTTGATCTCACTGTGTAGAAGCAACCAAAACTATGAATGTTACTGAAATGCTTTTGCAGAGAGGAAATGTATCTGTAAATGAAACCAACACTCCTACTCACTAGTCCATGACACCATTTCTTTATCACTAGGACAGAAATGCAATACTTTTCTTCCTATCAAAGAACATTTCCCAACCAGCTGCTGAATAGGTTTCCTTAGGACCAGGAGACCGTATCCTCATGGACTCACCGTGCTGTAGTGCAGGGAAACCTGTATTTTATCAATGTCCCTCATGAAGGGGAACCTTAGAAGTCCCATTTTAGGATAGTTGTGTTGCCAGCACCACTGGCTGGGACCTCCCTGCAGCTACAGTTGCCCAAGCCTGTTTTTGGCACACCAGGACCTGACTATGGCTCACTGAAAGCAAGTGAGGGCATTCCCCAAGGATGCCTTTGAATCAAGTCCCCAAGAAAGCCATGTTCCAATGAAGCACCTTCTCTGCTCCCACCCCTCTGGAACAGCTGTCGCTCTCAACCTTGGCCACAATGGCCCTCAGTAAGACAAAGAAAACATCCTTTGCTGCAGCCCCTCAGATGATGCAAACCCACTTGCTGACCTTTCTGGGTGAACATTTTTCTAGTGTGAATGGGCCAGCTATGATCTCACTACCTTGTCAATGAAGAGGAAGTGGGGAAAGCCTTTTCAATGTTGAATCAAAAGAGGGCTTTTATGCAGTCTGACATCAGGGGGAAACACAAGAGGGCTTTCCAGCCGCACGGCAGGAACAGCCCAGAAGGCTCTCCAGAACCGCTCCCCCACCTTGCCAGCCACCCTTGCTCTGGGCCAGCTACTTAATGGCACGAGCAGACACTGAGCTCTGAACGTAAGCTTGGCGAAAAGCTCATAAAACCATCAATTATATCAAAGTCACAAGAGGATCTGACTGTGGAGGGCATAAATATGGATTCTGTTCAGAGATTTCTGGTGTGACAGTGGGGTCAGCATACAACCTTTACAATGAACATCCTGTTCCTGCTTGACCCCTTGTCCTTTTTTTTCCTCTTGTACTTAATGACTCTTTGGAGCAGTCTTGGAGCTTGGAAAAAAAAAAAACCAAAAAAGAAGGTCCTCCAAAGCTGGCTAATGTATAATGATATTGCTGGTGGCAATATATTTACACAGCCACAAAAAGCAGCTGCTCAGCTGAGCCTACTTTTAGTTTGCGCCCTATTAAAATGAATGCAAATCTAAAAGCACTAAAACCGTATCCGCAGCCTGAATGAGACACTGAGATTCCAGCACAGCATGAGGCTGGGGCAGTAGCCCCAGAAATGATGTCCCTGCAAAGCTGCTGCCAGCAGAGTTTGCAAGTGGGGATTTTAGGGTGCATAGAGTGCCCTGGCAGCAGAGGCCTCAGCCAAGTCTCTCCCTTCTGTCTCGCCCCATCACTGCTGGGGTAGGTGACAAGCACAGAGCTGCTCAGGGACACACAACCTCACCACACAAGTGCATCACACACAGCACTGCTCTTCCCTGGACACCTTTGTATGTATTAGTTGCTGTACAAAAGTAATTGGAAGCAGTATCAAACACACAGGTAATAGCACCACATACTCCGGTTTTAGTGCAGGAGTTGCTTTCCTGTTAAGCTCCTATTCTAAATGGCTTACAGCTCTAAGGCAGCAACTTCCCCAGCTTGTTCTCAGTCCTCAATTAATTAAACTGATCTTATTTCTTTAACCTCATTTTTAATTTTTTCTGCAAAGTCCACTAAAGAAAGGGTGACAAGCAAATGTAAAGGATAATTATTTTTGGAAAGACTGAGGAAATGTGTTCAGATATTTCTCCAGCTTATCTGAGTGTTAAAATGCTTTCCATATACTCAGGAAAAAGAAAGGAAAAAGGAAAAAGAATAAGGTGTTCTGCACAGATGTGTGACTTCGTGCAGGAGCAGCAGTGACCTAGCTCAGGTGTCACACTTGGGGTTCAGAGCATACAGAGCTACATGGGTTAGCAGCACCTTTCTTAATAAGAAATCCATTGCAAGTAGAATGATCAATGTGCTGGGCCATTTTATGTTCAAGAATGTTCTTTTTAAAATAAATTCTGCTCTTGAAATACTCAAAGCAACATAAATTCATAGGTCTAACAATAAATTGTTATTATAAGTCTAAACTCCTGCACATAAATGTAAATCAACATTAGTTTAAACACTGATAAAAATTAGAACACAGTGAAGCCCAGTGAACATAGAAATATTTCACGTAGTATTTACTGGAAAACTGCAACAGGGAGAAATGGATTTTTTTTCTAATGATTAAATACAGCATGAAGCCGTTGAGTCTTCTATCCCTGGGGTAAGATAATTTGAAACACATTTTTTTAGATCAAAAGTGTTATGTTGTCAAATATAAAAGCCCAATTTAGGCTGCATAATATTTAATTAAGAAAACAGCATTCCATACTGTGATTTATTTTTTTTTTGTCCAATGCCCCTTGAGTCATTTTATCTCCTTAACTTCAAGTTCTGCTCTGTGCGAGATCATGGGAAACGCAGAATCAACTTTATTTTCCTTACAGAAGACAAAAACCTACAGGGAATCCTATGAGAACCAAATCCAAACCAAACATTTTCCAATAATCATGTAATTTGAAAAGCTCCCACAGAGTGAAGAGCAGCAGTTTTCCAATGCACTTGCCATGAGGATGGATAAAAGGATCAGGTAACACAGGGCAGCTGCAAGAACACCCAAAGCTCCTGCATTTAAGGGGAGCCCCTGAGGGTCCCACCATCACCGTGCGCTCACCTTGACACTTCTGTGGTGTATCCGCGAGGGCTGACATTTCACACTGCTGGTGTTGCAGCAGCCCGTGCACCGTTTCACCTCCACGCAGGGCGGCCATATCAGGAAGTTGGCGGAGGTGGGATCGATCTGACTCCGAGGTATCTCGTATATAACTGTCCGTGTTTTGCAGACAGCCGGGATGGCTTCCTCTGCAAGCAGAAGAAATTCACACTCGCAGGTGAACAGCTGCTCTCACCTCAGAGCACCCAGATACTTTACACCACCAATTTATGACTGGCAGCTTTAGCAGGGGTTTGCAGACAGGGTTCTCACTTCCCGTTGCTTACTCATGATTCGGTGCTAAGTCCTGTTTGCTGCCCTCTCCTACATTGCATTGCTGCCCCAGAGAGGAGCCTGGGCCACTCCAAAAGGCCCTGTCCTAAACTGAGGGTTGCTAAAGCTCTGAGTCCCAGCACAGCTCGGAGCACACACCGCCTGACAGCTCTTCAGAGCTGACAGCAAGCCAGGGGCTTCTCCAAATTAGATGATCCTCCAATACGGCTTCATAGCCAGTGCTCAACAGCAGCTGTTATTTTACAATATTGGGGCTATCATTGCATATAGATACTGTCACACAAATGTGCAACACATTGCAAACACCACCACAGAAGTTGCACTGAGAATATTTATCTCACACCCAAATTGGCTGAGCTGGGAAACCACCTGCGCCAGCCTGAAATTTCTGAGTTCTGCGTTTCCCCTTCCACAACTTTAGCATCCCTGTCCCCGCGCACTGGCCCCATCCACTGTCCCAAATGGCAACTGCTCCTCTTTCTCACTGAAATTACCAAAGCTTTGCACGTGTTGGGTTTTATCTGACTTGTTATTTTTTGAATAAGGCAAAATCACAAGAGTAGCACGACAGTAAAGAGCTTGCAGTGTGATTTTTAGTTAAACCAGGATTTTGCTGGGCCCGGGTAAGGTGAGCTTGTAGACAGCCAAACACAAAGATCAAAAAGGAATAGCTGTGTGCTATGGTGCTGCCATTGATCTTCTCTACCAAGGGACTGCCCAAGAAGCAAAGCTGATTAATTCAAGAGAAAAACGGCCCAAAAAATACTAGCAATATCAGGGACAGCTCATTCAATATGTTATTCGAAGGCAGGTTGGGTTTTTTTTTTGCCTTCCAGTGGAAGCAGTGATAGCTTTGGAGCAGATGGGGCCAGGGGTTTTCAGCAACCTCTACAATTTAAGAAATTCAGGCCTGGCCTGAAAAATCTAGGCTTGGCTTTGAGAGAGAGGCATTTTGGTGGGCTAAACAGATCCAAAACTGCAAGTTGGCCGAGAACTCCTGCAAGTTATTGAACATATCCTGTTCCTCCTGCCTTCTATGGGGAGGAATTGGGCACCTTGCAGAGAGAGAGGCCAAGTGCAGCAGACAGCTTCAGAGCAGCTATTCTAATCATATGGACAAGTGTGGCATAAAAATCCCCATCTAAAATCCATTGACATCCTTTTAATTTCACATTTGGGCTTAGCTGAACCATTGTTAATGTTTTTCAAAGAAAAAAATCCCTTGTAAACATCCCTGGTGTCCTACTAAGGATGGAAATCAATGCCCCAGCACTTCTGTTGATCGCTTTTAATTTTTTGAATAAACTCTTTTTGTTTTTTTTTTTCTTTTAAATAGAGTCAAGCTGTTTCCTTTTGTACAGCTTCTGTACTGAAAACTCTACCAACTGTTGATGTTTTTTAAAGCACACTGCTGTAGTTGTTCTCCACACTATGAATTATACATTGAATATCACAGCATTTTCTAACCAAGGCCTAACTTCCTAACATGCTGCAACAAGAAACTGAATGTAAAGAATTCGTGCTCGCCTGGCTCCTATGGACATCCTCCAGCAGATAGCTTCTGAGGCAACGCTCATTTTGTGCGCACAAAAAGGCAGCAACTAGAAATGGCCTTTTTTCCTTTGTGCGTGTCACATTTTTCCAGTGAAACGTCCTGCTTGGCTGACCAAAAGCCCCCCCTCTGTTTTTACCCTCTGTACGAACAGCTCATTTCTTACCAATGCTTCTTTTTCTGCGAATGGGCACAGGACGATTCTCTTGCGCATGTTTAGCAGAATGAACACTGTAAGTCCTCAAGTTTGATTCTGAAACATCATCATACCCTAAAATGGGAAACAAAATAGTAAATCTTAGCTATGTTATAAGAATGACTGTCACTTCGGTGCTGTTCCATACATATAAATGTGTTGTTTATGGGCGTAAGACCAAATTCTGCTGTAATTAGTCTAATGTAACTCCTGCCAGTGCAACTGCATGGGCATAAGGCAGAGAAGGCATTAACATTTAATGTCATATATAAGCATGCACAATTTAACTCTAATATCCATTTTACTGAAGTCCCCCTGAATCAGTGCCTGCTCTGCAGCACAGAGCCATATCTAAAGACAGACAGCTGCATTTTCATGCAAAAAAAAAAAATCTTTCCTACTGGAAAGGTGTAAGAACAACAATATGTCACTTAAAATGTGTCTTAGAAGAAGTTTCTTGAAGTTCTGGCATGAGACTCCAGTACAGAATACAGCATTACACCCCAGCAGCAACAATACTGCTTCTGTAAATTTTCTCTTGCCCGCTTTTAGGGACAATACTAGGACAGAATCAAAAGCCAGAAGTAACTAGCATGGCTTTCCTTTTAGCCTCTCTGTAGCAGAACAAATCCCCTGTGAAGTATCCTAACCTTTGGAGGGGCATCTGAAGCTACTGCAAACTCTGGGACCGCATCCAGGCTTGTCTTGTTCCCTAAATAAGCCTACCAGATGGGTTAAAGGGCCATGAGAAAAAGCAAGGAGGGAAAACTTGGCATTTCATTTATCATAGAAAGCAACAAAATAGCTGCTGCAACTATTTGGTTTTGTTAAGTGAAGCAGTCCAGGTCGTGTCCCCTGCAGTGGGGTTCTGAAAGCACCAGCGCAATCTGCAAACGGGATCAGGAAGACAGAAATAAACTGGGCACCGCCTATAGGCTCCAGCCCAGCTAAACGCGGATTTTTAGCACTCCGCTGCTTGCAGGCCCCTCTGTAACATCCCTGCAGGGTTTCTAGGCTTCACTGCTGGCTCCAAAGCAAGCTGTGATATACACTAAGAAAATGTAAATGATTACACAATAACCAATTACCCTGCCCACGTGCTGCCTACATCCCATCGTCCTCATCACGCTGCTTTTAACCCCGCCAACTCGACCTGCTTCCAGTTTGCACAGTTCAGAGTAGGCCCTGGTGACGCTGCAACTTTTTTGCCCAGCTTTGCTAATAGCACAAACAAGATGGGAAGGCTCTGAAAACCAACTGCCTCCTCTCCTCCTCCAAGGAAAGCTGCCCAAAAGTGCATGTTAAGAGTGAAATAACCTCCAGAGCCTGGCAAGCTCAGCGTGAGCTCTGTGCCTTAAGGTGCATCTTTGCTCTATAGAAAAGCATGTCTTTGGACATCCTTTTCCATCCTTAGTTAGGAGATGAATGGAGAGATCCATGAAAGAGCGCCAGGCTCATCCACTTGTCCATCCTGCCTATTTTTCTCATCAGTAGAACAAGTTCATGTTTGAAATAAGTGAAATCTAGGGCTGTCTTCTAACACCTATACAGAATGCTTCTTTCCCACTGATTTTCACAGGAATTTTTCAGCCTGACTGGTTAGCTGACTAGGGACCTTATTTGCAGTCCCCTGTCCTGTAAGGTTTGAGCACGGCAATGACTAATGGATTTTATTTCTGCTTTTACCGTGCTCCAGAAAACTGATCGGTGGGATAAATCAGCGGGCCGGTGTGGGATCCCGCAGGAAGTCTGCGGCCGCGCGGGGGCCAGCGCCAGCATCCCCTTCCGATGGCACCAGGCCATCCACCTGACCCGGCGGGCGTCCTGCAAAACGAGGATCCGTTCTGATCCTCTTCCAGCCCTCTCCTGCTTCCTCCTGCCCAGCCTCCCAGCACCTTCACACCAACCTCCCTCCTGGCAAGCTCAGGTTGTCACAGCCCTTCCCTCATTTAGAGGCAATGAAGTGATGTCCACAAGAAAGCAGCACGAGTTTTGCTCCGTGTAAGACCCAAGCAAGGCTCAAGAGCAACAAGTGCACACAATCAGTGTTAAAAAGGAAAGGATTAAGTGTAAAATCAATGCCTTTAATCCTAACTGCTTGGTGGGCACAGCCATCTTGCTGCAAAGAGAAGCCGCCGCTGGTGCCAGCTGTCCAGAGCCCGAGCCCCAGGTCCTAATCCCGTATCCAACACACTGGCATAGCTCCCTTTTAACGTGACTGATTCCATGCTGCCTTGTTTAGAGAAACCGGTAAGACCAAAGGAATAGTATGATTAGCTAACCAATATGTTAAGCCATGTGCTTATATATAACTGCTCAACTTAGGCGCAATTAGCCATATTCTATCATCGTGTTTATAAAGCAAAGTGACATGTCGAGGAGCATGTGTTGCTTATAAGACAATCTCTAAGGTGAGGAAGGCCTCTGGCTCATACTGTGTTTTGCTGTCTCGCTACATATCTTAGGCATGTATATTATTTCATAGGTTCACGTCCTGTTGCAGATGGGGATTTCTTAGATTAAAATAAAAAAGGGATCTACACAGCTAGCACAGCAGACTGCAAAGCAATTTCCAGTGAAACCTCAATGCATTATGCAACACAAATTGCATCTTTGTTGCCATTGATTTCTTTATTTTTTTTAAATAAACAGCACTATAGAGCATGTGGCTGGTGTCAGACAACTGCTGTGATGCTGAGGGCATCCCCTTGATCCCCATGGGCATTTGGGAGTAATTCCATTTCCCACTGCAGTCATTGGAAAAGTCGTCAGACTTCAGAGATCTTCAAGTCAACCGCAGTCTTGCCCAAGCAGGGCTGCAAAAACAAAGTCCAGCTTGGAATCCCACACTTCACTCCGGATCTGTGGCCCAAAGACTGTTTCTTTGATGGGACTGTAGCAGGGATGCTACAATAATTACAATTTGCTCTCTCTGGTCTGACTTTAAAGAGTCCTGATAGGATCTGGCAACGACATTTCCCAATGAATCATATCAGAATTTGCACCCGTTTTCCCCATATACTGACTATGAAGTTGCAGAATGAGCAGTCTCAGGAAAAGGGGAGTTTATGGGTGCTTAGTACCTTACAAAGAGAGGCTTGAAGCAGAAAGCTTAGAAACGGGTGGTTCTCAGTTTAGAAATCGAATGCTGCTTGTCACTAAGCAAAGATGGAGACTGCTGCACTGTGCTAGATTAATGCAGCTCTCTTTTAACATTTTAATAATAAAAAAATGCTTTCATGGCAGATGATCAAGAAATCTCTCTGTAATCTTTTCTTTACTGAAAACATTTCAATTATGGGTAGAAAACTCTCACAATTAGCCTTGGTCAATCCATTAGTGTAGCTGAAACTCTTCTTTTTGGTCAGATTGGCAATTTTCCACTAGATCATGGTGTAGCTAACATATAAATCACAGAGTTCTGTGACATCCTTCCAATGTGATTACTGGTCTCCTAAATAAGCATGTGGAAACCTTTTGAAAACTAGTGTTACTCATATTCATAGCCTTGTATTTCCACGTTGCCATCTCCTTTTTGAACAAATCTTATGTATAGGTACAATCTTAAATACAATACAACCTTGGCACATACCCTTCCACATGTCACTTTGATGAATACCCAGAAAGTACAGGCCCAAACCTCCTAGTGCCATCAGCTTAGGAAATTCTCATTATCTCTTTTTCATGAATTCCATGTAAGGTGCAATAAACCAAAATGGTCTGTCTTGCAAATGGGTCCTAGAGCCAGAAAGCCCAAGGCAACGTCAATCTGTTTGTTTGATCTCCTTTCTGGCTCATGCAAGATATGCCCTTCTGACATCCAAATGCAGAGATAGATGTCATTAAGTTTTCAACTTTGATCCATTAAAGGAAATATAAGCAGCAGCCTGCAAGATCCTGTTTTGTTTAGACCTTTTTTCCCCTCCCTTACCCACGACCAACCAACTGCAAAGAAGGAACATTCTCTAGATGTGCCTTGAGGAAACACAACGCACATGGTAGATGGTGCCTGGTCATAAGGTCTCAGGGCTACAGAAGAGTTTAGCACCTTGTATCATAACATCTCTGATTTGAGCCCCACACCAAGAAAACCCACCAGCCCTAGGTCGGCAGCCCATTTCTCCAGTGGACTGAGCCCTTGGATAAAATGATCTAACACTTCCCATAAAGATACACTGTTAATTTAGAACCTATCTCCTCTTAGCACAGGCTGCCCTGCTAGCTCTTAATTACAGGCCATTAAATTCACATGGCCTAAGGTGACCCTGCGGTTGATGCCCTTAAACCACGCGACAAAGCGCACACACTTCCCCACGCAGGGACACGACGGGGGAAAAGGAAAAGTCTGTTCCCAAACAGAATAGGCGATGAAATGAACCCCACCTCCCACGGAACAGCTGGGAGAGGTGAAGCCCCAGTAGAAAAACCACCAAGGCAGAGCTTCACGGGCAGAATAAAGGAAATGCCCCCGTTTCAGGGCGTTAGTCTGCTAGTAGTAAAGCTGGGTGCTCCACACGCTGCAGCTGCCGGCTTCCTGGGACCGGGAAAACGCTTTCTGTTTTAAACAGGGTCAAACACAGCTCTCCATCGCACCAATGGGATCCACTGCACATGGTGGATACTGGTCCCAGTGCCTTTAACACAAGACCCCGCTGTCTTCGCACGGAGCCGGACACAGCACCGGGCTCTGCCAAACTGGCCTGGATCTTCCGTATCAAAAACAATGCTAAGCTCCATGTTGGGTAGTGTTTTTCTTTAAGTAATATGCCAGATGGTCTGGGGGTGTGGTTTCTAATTTTATGAAGGGGGTTATCAGTCATCTCTGCGCTACAATATAGCGACCAAATCTGTCAGAATACAAGAAAAACCTGCCCACTCTGACTTAGAGAACTTACTTTTCCAATTAAAAATATATACTTTGCATTGCAGGAGAGAAACTGGCTGTTCTCCCCTCATTTTCCACAGATTCTGCCTTGCTACTTGAGAATATCAGACATTTTCTGCATGCATGCCTGATCCTGCAAACTCTTCCCCTACAAGATCATTCTTAATTCCTGGGTCCACCCACCAAGTTGAAGCAGGGCTACTCACATGCAAAAGGACTGGCAACATCGTGGACTAAAATGAGGGAGAAAATAATCCCTGAAGGGTTTTTATTCGGATCCTTGGTTTAAATCAGCATATGCTACAAAGCAGAAATACATCTACTGCACAGGCCCTCACTGAACTAACCCTTTTCCAAACACAATTACAGCTGTAAGAAAATACATTTCAGAAATACCAGCCTGCCAGTGCGAAGTGCAAAGCGTCTGATTTGCTAATCTGAGCATAACATTAAATATAGAAAACAGGCCCAATCCTGTTTACTAAAGAAAACAGGGTAATTTCAATGTTTGATTAGTCACACTGATAAACCCTTCGCAAGAATTACTCATGGCACTCAGGACTGCAGGACCATGCCCAGAAAACACGGAACGGGGCAGCAAAGCCTGGCTACTCTCTGCAAAGATCCCCTCTGGCCTGCGCAGCTCAAAAATGCTCACATGCAAGACCAGAGTGGAAGTCAGACTGTTTCCATCCCATTTTTTAACACTGTTTTGAGTCTGTGTCTTAAGGCATTACTATTTCATGGCAAACTAGTGAAATATTCATGCATCTTGTTTCTCTAATGGTTCCTAAACTGATGAGCTGCACGAGAAGAGCAAAACGAACGAACACAGTAAAGTTGGGGCTGCCCTCTCCGCCGTCTGGTCACGCATCCTCTGCTTAATATTTGCCACGGGGTAAATAATTACTCTGTGGAATAAATTTCTCTCGTGCCACATCCCCTAACGCATTCAGCTCCCGCCACCGCTCCGCTCGCCTCCCTTGCAACGGAGCCACATGAACTTTTGCTCCCCTTGCGAGTGGCATTTAAAAATGAAGCGTGCGCTTGTTACACTGGAGGGTTCGAAAAATAATACATGCTGGTAGCACGGAAGGCAGCGCAAGAAGCGAGCGCTGGGCTCAAACCCCAGCGCTCGGGTCCAGCCCTCCTGCAGCCACAGCCGAGCCTCTCCCTGAGGTCACGGGGAAAAGATTGCAGCAGCAGCAGCGCACTTGTCTGCTCCGAAACGGCCTCGAGTGGGGAAATACGGATTGCATTCCCCCTGGCTGTTGTGAAAGCTCCTCTAATTGCAATGATAAGCAATAACGATGAAGGACTGCTCTCCAAAAATAGGAAGCCAATGCCAGCGAATCGGGTAATTAGCAATTTGCCTCTCCAGCGAGGTGTTGTGCAAGAGCAGAATATTCCCATTTCCAGGGTAATGGGAAGCTGCCTGCTCCCTAATCGCGTGAAAATTGAAAGCTGCATCCGTAAAACACGTTCCTTGCTCATGAATACGGCGCTATGCAAAAAAAATCAGCCAGTTAAACCCACGAAGGATCCTGCAGCCCTGAATGAAGGTGATTGAACCTGGCAGAGACTTTACCAAAATACACAGTATATGGTTTAAAGGGAGATGGCCCAGGCCCAACGCAAGCAAGAACTCATTCATTTTGCTCCATGTTTGTTCTCGGGAAGATGCAGGTTTCCCCTGGGCACATCAAAGGTGCCGGGCTGCTTCTTTCTCAACGGAGAGACGAAAGCACCGGGAGCAAAGTGCATCAAGTGAAACCAAACGATAAGGAGCTCGGCTCCCCAGCGCTCCCGGAGCTGATTTACTGCTGCAACGATCTGTTTGAACTGCGCGTTCTCACTACACCCATTTGCATGCCTAATGATGCAGAAAATAACCCGCGCTATTTTTCTTCAGGAAAAAAAAAAAGCGTATTTTCAGGAGTAAGCCTCACAGCAGCCTCCTGCTTAAAATCAGCGCGGAGGGTTTATTTTCCTTCTAACAAAGCCCAGCTCTCGAAGAGACATTACTTCATTCATAAATATTGTTTCAAATATTTTAAATGCCTCTCGGACGGTAGTTGAGCGGCGCGGGCGCGATGCGGGCGCAGGGGCTCAGCCCCCCGGAGCCGCCGCTGCGCCGGGAGGGGCGCAGGGGCCCTGGCGGCCCCCAAGAGCGACCCCCGCGCGGGGCCGGCGGCCGCGGAGCCCCCCGCGGGGCGCGCAAGGAAGGAGGACGGGACTAATTTACCTACGGAGTCAATCTCCAGGAGGCGCTGCAGGTCGCGGATGCTGTGGATCTCGCTGTGCGCCAGCCGCTCGATGAGCTCCTGCGGGATCTCGGCCTCCTGCGGAGAGACGCGCACAGCCCGCGGGTCACCGCGCAGCCCCCGCGGGGGCTG
>JAUBOD010000185.1:1208967-1230201 GCA_032353885.1 Nothura maculosa
CGCCCCCCCCGGCGCCCGGCAGCGGCGCGGAGCCTCCGCGCGATTCGCCGCGTTTCCCCCTCCCCGCTGCGCTGCCCTCCGCCCTCTCCCCCCTCCGCGGAAAAAAAAAAGGAGGGGGGGAGGGAATTAAAAATATAGATAAAATTAAAATATATTTAAAAAAAAAAAGAAAAAAAAAGGTCTTTATTGATACGGATCGCAGTGTTTCTCCTGCTGAGAATGGTCCCTCTTCCCTTCCCGCCTGGGGGGCGAGGTGAAAAATAATAATTGGATACGGGTAAGAGCGGTGCTAGATCGGCGCGGTACTGCAAAGGTCTCGCCGGCTGCCTCGGTGCGGCTCCTTCCCCACTTTGCACGGGCGAAAAGCGAGGAGGAAAGAGGAAAAAAAAAATCTCTATCTCTATCTCTAGGCAAGAAGGTTTAAATCCGCAGGGGGCCGGAGCGAGGAGCAGGTCCCGGCTTCGCGCTGGCCTGTGCGGAGCGGCGCGGGCGGCGCAGCCTTTAGCGCCGCTCGCGCCTCCCCCGGCCCGGCCCCCGACACCGGCAGCGGCGGGGCCGCCGCTCCGGGGGCTCTGCCCGCCCGCGGGGGCGGCGGGGCAGGGCCGGATCATCCCCAAGCGCTGCTCAGAGCCGCGGGGGGCGGCCCCGGCTCTCTGCGGCACCGGGGCGGCCGTGCCCTGCCCGCATCCACCTTGTGCCCGCCGAGGGGCTCGCCGTGCTGGGGGGGGTGGGGGGGTAGAGGGGGCGTTTCGTGGTGATTTCCTTTTTTTTTTATTAGTTTTTTGGGTGGGTGGGAGGCTCTTTTTTTCCCAGGGGGGTGGTGTTTTCCGCTTTTATTTATTTATTTCCTAATTTGTCTTTACTACTGCAGCTCAGGCTTCATAGCACAGGAGAAAAAAAAAAAGAAAAAAAGTAAGAACACCTTCCCCCTGCCCGAAAACCCCGATCTATGTGTGTACATGTGTGTGTACATACGCACACCTATAATACAGCGGGCGGCGCGCTCCCTGCGGCTGCGGCTGCGGCGCGTTGCGCGGGCGCGGGGCTCCCCGCCGCGGCCGCGGCTCGCGGCGCCCCCCCGGGCCCGCCCGCTGCACCCTCGCACCCCCGCGCTCATTGTGATTGAAATAGCGGCCCTTTCTCCGCCAAACAAAGCACCTTAATAGCAGCGGCAAAGAATTCCGCTCATCTGAAAATCCAATAGCATTTAAGTGGATTAACTGCAATAACACAACCGAGGAGTGATACTATCCTTCATGGAAGACAATAGACTGTAAATGCACAGCCAGGGAGACTTATCCTTTCATCTCTGAATTTCCTTCAGCATTTCAAAAGCGAATGCTTTCTAGAAGCCCTGGAGGGGTTTGCACGCTACTGGCTTGGACATGCTTCTAGGAAACAACCTGTGCTTTAATGGGCACTTTGCAATTGCATAGAAGTTCCCACCAAAACAGAAGTGGCCTTTCAAGTACGTTTTAATTCTCTCTCATGATGTCATGTAGGCTTACAGGGTGGTCTGCAGGACCACAACGGGGGGAGAGGAGAAAAACATGGTGGGGGTTGAAAAGGGAGAAAAGGGAAAGAGATGTAAAAGATTTGGAAGCACTTTAAAAAGAGGAATGCTAGTTTTTTTTTTTAAGCAGAAAATGCTGAGCCAGAGTGGAGCCATTCTCAAATGCCTTGTGATAAAAAAAAAGGAAAAAGGGAATGGCAACTTTCAGGAGTTGCCATCACTTTCTTTGCTTGGGGCTTTACATCACGGAGGCAAAAAGTGATGACTTCAGTTCGAAAATGTCTGATCTGCACTTATCATTTGCTGGGGTTAAAGCAACAACTCCAATGGTCTGGGTTGTCATAGTAATAAAAATAATAATTACCAAACAGTGAAATAGATTCTGACAGTACCGGTCTCGCGGAGCATTTACGTCTTGTTTCTCCCATCATTGGCTAATGGGGATCTGGCACCAGCGCTGCTGGGCATGTGTGGGGAGCTCTTCCAAGTGACCTCCCCCTGTTAAATGTGGACATCACTTCTACGGCAGTTATTGTCAAGGAGTCGTTGCAATTTTGATTTTTTTCTTGCATTTCCCTCAATTCGATGAGAAACACAGTGCCTCAGCATCTTTGTTAGATCTGTCATTGTTGAGCTCAGATAAGCATCTTTCCTCTGGGTCGAGTTACACTTGGAGCAGCTTTTAACATTAGACTGTTTATATAGATCATTGCAAATATTTGATAATAATGAAAAATATGCAAGATCCCCAAAGAGACCAAAGACCAGAGAACGTGAGTAAAATTCACACAAATTCTGCAAATTACTTCATACTTCGTTTGTCTCTCCGCTTAGGAAACAAATTGTCTCCTTGGGGTGTCGTGTGAGGTAAAAATGCATTTGCTCGAAGCTGTGAGAGTTTTTAAAGGATTCAAGGATATATCTGCATGAAAAAACACTGTATGGGAGAAATAAAAGCCCTTTGCTTCTGCATGGCACCTTCCTACAGCCTGCAGCTCCATTAGACCTGCGTGTGCCACACTTGAAATATCATAATCTATGCAAGACCCGCAACCACACATGTCAAAAGAGTGACAGGGTGGTATTTATACGTTTCAAAGAAAATCAGTACAAATAGCAGAGCATCAGAAAATTATGTTTTGCTTTTTTTATATAAAACGCATTTAAGAGGAGCAAGCAGGATAGTACTTGTCTAATTTGAAGGTGTTGCAAGCCCCTCAAATGCTAGGAGTTATGAGAGAACATTGCAGGGGGGCAACAGGGAGGCTTTGCACAGCCCTTGGTGCAGGGGGCATGTGTTGAAGCCCCCTCATACCGGCTCAGAATGAAACTAATGCCCCTAATACACAGGTGGCTTCTGCAAGCAGCTGCCTTGGCAAAGGGGCACAGGGACATCCCAGATGTTCCAGGTGTGAGCGAAGCGCCGTCCGCGTTCCAAGCGCCGCCGCTCCTCAGGCAGGAAAACCAGGCTCTTCCCCAAGACTTGGCCCACAAAGAGCAACAAGGCGAAAGGAAAACAAGCATGGCAGTTGTTATTCCAGCTGTTACACCTACAAAGATGATTTCCTCCTTTTCCAGCTCTTCCTTTTGGATCCCTCCGCCGGCTCCATCCTCCTGGCGGAGCTCTGTTTGCTTTGAAACTCTCCTCGGTGCCGCTCTCCAGCTGCTCTCGTGGTTGATCATTTTCTAATCATCATAACATGCAGAATCCACTGCAGGGTTTCGGTGAAACAGAGTGATCTGAAAGGCTCCATGAAGCTCCATGGTGCCCATGAAGGGAACACACGAGGTAACTACAGCCTGTTTGGCCCGTGTGCCTCAATAACTGCAAGGATGGACCTTTCAGGAGATGGTTTCTGTGCTGGAGACACCTCCTGTCTGGTGGATTCATCTCTTAAAAATGGGCCATGTTTTCTCAGTAATCCTTAATTTACACATCTGAAAACCTGTACCGGCTCCATTTAAGGTATACCAGGCCATTAGACTTTGTAAATGAAATTAATACTCTCTGTCTGCAGCCTGCCCTACACATGGTGGGCTTGTTATCCCTAGCCATGTGGGTGCAAAACTCCGTTCCTCTGACTCAAACCAAAGCTGGGCGCATTGATCCTGTGGAGACCCTCCAGGATGCAACTCAGCCACATGAAGGACCATAAAATTGTGCTGTTATTCCTCACTGTTTGCAACTCGGAAGCCTGTCAAGGCCCATCCAAGAGCAGCCTCTCTCAGGAAGCTCCCTCCATGCAGGGCATGAAGGCTGAAGAATTTCTGTTCCTCTAAGCTCAACCTGTCTTCATGTTCCAGCACTCAAGCAACCTCGTTGCTCCTGCAACACTGCACAGTGATCCTGTGAGGTTCCCTCCCACGTGCTGGGAACTCTGGAGGGTGACAGGCACATCCCGGCTCCACGGGATGCCGGGACCAATGCAGCAAGGTGGCTAATTTGCTGTGGTCTGTCGTCCTTGGCAGCTGCTGCGACATTTCCTAATTGAATTTCTGACCCTTTTTGTCCCAGAAACCCAGATAAGAGGAAGGTGAAGGATTGTTTTGCTTTGTGTTGCCTTTTTTTTCCCCAAAAAAAGTCTTATGTAGAGCCGGGCCACAGGGAATGGCCCTTTAAGTGGTGTCTGTTTAACCGCAGCCCGAGCTCCCCTGCACTCCAGCGCTTTCCATAAACAGCAAGTCATCCTGCCAGGGGAGGGAGAGCATGATAAATAATCCTGTTATCCAGGCGACTGCCTGAAACTGGGAAAAGGCAACACAAAGTGGCGACTGCGAGGCCGCGACAGCAATCCGAGGGAGTGGGTTGTGTTGCTGCAGCTATTTTGGGTGAGAAGAAAACCCGAATAGAGTAAGGTGAGCAGAAAAGGGTTGGAAATGCCAAGGAGGAAATGGGGAGATGAGGGAGGAGAGAAGAGCTTCCTTGGCATCCCGGCCCATGTCCCAGCCGGCCTGCAGCTCCAGCAGGGCAGCCCGAGGATCCCAAGCCATCGCTCCTGGCCGTGCCCTGCACATTTCCCATGGGGAAAAATAAGAAGGGGAACACTGAAGACATCAGCCTTCTGCTTATGTAAAAAGGACCAGCTCCATCTCGCTGCAGTTCGGCACCTCGATGCATGAGACTCCTGTTAAGGCAAATGGGAATTCCACGTGGTGGGATGAGAAAGCAATAGGTACCTTCATACATACGGCAGAATCACATGAGCGCGGGTGCCTTTGCTGCCAAGCCAGCAGGTGGTTTTCACATCAGGCCGTATATTAACACACTCCTACGTACGTCTGGCTGCATCTGCCGCGCTCACCGGGCACGACGGCCGGGGTAGCTGGTGAAATGAGACACGGCTCGCGACTGCTCGCGCGGTGTCTGTCTGCACCTTTGGTTGCATTATGGCCCTGGACATCACCCAGGTTAATGCTTGGCTTGACTGAAGGCAGTGATAAAACTTTTCAGGGTCTTCCACTGCAAGAGTCTTCTGCTGCAATTACCAAAAGCTTTGGAAATATCCAATGGCACATAAGCCACTCAGGAACTGGGAAGGGCCAAATCTGAATTTGGCTATGGAAGGATCCCATTGAAGGATTTCAGAACTACCTCCCCATCTGCCTTTGCTTACATAAGGTGTAAAAGATATAAAAATCCAAATATCCGAGCTAGTGCGGTATGAGTTTCCATTGCCCATGCTTCTGGTCCTGGCCATGCTGTCCAGGTCCTTCCTGGGGACTCTCTTTTGTCCCAGCCTGCCTAGCCCCAGCTTTGGTTTCCTGCACACACACACCCCCTCACAGAGAGCAACTGGCAGGTCTTAATCACGGCTTAATCACATCCTCCCAGAGATGTGCGGTGTCTGTGTGGTCTAACTCAGGCCCAGCTTCCCGAGGGATGCAGGGGCCGGGTGCAGCGCAGCCCGGATTCAGCCCAGCGCTGATGAACATGACTAACGAGGAGCGCCGAGCAGGCTACTGACTTCATCCCAAGGGGCCATTTCTTTCCCCAACTCCACCCTTTCCACCTCATGGTCACCCCAGCTCCGTGTTGCTTGGGACCTGCTGGATTTCCCCTCCTTTCAGCTGTCTTTCCTCTCTGATCTCATAACCACATCTTTGCCTGCGGGCCGCCCTCGGCCCTGGCCCACCCTCGGTAGAGGCTGGCTGCATCCCTGCTGCTGGAATTGCCTCCAGGACCCCGGACCCGCCTGCCCCCATGAATGCCATCAGCAAACTTGGGCTGTGAGGGACTTTGTGCATCGTCTTGTGATTCTCTGCTTCACGGTTGCATAACTCGAGGCGGCTGCTGGTTTAGCTTGCAGCGCCATTACACCCGGACAAGGCCTTGGCATTCGCAGCGTTTGAGCAAGATAAAATAGCAACAGGGAGCCAGATGGCTCAAGATACTGGGAATCATCGATGGAGCCTTTAGCTTCTACGTCACCGCCTTGCAAGGCGCCTCTGGCCTGCAGTGAACTTCATGGTCGTGGTCCAACTTCTAACGTACGTGCGGGCACGCCAGGAAACCTTCCCTACTGAGACCCGGCCTGGGAGGTCTAAGAGGTTCGTGGTGCTCTTAAAGAGTGGGCAGTCTCACCACAGTGCTCGCTGGGCACAAGTTGTGGCAAGGGGGACACAGTGCTGGCTTGGCCACCTTCCATGGGGAATACGCTTCCTTCCCTCCCAAACCTTGACAGCCACTTGGAAAGTATCTCCTGAAGATGGTAACGCTGCATTTGTGGAGCTCTGACCTGACTCCATGTGTCCTGGCCCCATAAAGAGCTCCACAAGGCGTGGGGATTTTCACCAAAGCTTGGCACAAAGCTAATGAGTGAATATGAAGCCTGTGTCTGGCATGTCCCGAGGAGGAAAACAGCATGGGAGCAAACCCTGGCCATGCATGCAGGAGCCACAAAGCCATGCGAGATCCAGTTACAATTTCTTGTGCTCTGGTCTTCCTTCCTTCTGACAGTTGTTTTCTCATTTAGCTATGAATGAAGGAAAAAAGCAGGTGCCAAAGAAGGGCGAGATGGTGCTGAGGCCGTAGCACATGAAAGAGGAGTAAAGATGCCCAGACCTCCAGGTTTCCTTTAGCAGAGCATAACTGCCTCACATCAGTGTCCCCAGCCCTGGGGAGCCGCCGTGCACCACAAGCCACCGCTCCGTTTATGTTCACATATCAGCCTGTGACCCTGGGTTGGCTTCTCCCTTCAGATTCCTCCCACTTGGCTCTGCCACACTATCCACAAAGCCTTGCAAAGAAAAGCAACTTGGAGGGGGGAAAAGTAGTACCAGCAGAAAACCCCTTTCACAACCAAATGTCCTGCGCTCTGCAGGCATCTCCTTGTGCACATGATTTGTCCAGGCTGGGGTGTCCCGGTGAGTGTCCAGGCACCACGTGGCAGCCCAGGCTGCCCTATCCGCAGGGCTCATGGCCCTGTGGTACCTCAACCCGCATCTCTCTCCCAGCATCTGCCCTGATCCATCCCTGCATGTCCTGCCAAGGTGCCACAGGAGGTAACATGGTCCACAGGGCTTCCTGCTTCGGCTTAGCAACCAAGAACCTTCCCCAGCAAAGCCATTCTTTCATATAAATATATATATGTATACATGTATATATATATATATATTTATATATATATATATATACACACACACACACACACACACATGTATATCTGGGACACCCTCAGAGGGTGGCAGCCACATAACCATGCTAGTGGGTGTCACGCTTTGCATTCACCCTCATGAGTTCATGCCAGAAACATTTGCAAGTTCAGCTGCTTTGCAGGATTTCTCTCTCTCCCGCTCCCTTTCACGGTTATTTATTGAGCCTGATAAATGTGTCCTGCTTCTTGTCCCCGTCCCCGCCGTGCCGCCTGCCCCTGCCTGGCGCTCACTTCTGTTTGCAGCCCCTCAGTTTTGATCGTGTCCCTTGTCCTGTCCCGAATTCTTAAAGACTGGGGCTTTCGGCTCCAGGCAGGACTTGCAGCCAGATCAAAATAAATTATGTCCTACTCATTCTGTTATCAAGTCTTCCCTTTAGCCTCTATTTTTCAGCAGCTATTTTGGGATGATTAATAATTTACAGTGGGGCTTGGCAAAGCAATGGTTAAAGGACAAAGCTAATCTGACTCAGGAGTCCTCTGGACAGAAGCAGTTTTATAAAGACTTAGAAGTGCTATTTTTTTCTTTAGGGAAGGAGTGGATTTTTTTTTTTGAAGTGTTGTGAGAACAGGAATGTTTCTTTTTTAGCCAATTCCACATACTTTTTGTTATAGGAGAAGATGTGGTCTGAGGGTTTTAGCAGAGGCTAAAACAGGGGAGAACTGGATCTATTTTGGTAGTGTATCAAGTGGATAGGAAATAATTGAAAATACTCCATTAAAGATGAGTTTAACAGCAGCTCGTGACAAGCCCGACAGCGCTCCCTGTACCTGTGCGACACCCGCTCCATCTCCTGGGCCAAAATACACCCCTTTGATCCCCCTCTCCCAGGAGTGGAGGTTTCACACGTATTTCTGTTGCTAAAAAAAGCAGCATTTTGGCACCCGCAGGTTGTTACGATTTCTGGGAGTGAGGATGGGAGGTGGACGGACACGTCCTGCCTAGGGTGGTGTTGAGCGCAAGGAGCAGTGTGAGGCTCGGCTGGGTCAGTGGTGCACCAAATAACCCATGCCATGCACCAACACGTTCTATACACCAAGTAGCTGATGCCAAACACCAAGTAACTGATGCTGTACACCAAATAATCCATGCCAAATACCAAGGGTCCCATGCCAGCAGCCCCACAGAGGACACCCAGCCCTCGCTTGCCCTTAGCCAGGCACAGGGGTGGCCTGGCAGCCTCGTTGCTCATTGTGGGTGGGACCCGAAACAGATTAAAAAGCAGAGGCCAGAACTTTATTTAGATGAATCTGCTAATGCCAAAGGATCGCATTTGGCAGCAACATAAGGAGAGTCCTCATCGCTTTGTGTTTCTGCTTTTCTTTCCCTTTAATAATCTAGTAATCTAGTTTTGATGGTACAAGCGTGGAGCCCGGGCATTTGTAATCCCCCCATATCACACCCTAATCCTATCCCGTGGAAACCCCACATATGCTGTGAGCACCTTCTGCCTGACCGTCCGTTTGGGGCTGGAATGGAGCTCCAGAGGGTAATGAGCAGCATAGGGTCACCCAAGGAGCCATTGGAGAGAGCGAGGGACGTTTTTATGAGAACTTTTGAAGTTTAGAAACATGAGACAAGCCTGGTAGAGCTGCAGCTATCAGAATGTGAAACATTTTGATGGTTGCAAGGAAGAAATTCATGATTTTTCCTGAACTCTTCCACCCCTAACGGGAATTTTCTCCGGAACTGCTAAATCAGAATGACCTTTTGTACTGCAGAACAAATTAGTAGATATTTTATACTACCAGATTCTCCTTAAGACATTATGAACTCCCACAGGAGATTAGCTAACATGGTTTATTATGAGTTTATGTAGCACCAAAGAAGATGACAAGAAGATATCTGAGAACTTGAACACAAACATCCAATGTCCACAAGCAGGTTGAGATACTAATAGACTCAAAGTAGCAACCACGGGCCAAAGATGGTGCTAATGCAGCTTCTTACTACTGATGGAGTTACCCTAAGGCTGGATCTGCCACAAGGAACTCCAGCAAGGGAGCGGGTAAACTTCTAAGCAACTCTGACTGAATGAAAACTGGCAATTTATTGGTAAGGTCAGCAATAAAATCACGAGTCCTTTACAAGGGAAACAAGATTCATTTCTAAAGAGCTAAGAATGGAGCCGATAAAAGATTTATGGGGCTAAGGTGATGAGACAGAGGTCGGCTAATAGCCTTTCAGATCTCCAACACAGACCAAATATGCCCTGCGATCGCGCGCCGCCTTCCCAGAGTGTGTGCGCCGTGTTTGGAAAACAAGGCCCTTTCTGTCCCCGCTCAAACAGAAGCAACAAAATAACATTACTTGTTAGGGAAATGCCAAAACATAAAAAGATAATTGAAACATTCAGGCTGGCAATAAATGGGGATAAAGGCAATAAATCTTGAAAGCACTGAGTTATCTAAGGAAGGAGTTGCTAGTGCTGTTCTTAGGCCATCCTCTTGCCAGCGCAGTGAGGCTCTGTTGCTGACTGTTCAGCTGGGGATTGTTTCTTGCCCAAGGCCACAACTTGGCGATAGGCAAAAAGCGACAGGGTCACATGAACTCAGAAAAGCTACATGTCCCTCCTGCTTTCCCTTGTTTTCCCTCACGATCCAGGAGGTTTGGGGCTCTACATGGCAGTGTAAATGGCCACAGGTTGAGCTGGGTTTGCTGATGCCACGGGCACAGAACACCAGCTGCTTGAGCCATGGGGGACATGAGCAGGATGCAGAAGGACACGTTACGGACCCCATCGAGGCCCTGTAGCCCAACAGGCCGAACTGGGAGCCCCTGGGCACCAGTGGAGGGTGGCAGCTCCACAGGCCTCTACGCCCTCTCTGGGGCTTCTCTTGATGTCATTTGTGATCCTTGGTGATCACAAGTACCATCAAATTGTACAGTACTTCATTTTGACAGCACCAAAGTCAACTGAAACAGTCAGGGAACCCTTATAACTCTGCAGGGTACCCAATTCCTCGGCCTCTGAGGCCTCGGCGGACACTTGCTCCGCTACCAGCATTGCTCTACTGTGCTCGATCTCCTCAGCTTCCTCGTGGGACACAGACACCAGGACATGAGCCCAAGGACAGTGATCCTCTCTAGTGCTTTCAGAAAGCATGATCTGCCCTTTCTGCTTGATTTGAGGTTCTTCAAACACCATCAGGACTCTAAAATACTTGACTAGAGGAGAAAAAAAAGAGAGGGGAGGAAATAATGATATTTCTCCCCACATTTCTCTCCCCTATCTGTAAACCTTGACAGGCTTCATCCTGCAAGCACCACCGAGACAAAAATGAAGCCAGGGCAGCAAGGAAGAGATTTTTCCCAAGGCAGTCCCAAGCTGGGTAATAAACACTGAGCAACCGTCTGCTAACAGTTCTGTTCTCATCCAAAACAGACCAGACACTTCACGGAGACCTGTTTCCTTCAGGGTGCTGGTACAGCTCCTTCCACAGAGCCCTCCAGACATCACTGAAAACAACCATCAGCTTGCTACATACACATTGTTCTGGCAGGAATTACCTCTCCTGTAAAACCCAGCCCTTTCTTTCTCTGTGTTGCAGCCATTTTTCTGCAATTTTAATTTCATCCCTGTCCAGCTCAGGCACTAACGCAGCGCGCGCAGCCGCCTGCTCCACCTTCGGCTGGACAGCGTGGATCAGATGGCACCCGGATGGTTTCAGCATGAATCACACCCTGCCTGTGCAACCAGCATTCCCATAACCCAAATCTATCAAAAAGAACATAAACCACATCAGAAGCCAGTTCTCGGATGCTCGTTTGCTAAGACTTTGGAAATCTCTTGTATTAAACAGATCATCTCTTTGCAGGACAGCGAAGCTACCCTAATTATACACAGGGTGGGTAGGGACAATCTTCCATCTGGAAAGGCTGTTTAGCTTTTTTTTTTCTGGCTTCCTAAAAAGCCGTTGTCTTGTAAACTGAGCATTCCTGTGCTGGCCTGGTAGACACAACAGTGCGGGCCGGTCGGAGACGCGCGAGGGCGGCTCCTCGGAGCGGGATGCGCTGCCAAAGCAGCCAGGGCTGCCCCTTACAAATGCTGCTTCCTCTGGCTCGCTGTCTTTTGAAGGGACAAGCTTTGCATCCCCACAGCCTGCAGCCCCCATCGTGTGTCACAGCAAGGTGCCTTTCCTCTTCGACCTTTTAATTCCCTCTGCTGCAGGGTTCCCTGCTAATTCCCAGCATTCCCACCGCTCACCTCCCTGCTTACGTTTCATATTCGGGGATCAAACATACGAGTTCTTACATAGCTGACATACTAGGCTCACAGGAAGCAGCAATGGGGTCTTAAGATGCTCTGGGGCAATCAGAGTTTTCCCGAGATAGGGCAAAAACCCTGTCTTGCCAAGAAGAACAAACCGCCTGTTTCCAAAAGCTGCCTCCTCAATCCGAAATCACCTAGTCACAAGCAGGAACAAACTCACTGTGCTGAGCATCCTCAGTGGGTGAAAACCCAGACTATTAAACAGCATCCATCAAATGTCCTCTGCTTGCAAACCATATACAATTTATTCTGTATCTAAGAAACCCAGCGTGAGCAATAGCCACAAGGTGCTAACATTAAATCAGATCTTTGGTGAAGATCTTACATCCCTCTTGTGATCAGGTCTCAGTTCTATTCCCTACTGGCAGCTAGTGACTCACAGCAGCTCCCCTCACCTCCAGGTGATAAAGGACTTAATTTCTATTTGTGCCCGCACTCTGTTCCATGCTATTGTAGGGCCAATCTGCCTGAAACTCACACTTTGTTGAGGATAAGGCTATTTCAAAAGGTTCTACATTACTTAAAGGTAGCAAATGACAAAATAAAACCGTTGTTGCAAGTATCATCTGAAGCTAATCTTAATCTAATCCATAGTCAATATTTATGCACAGTATAAAAGTGGCCGGATTTGTTTACAGTTCAAAATTGCTGGAGAGAGGATTCCACATAGATTAGACAGCTAATCTGCTGTAATCTGCTTAAAAAGCCACTGGAATGGCTTTCCTTTCACTGAATCATGTCAGCCCGAGTGCGCGATGACTGCAGATACAGGACGGATTCAAACACAAAAGGGCATTTACCTTGTGGGCACTCGCAGGACATTGCTCGCATTGCACCGCGGCCATAAATTTCCTCTCCTGCCTTGCAGGAGGCGACAGCTGCAGCGACGGGTTCAGACCGCAGCGTGTGTCAGGCTCCTCCACCCGTCTCCTGCATTTGAACTCCATGGCCTGAGGATAACCCATCTTTGATGAGGCACCTGGAAGGCGTTCTCACAGAAATCATCCTTCCTGGCTTGATTCTACTTTATTTTGCTCTCTCCTAAGGGAGATCTGCGTGAGCTGCATGCTCCAGAGTTAATAGGGAAAGCACTGCACTCTTCTAAACTAAAATTGTAGCTGATTGGGAAATTACCCCACTAGCCACAACTCAACTTTACTTGCAAATATATTATGAAAAAAAAAAAAGGGGAAAAAGATTTTCAAGGCTCACCAGACCTAAGAAGGTCTCTGGCTGGGCCAGATTCACACAGGCACTATGGACGCATCTCCTCCATGCAGAGAAGCAACACTTCCTCCCTTGGATCTTTCACAGTCCAAGGAAATAGCAGAAAGAAGATCCAAGGCCCAAGCTCCAAGCCCTGGTAACAAGACTCATTTCACAGGTGCCTGAGATCATGGTGATGATCACAGTGATGCAGCCCTCCTGAGCTGATGCCCTGTTGCTCATCACTCATGCCACCCCTGCACGAAGACATTGGCTTTTGGCCACTGGGCAATCACTATTTTTTTCTTCTCCCCATCGTACATGCCCAAGTGCCGGTAGATGTTTCAGTGTGGGCCTGTCTGAATAATACATTCATGCTCAGTCCTTCCCCCACGCCGTCCTCAGCGAGGCCTTCACGAGCTGAATACAGTGGCTCAGCTCCAGCGCGCACAGCTGCCGTCACTGCTGCAATTCTTTTGCCTTGAGAAAAAGCATATACAATTTAATATGCTCCTGGCACAACAGCTTTTCTGTAGCCGGGGAGGCGGGTTTGTTTATGGCTATTTTGATAGGGCAGCTTTCATCCAGACACAGGTTCAGCGGCATCTCCGCGCTTGGACAAGGGCGCCTTTGTTGGGCTCCTTCTCATGCTCCTTGGGAACCGCTGGTGACTTCGGTACCTTCTCCTGCCCCCTTAAAATGCAACTTTTAAAGAGCCCTCTGCAGTTAATTCCGTATTTCTCTTACTTCATTAAAAGCTAACTCCCGGGCGCGGAGCCAGCGGCGCCGGCAATAGGAGAGGGTGTGATGCTTTCCTGGATACGTGTCAAGGACATGAACCATCCTGCCATCCCCTGGCAATTTGTCCCACGCTGGCCCATCGCAACATGTGCTGGACGCATCGGAGCGCTCGCGCCAGGCGGAGCAGAGCGGGTGATGCCAGCGGGAATGCGCCAGGCTCGGCAGCAGCGCCACCGCTTTCCCAGCGAGCGCCGTCCGCCTCGCCAAGATCAACAGGGGCCGTGCACCGCGTGCCGGGACCTTCCTCCCGACCGCAGCGCTCCTCGCTACCCGCCGGGGCCGACGCCGGTTCCTTTGGGCTGCGCCGGTGCCGCGCGCTCCGGGCAGGACAGCGGCGCAGGCTGCAAAGTGTCGCCTAACGACACACAGTCTGCACAGGCAGCCAAGTGCTTCCACCTGGCAAACTGCTCCAGCTGCCCCTGGACGAGGAGGAACCTCGTGTGTTTTTCGATGGCGAAGTCTGTTCTCTCTCTCTCTGCCGCTGTGGAAACAAGTTGTGGGAGGGCTTAGCCAGCGCTGCTTCCCAGCCCCGTGCCATCCAACGTCCCTGCCGCCTTGTGCCCGCGCCACAGACACAGGCGAGTGAGTGAAAACTGCCCCAACTCCGGCCAGCGCTCGGACTCTCCCAAACACATGGCAGCACAACAGAGTCGCTCTGTGGCGCGCATAAATTCCACACATACGAAGGAATGTAAAGCAGCCATTGTCCTCCCCGCTTTGCGGCTCCATTTCACCATTTTCACAGTTTATCTGGAAAATACATACTGCATGGTACTGGACGTCGTATTTCACTGCTATGCACCGCGATGTCTTCTGGTGGAACAATCGCCATACTTGTAGTCTAAGAGCCGTACAAAAGTGCTTTCAAACAATAACAATACATTTTCTGTATAAAGAGGATAGGCAGTAGCCACTTCCCAGAAAGGCTTGATTTCCCTGGAGCCAGCAGCAGGAACATCCACAGCACCAGCAAGAGCAGTGCTGAGAAAATCCCTACCTCATTTACCAGTCTATATGTCGTGCACCCGACTGGGTCCTTGCAAAAGCCAAGGGGAGATTGTCAGCACCCACCAAGGGCTGGGGACGCACCCCACATCTTCCTACGGTGCTGGGCTCCCATTAGCCAGATCTGGGGCTTCAGTTTGGGGCACAAATCACGTCTTTTTAGTGTGCGCTGAAATTGTAAATAAAGAAGAGCACTGTTGTAGCAGCTTGGCTACTAGAGATCATGTCAAAGAGCAGCGCCTGCCAATTCATTCAGTGTTGCTGGCCCGTGGAACCAAATGGCACGCCGTTGTTCCATGTTTGGAGACAGTTTACACTGGAATAGGAGCGGTTTTCTTCAGCAAAATGATTATTTTTTTCCTCCACGAAAACTCGTGATTTTTTAGAGAGCTCCGGATGCTTCAACTTGCAGAAGCAGAGGAGCATGGGGACATGTGTGCCCATTCAGCAGGGATTCTCCATGATACTGTGCTGATAGCAACGTGAAAACAAAGGTTAGAACATGGCCAGAAGGGAGTGAGGCCCTCAGGTCAGTGTAGGTCCAAGGAGCCTCTTGTGTTGCTTTGCTTTCCTAGGCAAAGCACAGCCTCTCTCCTAAAAGATGAATCCAGATTTTTAGATATCGGGCGAATCATGCTGGCACTGGATCTTGATGAAGCACAAAACATCCTCAGCCTTCCCCAAAATACCAGATGGCTGCAGATGCCAGCTCCTTTGGCCAGGCAGCTCAGTTGAGAGCAGGCCAGCTTGTTGTGTAAGGGCTGCATCCCAGATAAAACTCCACTGAGCAGCCAAGAGCCACGGAAACGCCCTTGGAGGAGGAGCGTTCCAGCCAAAGCCGTCCCAGAGTTTCAAGGCTGATCCACTGATCCACTGACAGCTGAACACGTTCCCCTTCCCCAGAGGGAACGGGGACCTATAGACGCTACCCCGGCTGCGGAAACATCCTTACAAATGTCAGAGCTGATGTGTGCATTTGAAGAAGACAAATAACATAGAGTGAGATTTGCTATATCATTAAAAACAGAGAGACAAACAAAAGATGCACCAGGGCATGTAAGAGGAGAGAACTCGCAGGAGATGAGCTGGTCTTTGAAACACAGAGTGTGATCTTTCAAACCAATTAATGCCCACCGGGTCAATGGTGTAACAATAAATAAACGTCTTCCTACCCTGCTCGCTTCCATCTGCGCACAACAGTTTGCAGGACAACACTGCCGTGGCAGTGCCTGCATATCCATATATTCTTTATATACTCATATAGCACTGCAATAAACAGAAAGCAATAAGATCTCAGACTCTTTTTAATGCAATCGTGATGGTTTTGCCTCTGCGTGAGATAATATTCTCTCTCTGCTGCTACACAGAAATGTGACAAACAGAACAAATCTCATCTCCTCTATAAATGGGTCAGTGATTTACACAGCATCCAAGCCCTCACAACAGAGTGTTCTGCATAGACCTTGTGCTACCTTCACAGCACAGGGAATTTCACCCTTGTGGAGGGGACGTTGCTTCTGAAGCAAGGCCACTCACTGCAAGGAAAACAGAAGAAACCACAGCCCAACAAACTGACATGTCTGGGGATCGTTTTATTCTTCTGAGCAGCTCCTGGCTCCCCTGGGACGGGTAACACGGTGCTAGATGGTGCTTGCCTGAGGACTGAAGATTCCAAGGGATGATTCAACACTGGGAACCCTCTGCCACGAAGCACTAAGAATGGTCAGGACTTCTGAAGCGAGCTGCTCCACACCCTAAGGATGGTCAGACATATGGGTCCTGTAAAAACTCTAAAGGCACATGTAGTTTAATAGAAAAGAAAAAAAGTCTTCACTTTTGTTTTGGAGTCCTGAAATGGCTGTGATACAACTAAAGCTGATTGAAAAAAGAGGAACACCGAGGAGTGGCAAGATGCACTTCTGGCAAACGTGGGCTGGAAATGTCCTGCTGGAAGGACCTCAGAGAGAGCGGCCACTTTTGATTGCTACATAATGTGAGTAATTCTCAGGAAAGATGAGTCCATCCTGCCTGAATCACAGCGAAGGGGGGAAAATAACACACCGCAGAAATGGAAAGCTGCATCTCCCTGAGATGGAGGGAGCCGCCCAAGAGCCCTGCACGGGCCAGCGCGGAGCAGCCGCACGGAGGGAGCCCGGGCCCCCGTGCTGCCTGGAGCAAAGGCTTGGGCACGGGTGACAGGCTGGGACCGCTACACGACCACCTCTGTGGCCCCCAGAGTCCAGCTGACACCGGAGCTGCTGTGTGGCACCAAGGACACACTAAAAACCTGTCAGCAAGAAGCCACGCTGCTCCACTGTGTGAATCCTGGCTCATCCCGATGCACGAGACACAAGTGACTCCTTCGGAGGTCTTGTCTTCAGCGAGAAGTTTGCCCTGAATTTAGTTCTTGGCCAGCTCAGGGCACCCACGCAAGCCATGGTAGCAGCAGAGTGAATTGCAGCCATCTGCTGCTAGAAGCCATCGGTGCCAACATGGGGTTTCCAGCTCTGCGTACGGCACCAGGAAACAGAGAAGAGCGTTTGCCTTGGAGAACCAAAGAGCCCTACAAAGACTTTACTGAAATCACAATATGAAGGTCCTAGAGACACCTCGAACCCCCCTCTCTCCATATAGACATATATGGTTACACTTTAACACAAGAATTTCTTTCTCCATGCTCATTCTCCAGAAAACCAGATTGGTTTCCATTACTATATATAGCTCTAGGATTCTTGGCCTATTTTTTGTCCCTTTGCATCTGATTATTTTCAACAAAGTTCAAACTTTTTATGATATGCAGATTTTAAATAGAACATGACTTCTATTCACACAGGCTTCCACTATTAATAAACCCACAACTGCAACATATAATGTAGAAGAATTTTATTCATACTGCAATTCTGTCCCATCATCCACTGCAAATATTACAATTATCTTTAAATTGTCCTAGAGTATCATTTTGTTCCACTTCGAGCATAGGAATCTTAGTGTTAAATGGTTACACTTCTCTTGAGATTGCTTATAACAGAACCATAATTCAAAAGTATTTTCCATGATCTATAAAGGTTTATAGCAAAGAATCTGTTCTCTGTGTGTGCCCAAGTAACTTTCTGAACAGTGAGGCCAATGCTTGGTGTCCAACAGTAAAATGTTTCTTGTATATTATGCCAAATACTTTCAAGTTTTTACCAATACAGCAACAGAAATGCAACAGGTAAAATAGCATACATGATTGACTTGTAACTTTAATTATTTTAACTGCACAAGAGAATACAAAAACAGTGAAGCAAATCACAAGTTTTGCAAATGCACAGACATTATATATATATATACACACACACACATACAAATGTGTGTGTATATATATATAATAACCAGCGCCTACATAAATGTTTGTCATAAAATTGCAAGGTTGAAAAATGTGAATGTTCATATTTAATTACACATGCAAGAAGCATAACATAATCATAATAAATAGTAGCAACTAATATACATCAGTAGGCCCCCTGAAAATATGCTGAAATATATTAATCAGCTTGAAGTGATGAGAGGCCCTGGGTTGTGCAGCCGAGAAGCAGTTGGCTCTGCAAAGGCCTGGATCTGTCCTGTAACTGCCCCTCCTGGGCAGGTCTTGGGATATTGGGACCCAAGAGCCATCTTGGTAGGAGTTAATAGAAAAATTCCAAGTCAGATTGTCTTAATTCCAACGAGGACAACACATTACCTGTCAGCATGAGTAATTTCAGCCACGTTCTTAACTTTATACCTCTATTTTCAAACAGAAGATGCTGCCTTATTTCATGACAGAATTTTGGCATGTAAAAGGTACAGAAAGTTCTTTTTTACTCAGAAGAATGCTATCATAAAGAAGCAATAAACTTTTTTCCACAAATGAGAAGTGGGCAGTGCTGTTTAGGGTAGCCATGGTGCAGGGCTTTGCTACTGCTAACAAGGAGAAATTTCCTTCAAAGGAAAAGCTTCCCCAAAGGATAATCAAAATGATCCTACTCATGAAGCCTGCACAATGGAGCAGAGCCTGGACCTGGAAAAAACTCCATGAAGAGGAGCTGCTGTCTCCACAGGGCAGCAATCAATGTCACACACATGGAGGAGCACAGGCACCAGGAACTTGTTGCAATTCCTACGTCTTGGAAGAGGGACATCATTCTGAAGCATATATTTGGCTTGCAGAAAATCTGGTCATATACAAAACCAAAGGCATGTAAATTGAATTAAATGGACCTTGTGCAAAAAGGGTCCCATCAAACTGCTGTTGGTGCCTCTGGTGTGCATCTGGCACCATTTCTTCAGCATTTCATAGAATAGTCAGAGAAGTGGTTGAAGACACCCTGGTGCAAATAAATACGAGCTTCCAAGACACTTAATTGAGTGGAGAGTTGTCACTGACTTTTAAGGGATCTTATGCGGACTCTCATTTTAAAAAGCTGGAGATAAAGAATTTAAGGTCTTTAAGGCTCCACTAAAATTCTTACAAAATATTGTCCCTTGAAATCTCCTAGAAGACTGATCTGGAGCAGGCTGTTTGGCTTAGTACAAACTCAGTGTCACAAAGCCAACTTGGATGGGTTTGTGACAAGCAGGAGTATGGACCCCACATTGAAGCCACAAACAGAATGATCCCAAATTTTACTTCTCCTTGGCATACTGGAATGATCAAAACCTTCCTCTAACCTTCCCTCTTAAATTATGCAGGTGTCACTTACCATGTGGAATTTCACAAACCGCCAGTCCACCATCACTGAAAAGTCTTTTAAAAGTGACAGGCAGAGGGACATAACTTTATCAAAGGAGGTTGACAAAAGGTGAATAAGACCAACTTTAAAGAAAGGTGTAAAATAATCAGGAAATAGAAATTCTTATGCATTTTAAATAGTTAAAAATGCAGTTTCAGCTATTTGATCCAGCAATAGGTAAAAATCCTGCCTGCAAGCCAAAAGCCTAATCTTCCGTTAATAGTTCCCCAAAGCTAGTCTTATCCAAACAGTTGTCTTCCTGCTTAAATGATACATAAGATTTGAACTGACATCCAGTGCATGACATAAACAGAAAAATACACATAAATGCACACATTTTTTTTTCTTCATAAAGCCATGGAGCTGCACAGCGCAAACGTAAGTGCACAAGGTCACACCAAGGCAGCTTTCCCAAAGGAAGCACTTAGACCGTGAGCGAAATGAAACTGTTGTATCTCTGAATGTTTCTCTTGAGGATTTCAGAACAAGGGCCGAGCACTCGTTCAAAGCGGGGACGATCTAGCTTTACACACTTCAGGGGTCCACGTGCCACCACGGTAGCAGCCCGGGGCCGATTGAGCAACAGGGCTATCTCACCTGGAAACAGGGATAAATCCGTCGTCACACACGCGGTGCTTCTCTTTCGGAAGGGTGCATATTCTAGCCACTATACAGTTGCTTTGATTGTAAAATATATTCTTTTATATTTATCTTGATAGGCACTTTACATAATTCTGTTGACAGAACAAATGCATTACACATGCATAATGCATGCGTGTAAAATGCCTCTGAAAACAAATGTATTCAGAATGTTTTGCTGATTCCGGATCTGTCTCCTGTCAGTTACAGTGGTGTAAACCAAGGAATAGTTTCAGCTTCAATGAAATCTCTCCATATTGCTGAAAGCAGAAGCTGACCTAGGCATAACCTCCTTGTTCATTAAAGAGCAGAAAAACAATTAAGAGAGCAACTACCTTTATCGATCCCATCTGCCTGTCTTTCTGAACAGTACTTTATCAAACTGAAATTTCTTACCGAAATAATCTGATGGACCAAGTCTTCCAACTTCTATGTACTCCTCATTATCGGATCTGCGCTGGAGAACCGAAGCTGTGCCCTTGGAAAAAAAAAGTGCAGAAAGTCAGTTTGCTTTGCTTAAAGCTGCTATACCACTATACCATTAAAAAAGTACTAAATCCAGAGTACTGCCTCTCACAGGACATCTGCACAATCCCTCGGAGCTGCTGAAAGAGAGGTAACACTTTTACAAATGTCACAGGGTTTGGGTGCAGACAGATTTTGCTCCCACAGAAGTCAGAAGTTATTTTGAGGACACACATATCCTTAGAAGAGAGGCTGGAAAGAGCTGCACCATAGGAATAAATAGGTGATTTTCCCACTCCCTGTCCTGGGACATCATTTTGTGAAGCTGTTGCTAAAGGGAGCGCTCAGTGCTTGCTGCAGCTGAGGGCTGTGGTTTTTTTAGTGGCTCTGCCTGCTCGTGGCCTTCGTGGTGATCTGGACACCTGTGAGTCAGTCGCTTGAGAGATGGAATGTGTCTTGTCTACACTACCATTAATAACTGCAGCACTTGGCACATGCTAATACATGTCAAAACTCGGTAACGCTCTATTTAAACCTTCAAAGAGGTTCTACATGCAGAAATATTCTAACCTGGAGGAAACCTTAAATTATTTGTGGCATAAGGTTTATGTAGAGGAATACAGAAACGATCTGCTTTTCTAAAAAAAAAAAAAAAAAAGAAAGAAAGAAAAGAAGACAGCAATTTATGAAATTCTGAGTCCAAACCAAAAGCACAGGCAGAAGTAAAATATTAATGTATTTTGATTTTTAACTGAAGTTAAGAAGAGTTTTTAAAAGCTAATAACCAAATTGGACAGCATATATTTTTTTTAATGTGAGGAGCCTGATGCTGATGCTGCAAGAAGAGTGCAGGGATAAAGGAAATATTTAAGAGTAATCAGGGAGCATTGATAATGTTTGTTTTTACGATTCTCAGCTTGGAAAGT
>JAUBOD010000185.1:1230301-1255083 GCA_032353885.1 Nothura maculosa
CAGGGATAAAGGAAATATTTAAGAGTAATCAGGGAGCATTGATAATGTTTGTTTTTACGATTCTCAGCTTGGAAAGTAATATCTGGAGGGCTGAACCACAACAGACCCCCACTATAAGGGTGTCTGAGGATGCTGAGCACCTTCCTGCAGCCTGGGTTCGATGTCCTGAAAGGAGCTCAGCACCCTTTCACTTTTACACTGTGTTTAAAAATACCCTGCAGGCTCCTTAACACATCACTGAGGTTCAGATCTGCACAGCAAGGTCAGGCTCCTTCGGGTCTGATTCTTGCTTTTCTAGGACCTGCAGAGGGGCAGGAATGACCGAGAGGAGCAGAATATTCAGGGTAAGGTAGCAAATTACCATATTACGCCTTCTTTTGAACAAGGACTACCAAGATGCTGTGACACTGTTTCATTGTTTCACATCCTATTTCATAACAGGGCTATTTTTAAGCCCATACACTTCCTGAAATACGGGCAACTTTCTAGGTTAACCTACAACTGTTACCTTTACACATTATATAAATGAAGAGGGCAATCTTATTTCTCAATCATGCCAAGAGCCAAAATCCACACAACGCATGAGTTTTGTTTGACATACACTAAGCACCTGCTGATTTTAACATGCAGATGGATGTTTCTGTAATGAATTGATGCATTAAAACTGATAATACCTCCTTTTTGCCCATTATGCATCACCTGTGCTAAACTACTAGATATCACCCTATCAATGCACTACAACAGAAAATTTACTGTTGCAGCCCATCAGCACACACCGTATCGTTACAACAGAAATGTGAATAAGCACCGGGACTGCAAAGCCTGCTCCAGTTGAAAGCAATCACTGAGCTCTTCTTGGCTTCAAGGCTTTCACTCTCCCAATGCTGGAGAGCTGATGGCCTAAGACTCCGACACGTGTGCTAGGCACAGCTTGCACAGGCAACGGCATGTGAGCACAGAGAGGTCAGCACGAGATCACTTTCCAGTTGCTCAAAGTTAAGCTAAACACGGGGGATTTGTATTAGTCTTTCTCTTCCCCTCTCCTTTTCTTTGTCTTTGCTATTAAAACAAGATCACACACATAAAACTATCTGCAGCAAGGGTAAGGAAGAAGTACTGCAAAGAGGTCTGAATATAAGAAAGAGATTCGGCGCCTGTCAAGTTTCCAGCAAGAATTCCTTATCCTTGATATAAGTAAATTGTTTAGCCAAAGCTGCTGTTTTCCAAGATCTTCCAGTAAATCTGCAAGCGGCTGAACAGACAAAGGTAGAGCAGTGAGTTTTGTTATTCACACTCATTGCAACAGCCTGCAGAATAAACATTCGCACCTAAGCAGCGTTCTCGGAATATCTCGTGTAGGGAATAATGACTCAATCAATCTCCTTCTTGACAAACTTCAGATCAGGTGGAGCTCACAGGCCTAAAATGATGTTATTCTTATTGCCTGGGCAATGTAGGCAGAGTCAACTTCAAAGTCACTCCCAGCCCTGTCATCCTCTCAGTCCCCATCTGGAGCCTGACAAACACCTAACCCCTTGACCCAGAGAGCTGGGTCTCCTTTCCCTTTCCCAAAACTGTTTTTAAACTTTTATGACAGATGTTTTATTACATAAAACAGAAAATCTCCGAAGTAATCATATTGATTGCCCAGGTCAAACAAAGAAAGGATTAAATTCCCCACTGCCCATCTTGAGCATGATGCCACAGAGGTAATCATAATATCAATTAATATTGCTTTCATCTCTCCCAGCATCAGCTTTTATTGTGGCTAATATTTTTTGACAGGATCCATGTGATATAGGACTTCAATAAGTCAGTTTTCTGAAGCAATTTCTTCCACTGTTCCACTACGGTCGGCCTTTTTAATCCAAGAAACACCATGATATCTGTTGGAGAAGGACAGATGTGTCTGGCCTCCACAATAAACACTTGGCTTGGCAGGATAAAGCGATGCATATTCCAGATACATATTTTTTCCACTCTTGTTTTAACAGTCACATAGGCTTTTCCCGTTGCCCAGTGAGAACAGGTCTATCACGGAGCAAAAGAAGTTTCCTGAAACCCTGACAACAAGCACCCAGATGCCAGAGCTGATTACGCTCGGTGCCTCCCGTTGCGAAAGTCCCCGGCTCCAGCAGTGCTTCCTGGAGCATTGTCCGAGTGACCTTCACGGGAAGACCGTCCACAGCGTTAAAAAAAGAAGATGTATTTACAATTCTCTCTCTGTATCACCTCCATATCATGTATCTTATCTCTGGAAACCAACATTATTTTAGCTGCACTGGAGGAAAAGCCCAACTGCACGTGAACAGTTTAACTGGGGCAAAAATAAAATAATAAAGACACAACGTCTTCTTACCCATATCCTTAATGAAGCTGTCAAACTAAATGAATTGGGTGCTACCCCCACCTTTGCTCCTACTGCCACTTTCATGACAGTGTTTCATTTTAGTTCACTTGTCAAATCTTTTCAATACAGCACTGGAGCTTGCAATCCTTCCTTGAGCAAACCCAACTACATATAAATAATATAAGAGAATAGATACGAGCCCTGTCCCGCAGGTATTATCTAGCAGGGACTTGAATGGCTCATTCTTCCCTCCTAAAAGCATTTGCTCTCCGTGAGAAACATCTCCCCTTTGGTGGCATACGGAGCTCGGCAGGATCAGTCTCAGCGGAATAAACTGCACGAGCCGAGATTTGCAGGATCAGGCTGTTTAGCACTGCTCTATTTTAAAAAGTGTCTTGTACGTTGATAGTTATTTCAGCCTCCTACGCCGCCGAGCAAAGCCTTCAGAGTACAGGCTCAAGCACTGTGAAGAAGTTTGACACCGTTTAATAAATCAGCACTTTGCCACGATACGAAATGGGGAGCAGACAGGCATGTCCTCCTAGCAGACATTCGGGAGTGAAATGATGATCTTCAAGAGAACCAGGAATCTTCCTTATTAACCACTAAGGAGTGTCTGTATTCCCAGGAACTGATATCAGCAACCTTCTCTCATTCAAGGAAATACAGGCATCCTATTGCAAAAACAACACGAGAAGCAGCCCCCAAAGCAAGTGCCATCCCCACCGACCTGCCGCTCATCCACGCTCCCATCCGCTCATGCCGCTAACTCTCCCGGGCACACAAGATTTATTCGTGGGTTTCAAATGCATCAGCAGTTTGTTTGGTAAGAATTTATAGCCTGGATATGGCACCATAATTTCAGATGTAACAAATAAATTATGGTTTATAATCCATGAGCTCCCATCCTCCCCAAAGTAATGAGATTTTGACAGATGTTTCACTTTTCAACTATTGGACCGTACGGGTCCAATCCTGGAGTTAAACGCAGTAGCCTTCCTAGATGAGCATCAACCATTCCTAGGCCTGATCCTGGGTGGCCTTATGAGCACAGGTTGCTCCAGGAGACCCATCCTTATCCATAAGGATGAATCCTGGGGCCAGGAGTTGGCCCAAGTACCCTGGCTATAAAACACAGGTGCTCAAGAAGGCAGCAAAAACTGAGATCCTGCAGTTTTTCCTCTCTTCCAGGAGTGGAAGCTCCGTGGATCAGACAGGGTTATGTATTCCAGGCCAGCACAACAAGGTGAAATGAGCCGTCCGATGACGTATCCTTGTCACCACTGTGGCAGGACAGGCTGTAAAGTACAGGGCGGCTGTTTGCAGGAGGTAGGCAGGGAAATCGAGCACTGCTTTTTTTAACTTTTTAATTCCAAAGTCAGTCTTGTTGACATTCTACACTCACTGCTTTAACCTCTCATCTTAGAGACACAGCAAATAGTAAAAAAAAGTATAGTGAGGCTCCCTCTACAATAATGGGCATTTATCTTTAACAAAAAGTGAAGAATGTGTATTTATTCTGTCATAGGTGTATGTAACGACAATTTCTATATCCTCATGTTGCACTACATAAACTGAATGCATTTTCAATCCTTACAGAAATGAGTTTTACTTTTTTATAAGCAAGAAGTTACTATTTCAATTTCAACTTTTTATTTATTTATTTGGAAGAAAACAAGACTTTTTTTTTTCCCCTGTGCCCTCAAAATGTTACGTTTCTATCCTGCTTTTCAGCTTGGAAGGTTTTTCCTGGGCTACTACATTGTTTTCTATTGCAGCATCCACTAGAGAAGAGCAAAGCAGTCTATAGAATTGGAGATGAAAAAAGGTCAGGCCTATCCATCTGCTATTGCTATTAACTCTACCAATTGCTATTATGAACATACCTTTGCTCTTTCTCACTTTGTTATTCCAACGCTGCATAATTCACACGCTCAAAAGATGAGTTTCCCCTCGCTCCTCAGTATCACAAGCCCTCATTATGTGTTGCTATTAAATCTTTGCTAAGTTAACTGCAAAAGACTAAGGAAGAAGCTGTGAAGTGGTACAAAAACGTTCCTGTACATATATGAAATCATGCTGGGCTCCGTGCAAGGACTGCTATTGGTTTTAATGGGAGCTGGAGCAGATCTGAAATGAATTCAAAAATCTTTCATACGCTATGATTCTGGGAGTATTTTATTGAATTGTAGGTAGGACAAAGACGTGGAAGTTCCTTCTTTTATTAGACCAACTTGCACAGCTAGGAAGAGGTGAAAAGTTTCTGGGTACACAAGCCTTTCTTCCAGTTATCTAATTTTCCAGAAACATCTAATAAAATATACTATCGACGTATCTGGAAATGCTATACAGGCAATTTTCTCACACTATCAGACCCTCAAGGATAGTAGCACTCAGTTTAATCATATCTGCCTGCTTCCTGATTAATGCAAATGATTAAGCCATGCATGGAGCATCTCCAAATCACTAGCTTAAATTAAGGAGTGCCAAAAGTTCTAGCATTTGATGCTACAAAAATCCTGGAAATAGGGAGTCTAGTGAATCTTGCAGATCTGCTAATATCTGCCAGCTGATGCTTCACCTTCTCTTTTAAAACATCATTTAAATCAATTTGGCTGATTAAAACCTCTTAACAAACTTGGCTCTGGTCTGCAAAATTTGCTTTTGTGACTACCTATTATGATATGTCCATTATTAAATATGTAAGAATTACAGAAAAAGAAATATTGGCATTATCTGAAAAAGTGGCTGTTTTCTGGTTTTCTTATCTCTAGCTAGTGAATCCTTCTTTTCTTAATCCATTAGGGTCCACTGTGGATTACAGTGGATAGATAAAGCTATGCCTAAGTTAAAAAAAAAAGAAAGTGCTTTTAAAAATAGGCAACATTTACCCACTCAGCCTTTTTAATTTGGGTAGGACTCTGGATATATTGATTGCCACTTATCATCCAAGTAAGGATTCTTGGATAGGAGCACCATGATTTCCACAGAGTCTTCCTAAGACACAACAGTGATTCAAGAAGTGCCTCTACAGCGAAACAACCACAGTGACAATATGTATGATTGTTATTACATAATCAGCCCAGCATTATAACATTATTGCCTCATATTCTCATTGGCCATAACCTGCAACAACAGGAATGCACACTGCATCTAGTGAAGATGGAAACCAAACCCTGCTGCCCAGCTGGCACAAATCCTAGGCAGTTATACAGTCAGCTTTGGTATCAACCAGTGTACAGTGAGCTCTATGCACCACCTGAACCACACCTGCACGAGGCCACTGCAAGAACTGCTGAGCAACCAGCACTTCTGCTCTCTGGACACACAGACCTCAGCTCTGAAACAACATCTGCACCCAAGGAGAGGCACAAAGCTGTCTAAAGCAGTCACCAAAACAGCCACCAACATAAAGGCACTTTTAAAATATGGCAATCAATCATAAACCAAGTGTAGCTTAAAACAGCAGAAACAGCAGAGCCACAGGGCATTTCCTAGGGATACACGAGAGGCCAGGGTTAAGGCCCAGACATGACTACACCCAGCCAGTCATTAATCACCAAAAAATCCCTTTGCCGTGTTCATTTACTATTTAAAATCACAGACATTTGACACGGGAAGACCTTTTAGAACATTTTGTTCATCCTGCTATCACAGCGTCTGAGACAACCTTCCCCTTCAGGATTTCTCTGCTGCAGTCTGCATTCAACCCACGCTACACCCAAACGCATTCTCCCTGGAAAAATGGCAGCGGTGTCACTAGGTGGATATAACTGGCCCTACCAATTGCATCTTCCTCATGCTTGCATGGAGGCACCTACACCATGTAGCTGAAACTCTAAGTTCAAATGTTTCTGCTCAGAGCTCTCATGGATAACTCCCACTCCTCACCAAGAACATAGATCTGGGAAATTTGGTTAGAGTCTTTTCTGCCAGGAGGCTCCTCAGAATCAGTGCTGAACTCGACAGTTTTCCTGAGTCAAAAGGCTGCCCTTGGGTCTTGCCCAGGCGGGATGAGGCAGAGCCCCGTGGCCCAGGACCAGGAGGCTCCAGGCCCCTCCGGAGGGGCCAAGCCACGGAGCACCGCGGATGCCGGGACAGGCACTTCCCAGCCTTGTCCACGCTGCTCCTGGGCTTCCTTCACATGACACCAGTTGCCAGCTGAGGCTGGGAAGCCCTGGACACGCTTCCACTGCCCAGCACCTGGCATCTACCTGCGGCATTTGGAGCTGTCTTTATCTCGCCCTACTTGCCCCCCTTTCTCTCTCCCACGTATTCAGTCTACCTGTTGTAGTGGGAATAAAAAGCAGAGCCACTCTCAGGAAAGGTGGTCTCAGATGCTGGGTTTTAATGAATCATCGCAGCAATACTTGGCCTTGACTAATCAGTAGCTTCTGTGGGAAAACAACTGAATTAATATTCATCCTGGTGCCAGATTTTAAAGACTCTTCAGTGCCAAGCACTGTGGATTATTGGCAACAGTGCTGTTTTCCTCCCTCAGACATGTCAGTGTACAAAGCAATAAAACTCACAAAGGAAAAAAAATGTTGCATTTTAGAGATTCTTTCTTTCTACAAAGCTGGCCATTATCTTTACTCTCTCTGAAGCCAGGAAATGTCCACTGAGTCAACATAAAAGTGACTCTATAATGGGTTATTCATCAACTGTTCATATTTGTGACTGACCTTACAGTTATCATGTCTTGGAAGCAGACAGTGCAGAATGCTACCACCTACAGAACGGGCAGTGTTGAATGCAAGAGAGCAAAAACACGAAAACAGAGCTGAACCTCCCTCACCCGCCCCGCAAAATCCTTTCTGGTGAAAATCGTTTTTAGTTGTTAATGTTGTTTTACGGCCCAATTACTCCTACCACCATCTGCTTCTTTGTGAAAACATTCTGTAGATACTGAAGTAACCAGACCAAGCAAAAGTCGGAGACAGACATCATAATTAAAGTCTCATAACTAATGCTGTGACCAAGGCTGGGCCAGCAGCTGCGGCCAGCCAGGGCAATAGCTTCTGAGCAACAAATAAAACTTGGAGCAAACAAGGAAAAGAGAGAAGCAAAACTTGGAGAATGGAGTTTATCATGGAGATAAGGAAAAAGAGAAAAAACAAGGAAAGCAACTCAGAGGTTGCTTTCTTTAAGTTGTCTCTGTCAGTGAATCTTGTACATCCAAGGGATCAAATTTTGTGATTCTAAAAATCGGAAGGAAAAAAAAGTTTCCTCCAAATTGCCTTTTCTTGAAGAATTCTGCAGATAGCCTTGCACATTCCATAAAATCTACGCTATAAAGTGAACGGTCGAGCCCTCGGGGGCATATTCTTTCACTACATCTGTAGTCATCACAGCAATATCTCTGCAGAGCAAGGATAAAAGGCATCCCAGTAAGAGAAAGTTTGAACACAACCCAGAGAAAGGGATGAACTCTACCGTGGACTAGGAATTTCTCCATTTCTCTTCTACCAGGTTGGACACCAGTATGTGTCAGGTGTTATTTATATCCCTGTATTTTTGTTTAAACACAGAGGTATGTTACTCAGGTGAACCTAAGGACCAAGCTCCCAGATGGTCCCAGATCTGGACCAGACACCAGATGCCTTCAATTTTAGTTTAGGTTTAACGTGCCTGAGGCCATAACGTTCTTGGTCATGTAGTCTGAATCAGGGCTTGTGAGAGCCTGGCCTTCAATGCCAAAAGAGTTCATAAGAACCCTGAGAAGTGTCTGAAAAGCTTGAGGGGTAAACAGCTCACACTGCCGTCCTCACTCACCCAGGGAGACGTCAGCACCTGGGAGCCCCACTGTTTTACAGACCTAAACTGCAGCACAACAAACCAAACAAGACTAAGGACAGAAGGATCACAGCATATATAACACCTTAAAATATATACTAGCTAATAAAAATAATAAAATAATAATAAGCTGCTTTAAACATAAAAGAAAACTCTAATATTAATCACTCTTGAGGTTTTCTTTTACCAATTCAAGCAGAGCACATACATATGAGGAATGCAGCTACCAATTATTAACACTGGGTTTTGCATCTGTGCGCACCAAACATTCCCCCAGTTTTCCACATATCCGATAGCGGTAAGAGGCCAGGGTGTGTCAGTATTCCCAGCATAAACTTCAATTTTATGGGTTTACAAATCAGATGTTTTAAATTACAGCTGAATGAGACCGAAGACTCCTACACAAGTTGTCATGTCCTAAGTGAACTGGGGAAACATTCATACGGATTTGTTGCAGTGGGCACAGCATGTGCAAAAGAGAGGTTAGGAAAAATCTGAGAACAGCATTGCTATATTGCATCCTTCCATTGTTTTTGTTTTACAATCTCAATTTACCAATATCTCGGTGATACAGAAAAACATAAGAAGCCCTTCTATACCTCCCAGTGCTGGAATAAACAACGTGCTCGGTCACAGTGTCCTGCAGCACCTCAGTGCTCAGCTGCCATCCAGTCCTGCAGGACCGCTCATAGCATCATCCCTGAGAAAATTTATTTTACAGCAAGGGACCAGCAGTTCTGGGGCTACTTTCCAAGCGAAGGCAAATCCTTTGAACTACGTAGCCAAAGACACTGCAAGTTTTTCTTCAGCCAATAAATAATCCTGGATTTTTATTATTCGCCAATCTTTGATTTATGAAAGGCTATTATATAAAAACAAGGGAAGAAATAAATAAATGTCTGCCAGTAACACAAAGTCAGAATGACTTCCACATAAGCTGCAGCAGAAAATAATGCCCGGTATTTTTGAGTAGTAAAATAGAGAGTTAAAAAAAATGATAGCTGATTTGTTAGCTTGGGAATGTGGCCATAGGGCTAATATTTCTCCTCTGCCTTAGACACTCTGCAAGCAAACCATGAAGGCTCACACTTCCAAGGTGCCTAATTCCCACTGTTTGTTTTTGTTTGTTTGTTTGTTTTGGGTAGGAATTACGAATTCCATTTATTCTTCTGCTTGTGCTACAGGATGCAACAGGTAACATGGAGGTTGCTCCATGCATCTCATCACACAAGTGCAGGGAGGACAAATTCAGGGAAGATCATAAGGTTCTTGAGACAGGGAGATAAGAACCTCAGAGAAAATGAGGTGGCAAAAAGGCGGTATGCTACGATATCACAGGAATAATGACTCTCAAATTATTTGGTCACATTTACATAGGCCACAAGCATGTGCCAAAAGAGGTGAGAATCTTTTTCTGCAGCAAGATGTTGGATGCCTTCACATTGTTTTCCCACCCATCAGAGTTTTTTAAAAACAGATAGTTAATCTGAATGCTCTTAGAGAAGGATGATGCAACAGGAGATTATTCTGACTATGGACTAAAGATTGAGTCATTATGGGGTTTGGCGGCATATTTATTAGCTGTACATTTTTTTAACTATTATACATTACCCCTCTTTTTTTTGAGATTATAGCAACTCACAGAATTTACACACAGTTGTCCTGGTTCCTGCCACAGAAGAGGCAAGAAATCTGAAAAGTTCTAAAATAGATCTGACATTTTGGCTAATAAGAAGTTTCACAAAATTGTTTTGGAAACGACCCTCCGAACGCCACTGTTCCCAATTCAGACTGTGAGAAACTGAGCCAGGCGCCTGCACTGCAGTGGTTATCAGTGGGGCTGGGGAAAGCAGCAGCAGGAAGAAGGAAGGGGGTGGCCAAAAGCTGCAGCGACAGCCGGGTCCCATGTCACCGGGTGGGAAGAAGGGGAGCAGCCTTTCCTAGTTAACTAGGAAATATATAGAGATAGATGTGCTTAAGACTGCGTTGAGCAGCCTGACTTAGCACTGAAAACAGTGAAGAATATAGTTTCATCAGGAGCTTAATGGAGCTTTTAGTTTTAATTTTTTAGTTTTTTAGTTTTAATTTTAGTTTTAGTACCCTTGACTCAGCAAAACTCTTTACCTCTATATCTTTGACCTCAATTGGATATTATAAATACCAACCAGAACACAGGTGAACTTCGAAGCAGGGCCAGTGGAAATGCTATTGCTTGAGCACACCTCGGTGATACCAAGAAAACCAAACTTATCCTTCCTGTAAGAGCTCTACAGGAAATAATTCCTCTGAGGGTAAAAATAAGCAAAGCAGAGAGCCCTGGGTTCCTGCTGGTTTTGTTTATTAAGGTATTTTTTGTTTATTGGGTATAGAAGGAATTGCTGTAGACTGCCTTTGACAAACACGTTCAGTATCAACAAAATCCAGGTAACACTAAGCAGTTCAGACTGTAGCCTTTGAAACTCCTTTTCTAGACAACATTCATCTTCCTAATTAATAATTAATCACACTGTGTTTTTAAAGAGATTATCAGGTGTGATAGCAGAGTGTGCCTAAGGCAGTGACTTCATTAACCATACGGAAGAAGTTTACTTTGTAGTTCTGCTGCCTGTTGTAGGGGTAGGTGCCAAAGGGGTCTCTCCTGGGTTAGAATGTCAAAGAGCAACAATTTAAAGCAGGAAACAATTGGGCTATTATTTTTCTTTTTTTTTTTTTTATCTTTTTTCTTAAAGTGCTTTTAAATCATAAATCTTCAGATGCTCGTTGCGCAATTCAAGACCCAAATCTACTTTACCCACAAAAAGGCCCAATCTGGCAAAGAGCGGGGCAGCCTTCCCAGCTACGCCCAGGATCTCTGACGCTGGCTGGAGTTACCATGGAGCGAGGAGTTTACAAACACTGTTCCACCTCGCGGGGCTTTGAAGTGCTCCCGTGCAGAGACGCTCCATGCGCGTCAGCAGCCTCGGAAACACTGATCTCACCTGCAGGATGGTATCTCAAGTACATGTTCAGCAGCCCTAACTCCTCACCGTGCATCCTGCCCCGAGCACAGCCAGTTTGCAGCCCTGAAATGCAATGTCAAGAGCAGTGGGAAATAACTCCCCAGCCAGCACAAGGCTCTTTTGCATGGGATCATCCAACAAGAGCGCTGCAGAAATGATCGTTACCCATTAATGTGATTCAGTTCTGTCAATCAGGAGCTCTGTGCATTAATTTTTGAAGGATTGATGCACCATCAATGGAAATTTTCTGTTATTTTCCAATTTTGCCATTCTCACTACCTGGTTTCAGGACTAATGGGTATTTCATAAATTTTCAAATGAGGCTTTTGCTCATGCCCATAAAGTATCATTAAAATTATTTCCACTGATAAGGAAACACCACCGCAAGGAGTGTAGAGTTCTGCTCACAAAATAGCAGTGAGTCTGATAATATGGGAAAATACAGGCAATTTAATACAAACCTACAGAATTTAAAATCTTTAAAGTTTTTAATTTTCTTTTTCTAATGTGAGACTGCTTGATACAATAGGTCCATTTCGCCTTCAATTTTCTCCTGTGAATTACTTTCTATTTTTAGGCCTTTTATTTTTAGGCTGCTGCATGTTCTTGCTGGGCAGCCAGACCAGATATCAATTGGAAATGTTTTATTTCTCCAGCAGTTTTGTTCCCTTCTCTATGTGCCACTCGGGCCAGGCTGTTCTCGGAGGAGATGCAAGGCTAGGGGCAGCACACTGGAAGGCCTGTTATGAACTGCCCTCGGAGGCACCGTGTGACTCTGCTCCAAACCTTTTGCTGCTCTCTCCTACTCTAGTGTCCGTGCATCCACATTTTTCTTATACCCTGTCAAACTCGGTGGAGCTTTAGGGCTACATGGCAGCAGTTCAGCACCCAGGCGGGCACCGCGAGCTCTCAGCATGCAACTGATATTAAAGGACTCGCTGAGCGTATCCAGCAGCGTCCCGTGACAATAACTGTGTGCCCTACATGGTGCTCAGCAATGACAAGTAGGTCCAAATGATGTGACACGGGCGAGGGTGGGAGCTGAGAAACCCAGCGGCTTCACGGCTGCAGATCCCACGTTTTTGGCAGCTGTGCTGGACTGTCTTCGAGGCGCCGCAGAGCCAAGTCTGGAGCTGAATTTACAGAATGGTATATGAGCATAACCTCTATTTTTAATACTATTGTTGCTACCTTTTTCAGTAACCTAGACGACAGCAAAAAACTCAGCTCTTCACAGTTTCACAGCACTGTTATGCTAGTCGAACTACTGTTCTAACTGAAGTCAGTGGCAAAGCACTTACTAAACGAGTTGGGAATAGAAACAGCCCCTGTTCAAATGACATTTCAGTTGAAAGGACTTAACATTTTCTAGGATATTTAAGTCTGCAAAGCTTGCATGCCTTTGCAAGCTATCGCTTTAAAATGCTAGCTAAAAATATTTGCTTTATCTGAAGTCAGATGAATAAATCCTCCCTACTGTTGGGTACACAGTGTGGCAGAGTACAATACAACTGCAAATTTATTTGTTAGAAACTGTACATCTGTTATGATTTACGCTTGCCAAAATATAATTCTTTGTGGCAACAATTGTTTCATGGTGCTTAGAGTTTTTCACCTCTGTGCCAGGAATCTCATATGGGATAATTCCATGACCTTGGAATCCAACAGATACATTCCACATCTGTCTAGTCTGGGAAAGCCTGAGCTTGTTGTGTGAAAAGTGTAGTGGGAAAATAAGACCTGGAAATATCTGAAAATACAGACACTGCAGGGTTATTTCTTTTTTCTCTTTTAATTAACAGTTTGAAGTATATCAAATCAACTTCACAAAAGTGATTATTTTGTTTTTTCAAGGACACATGTGCTTTGGATCCTATATGCAAATTAAAAAACGTGGTATAAACATTAAAATAATTGTATCTCTGGGAAAAAAAAAAACAGACTTTAAATACTAAAACTAAATCATCATGAAAAATGAAGCCACAACCTATTGTAAACAAACATCTTGGTGATGGCTGTGAAGATTTAGGATGGCAGAAAAACTGCAGCTGTTCTAGAACCTCAGGGATATATTTTTGTCACTATATTTTTAACAAAAAATAAACCACACACAGCTTGGTGAGCAGTGACACTTCCAAAGCCAGGTTTCTTGTGGCTCTTCCCTGTGTTATTCTAATAATTTGGCTGAGCTTATGCTCAGTTCCCTCCAAGGGAACTGGGAGGGAACCTGCACCCTACTATGACTTGTGCAACACTGGAGACAGGAGAGAAACGTCAAGAAAAGTCACTTATCCTGAGAAGAAAAGGAAAGAGGTGAAGGTGCTTGACAGAAATTGAGATCAAATACTCTTGCTTAAGCAACCTAATTGTAAGTATTCTTGTTCAAGCTCTCCCTTTTCAAGGAGTTTAATGCTTGCACTTTAGTTTGCAATTCCTGAGGACGGCAATACATTGATGGCACTACATCCTTCTGCAGGACCAATATACCAAGAAAGTACCCCAAAAGCAGGCATACAGAGGAAGGCAGTACTGCAGGCTAACCAAGAATGGGCAATTCATTTAACAAGTGTGCTAACACATGTTAAACTGTGCTAACAATTTTCAAACCATCTGTGAGTCCTGTGAGTCTTAGAGAACTATTTTTTAATAGGGCTCACAAGATCCCTCTTGGAACCAGTATTTGTGATGCTCATGATGCCTTGGGGTGCACCAAAGCTTTTTAAGTTGATAACTGATTTTTCTAAGGCATGTCATGAATAAATATCCTTGATAATAAAACAGCATCTTGTCCAAAAATTCTGCTGTAAAGTTTAGTTCTGTACTATTGGACATAGTGTTCTGGTACTACATGAAATAGTTTCTGTGTATACAGCAGCCAAACAAATTGGCAACGTTTGTGCAGTGTTTTGGATTATAAGGCCACCAACATCAAAAAATATATGAAAGAAGCTAATGACTTTTCAACATATTGTGACAACAAACCAGCCAAAACTACTTTCAACCAGGGTTTGCAAAATAATATGTTCCTGGCTGCTCATATCACCTCTCCTGAAGAAAAATTTAACATCAAAGATGTAAACTCCTGTGAAATTCGGTTTAAAACACAAACCTTGAACTATGTGTGAGCAGGCATAAATACTACCGCTGCATAAAAAAAAATAGTTCATAGTGGATGTTGGTTCTTTGATGCAGAAGATTTCTAAAGTGAGAAATTACGCTAGACTTAGAGTGGAAAGGTGAAGTGGGCAGATTCTTCCTAATTACACCGTATGCAGTGTTAATACTTTTCTACCCACTCAAGTCGTAACAGCTGTTCCTTCAAAAGAGGGAAAATGAAGGCCGTTGGTTATTTTTAAGCAAGCTGCCAATTTTCCACATGGGATTTGATGGCTAAGAAAATCTATTTTTTTCTGTAGTCTTGAGCTGCTGCAAGGAGTGAGAGGACTTTTAGTAATTCTTTCTATCTAAAGGAAAGTTATATTTTCTAGATTCTTCTTATATACTAAAACTCTATACTTCACATCTAGTCTCTTTGTTTTTCAAACTTTTAAAATAGTTTTTAAGGGTCCTGCCCGTTGCATATTTGAGTTCTGCAAGTGTCTAATCGTGTGATAGGCAGGTGTGGTTCTTTCCACTGACAATCCTGTGAGCATCAGAAAAGAAACTATGTTCATATATCAAATATGTATTTCAGTGCCAGGATCCAACACTCAAGGAGGAAAAAAAGAATGGAATTTTAAGTGTCAGATATTGATTATGAACCAAATTCTGGCTGCCTTGGAGAGAGGCGCCTGTCCAAAAAAATTACAGATAAAGAGAAAGCAAAGGAAAAAAACCTGTTGGCCTGTCAGCCACTTGGAATGGGTTTAGTAGAAGCCCTATATATTGTTTTTATGGGGCACACTTTGGTCATGGCTTGGAACCACAAGAAGTATTCCAAACACATCCACACATATGTACAACTGTTTCCCAACATTGATCTGATCCACTTGGTCCCTTAGTGAGGGGTTCAATTTATCTAATAGCCCTCGAGTCACCATTACCTTGTTGCTGGTCATACAATGTCTGGGCTGGGATATGCACTTGAACTGTCACTGTGCACAGCTCAAAAGCCATATGGTGAGCACTCACAGACCTAATATTTGTGTATGAACACTCAGAGCTGGTATTGAAAAACATAAACTCCTAATTCAATACGTATACATATAATTATTCACTAATGCCCCTTGTTATCCCTACTCTCAGTCCTTTTTATAACTTGTTATATCATTGTGTATATGTGTTTGTGTAAGATGTGGAAGAGTCAAATATTTGTATCAGAAGAGGGAGGAAAAATCCCATCAACATCTGTTTGCAGAAGTGAAATGGTGGAACTGAAGAGTCAAATAATCTCCCTAAAAGATGTCATTATATTCAACTGCCTGACAGATTTGAGTGTCTGTGTGAGAGTAAACAAGAATATGGCGCAGTCATTTGGACTGAGTTTAAGGCCAAACAAAGGAACAAATGATCCATTTTTAGACCAGGTCTCCTGCTACAGTCTACAAATGTTCACTTGTGATGTTCCCTGTAAGTGCTTTGGGAACAATGATCAATGCACTGCGTGGCTGGCCAGCCTCGTTAAACGTATTGGCTACTTGGAACAAAAATATCTCAGGGAGAAAACAAATCTTCAAACAGCAGATAGGTGAGACACTCTTCGAACTTCCTGAATGTTTTTAAATATCCTGGAAATCAGGCATTATCCCACTTCATATGCTTCCACAGGACTGGGGTCTGACCTCATTTGAATTTTGAGTAATTGTCCTTATTTGAGTGAATTCGGACATATTTATTGTGAGATGAAAGAAATTAAATGGAGGCAAAATTATATTAATACAAACCCTTGATTTTTACCAGCAAAATATGCGATTTACCATGAAATTATACTTACCTCTGTAATAATGAAAAAGTCATCACCAGGCTCTCCTTGCACCACGATTTTTTCTCCATCTTCAAACTGGACAGGTTCCAGTGCATCAGCCACTGTCAGGCGCTCCCATTTGTCCAGGGACTCTAAAATGTTGAAGATCATAAAATATTATTATAAAAAGACCCTAGCTTTGGCTGAAGATTCAAAATTAAGCTGACAGCTCTGATATGCCTGGTTCTGTCATAAAAGAAACATTTCTTTCATCTGAGCATTTTGCACGAACCGCCAGTTGCGAAAGATGGGTGTATTTATTCATTCTGTCTTAGAACTTGTAATCTTTGGACAGGAAAAGTTGGCTACAGTTCCCTAACTCAGTGATCTCTCATGACCTAATGCTGCACTGAGTTAGAGCAGCCTAGAAGCTGTATCCATGTATTTTATATATATGTATATATATAAAAAAATTATTGGTAATGAGGGAGCCCTGAGAGGGACACCTCTCACCACATCCCACACCTGCTGTCAGAGAAAGTCCTACTCTATTTTTGTTAGTTATTCTCAGCCTGTTCAACATGCAGTAGAGAGATTCCCATTGCAAGAAAACTCTTTAGTCAAAGTTGAAATCACTCAGCATTGAAGGCAATTTGACCAAAGTCTTAATATCTTAACGTGGCTTTATGAAGTGGTACCTTCACTCTAGACCCACAGAACTGCACACAAAGTGCAAGAGCTGTTTTTATCCTCCATTTAGACAGAATGTGTTGCAAAACTTCTCTCCTTTTACCAGAACAGACTCAATGAAGCAAATGCTTTAGGAGTTACCAGCAGAAACAGATAACACAATGACAGGACCTTCACTGCCTTAAGACGTTGGACTAAAAATTCATGTAGCTCTATGGAATCCAACTTTTCATATTAGGAATTACTGAGCAACTGTAGGTCAAGAGACTGCTGACACCAGGACTGCATTTGGCCTGTTCTCTCAAACTCAGTTTTTCTCTTCTTCTTCCAAAACAGTACTTAGAAGCATTGTAGGGAGGTGAAAGGATTGTTATTTAAAATTTAAAAAGGCTTTTGGCTGAACTCTGAAGTGTGCGCTGGATCTAACAAAACCAGATCAAAGTGATCAATGTCCTAAAGGTACCTTGTGTGACACAAATACATCTTCCTATTTTTATGCCATTTTCTGTTGCTTTCTGAAAAATAATTTTTCTAATACTTTCTAACCTGAAGTCACTAATGCACTTTCCTGGTATATCTGTGGTCTTTGTTGTAGAAAAATTTATATCAAGTACCAATTCCGTAAGAAAAATATTATAAATGCAACATTCAAAAAAGTGCACTTTTTGTCTAAAAATACACATACAAGTTCTATAAAGAATAGACTTTAAAAAATAACTTGGTAACTAACAATGAAAAGAAAGAGTTTCTTTAAACTTCAGCTGGCTTTATGAAAAATGCTAAGCCAATTCTTGCACTAGTGTCTCTTGTCTATAGGAATGGTACCACTACAAATACATTGGCTAATAGTTCTTGCAAACAAAGCATTAGTAAGAAGATGATAAAATTCTTGAAAGTTCCAGTTGCAAAATTAAAATCAAACTTTAAATAAAGTAGATCTTATGCAATTTTTGTAATTTCTGGATTGAACATATTTATTCACAGCTTTATATGTAACTATATATTTAAATATATAAGAAACAGGTTGAGGTTTTTTCTGACCACGTTATGGCATGAAATTAAGTTAATTTCTCAGTATGGCACTGATAATTCTAAAATATCTTTCATTTAGCCATCTGTAATCTATTATTAAGTTATGTGAAATAGATCTTTAAACATTCCACTTAAATTCTCAGTGTCCCTGAAATGCTGCATTCTGCATTTAAAAAAGCCTCAAACCTGAAGCCTTTATTCAGTTTTTACTGAGATGAAAACCCACACTATAAACTGGGATATAATTACATTGCAAACCACATGCTTAAGGAAGCTCATCTCTGAATAACCTTTCTACTCTGAAATTGTTTTGAGATGTCTCATTGTTGTAATTGCTTCTTATTAGTGCAGGTGCACAGATCCTTTTTTTTTTTCTTTAAATACTCGTTGTAATTTGGTATAATTTGTGCTCTTAGTTTAGGAAGATTTAAATTGGGCCTAAAAGACAGCATTCAAATGATGAAAAAATCATTATTAAATGAGCAACATACTTGACCTTACTTTTAGCATACAAATTTAATTCAAAATTTCATGCACATCTCCTCTCAGAAGGTCAAGTACATTTTCACTAAGGCTCCCCTGTTTTTATATTTGAGGCACATAAGCTCAAATGCTAGACAAATAAAGAAATAAAATGGTTGAAATAGAAATATAAAAACTTATTTATGTAGTAAATTAACACTTAACAAATAGCCCAAGCAGAAACATGACGTGTTTCCTACAGAATCAACATTTAATTGTACTGGCTAATGCTGTACTCCTTATTAGAAGTTTTTGTTCTCCTAATGGTGATTGATTGGTAAGGCATTATGGGTTTGTTGTTTTTCCTACTGAAGGCCATCAAGAACATGCCCAAATTTCGTGGCTATCACATTAATCAAAGAGAAACAAAATCTAAGGACAAGAAGCTAAACAGATGTTTTAAGAATGTGAGACAGGGGCTGTAAAAGACACAGGAGATAAAAAAAACAGTCCATTTTGATTTGTAAAGTTAGTTTAACACACATAAATACAGTATTCTTGCAGGAAAAAACTTCTCTCTGTCACCTAGGAGGATGTAACTGGATTTTATGACCTATTCATATCACTGTATTCTATTCTCTTCTACCCATATATGATTTTTATTCAGCATCAGCCATCTACTGCATACCTGCATATTCGTGCATGCCTGCTCAGATACTTCAGGAAAAAATTGCCCTTTAAATAAATGTATGTTCCACAGGAAAAACAAGCCCCCAAAAGGACCCTTTATGTTCTCCTTCCTTAGCAAATGATACAACTGTGAGATCTCCTGTTTGACCATCGTTGCTTTCATCACCCCATCAAAGGCCAAAATTCATCCAGCCAACACGTATGACAGAGGAACTAACACGTAAGTCCAAAGGGCAACTGACCTAGAATGGAGACCTTGCTCAGGAATTCTTCATACATTTTCCGCTTCCTCAGTGTGCTGCCCTGTTATTAAAGGAGAGAGAGAAAGAAGGTAGAACATTACGCAAAGTATTTTTGTGATTTGTTCCTACAGCTGCTCTCTTTTGTTCCCCCTCCCCTTCCTGATCTTGAGCATAGCCAGAATAAACAGCCTAAGGCAAATGTTTCCCCATAAAATGTCTGGGCAAGTTGTATTCATGATAAGCAGCGGCAGAGGGAATCAAATTCAATCCTGGTGCAATTTCACTGACTTCACTGGTGTTACTGGACACCAAGGATGAATTGGACTCATTATTTACAGACACTCATTTCCAAGCCAGAGCTTCATCAATTAACTGTTTAGCTAAATCAATATATATTCTGTTACCATTGAGGCCCTACCAGAAGGGAATTTACCACTACAAAGTGCCCCTCATGGATCTCATTCCTTTAGTTTTAAATCCCTTTAATGCTAAGAAGGCTTGTGTGCATGCAAATGTTTATTTACGTACGTATTGTTACTGCTAAGCAACCCATCTGTATTATTATTTTAACAAGATTTAAGCAATTTGGAGCAAACAATCCACCAACACGTACCGATGCTCCTAGTCTAGGAAGCCCTTTGGAGCAATATACACGTGAGAGGATGTACGCTGTACGCTTGCACTGTGTTTGATGTCTACAGAAAGACATCTTCAAGAGGAGGCTTTCAGGGAGATTTAGTAAAGAAGACATACAGTGCAAATTTACCAATTGATAAACAATTCATCCCTAACCTCCTTGGGGTACCCAAGAGGGATTCCCAGGGTCCCTGCTGCTCCCATAGGGTTCATGCCACAGGGGTACGTGGCAGTTTGCAGCATTTCTGCCTGCGGAGATCCTGCCCAAGGTCGCCCGGCGCCTGCTAGTCACGTTTGCAAAGTGGGAGCGTGGCTGAACGATGATACATCCATCTTCTGAAGGAAAGAGGAATGAGGATGACATTTACTCATAGCCCAGGCAGACAAGACAGAAGCAAAGGTTAGTGCTTGCTATAGAAAAAAAAGTGCTTCTCTCTTCCTCCTTTCCCAAGTGAATGTTAAGTGCCTGCAGCAGGGATAGGATGGGGGAACATAAAGAAGGGAAAGGAGAAAATGCATGTGGCCCAGGTAGGGCAGGCTGGTAGTATAGAAGCAGGAAAGGCCACCGCATCCAGGTTGGAATTACAAAAATGGGAAAGGCCACGGCATCCAGGTGCAGGGAGAGAAGAGGCAAACAACGTCCCTCTTCCCATGTGCACTCGTCAGGTGGGGCCTCCTGACGACCATCGTCAGGTGGGGCCATCCAGCGACCGCAAAGAAACGGGGCTCTATGCACCAAATTCAGAAGGGTTAAGCTCCAGCTCCTAACACCAGCAGCAGCAGAGGCTGCCAAGGGCTCTCCTGTGGGCCCTGCCATCATTTTGCTCTCTCTGCTCCCAAACAGCCCCCGACGCCGCCGCGTGTCCCGCCTGCGTCCGCAGCAGCCGCCGCGGGCTCCCCTGTGCAGTCGCGGGCGGCGGCGACACCTCTCCTCACCGAGATAGCATCGCTCACCCCCGCCTGACCTCGTCGTCTGACAAACCGGGCTCTCCACCTCCGAGGCCCCGGGAGCGTTTGAAACGCCAGAAAGGAAAAAAGAACTTCAAACGGAGGAGGCTCCGCGCACCGCGCCAAATCCTGACAGCTCTCCCGGAGACAAGGGATGGAAACGTGGGCCCGGCGCCGCCGCTGCTCCCCTCCCTGCATCCCGAGGTGGGAACCAGACTGGCCAAATTGAGAGCTGTGGAAAACCAGAGTGGTGGTTTAGTTTGGTGGGCTGGGACATCCAGGGACAGATGTGGAAAATGCTTTTGAAATGACTGTGGACACAGATGAATTTTAAGAAGCAGTAATCAGCTGCCGTAAGTGCGGCCTGACCACAGCTTGGAGTATTTAGAGAAGCAGGCGAGAGCCGGGAAGGTTGGAATCCCGGCTGGTCCCAAGAGCCGGAGAGCGGCACTTCCCGCAGGACAACAGTGCCTGAACCCCTGGCTACACAAAGTCAGTGCCATGCTCCAGAATTCAGGGCTGAGACCAGCACAGAAGCTAAGCTTAAGTTGGAAGGATCAATTAAATGTGTTGTTAGCACTAAATGTGTTGTGGTAGCACCTAGAACCTTAGCTGTGGTTGGGACTCCACTTGGTATTCCCTACTGGCACAACTGGATCCCACAGGATCCCATTTTTTTTCCCCCACAAAGGAAGAGTTTGGATCACGCTCTCACACTTATGAGGCCCACAACATCGCTTCGTTTTCATCTTAGGGCATTTTCCTGCTATCATTATCACATGGAGAAGCCATTTAGAAAGAACTCTGCTCTAACATAAGCTAACAAAGTCAGTAGAAATCTCAGAAACAACCTAAGCATGTTTTTATTTCCAGGTTAATAACCTTGTCTCCACACGAAACACAGGGAGAGAGCACATTTTGAGCAGTCTAACACTCCTTTCTGTATGGTTGATGTCACCTTGCACTCCAAAGCCCTGATTCACTTTTTATTGTCTGCTTGTTAGGTCTATGCACCTCACCCAAATGGTAGAGGCAACAAGTACAAAGGGTATCGCAGTCTCCTGTATTGCCCTTCAAGTCATTTCCACAGAAGGGCCAACCAGCACACTCAGTGGGACACGTGTTAGGTTTGATCTTACATAATATCTTCATGAATTGTCTGGAGGCCGCAACAAATCAGACACTAATGAAATCTGCAGACTGGGAGATACTAGGGAAGTTTGCCAGGACAGGAAAATAACAAAAAAGGATCTAGAGACATTAAAAGTGGAAGCAGAAAATAACAAAACGAGCTTCTGTTTGGAAAATACAGCTAAGAGACATAAAGGGAAAAAAGAAACCCAAAACACCAAAGCGTAGATATTTAATGAAAGGAACAGTGGAAAGTTGCAAAGCTGAAGAGATTTGCAGGCCGCAGGTAAAACCTGGTTTGCTACATCCTGCTATAAATAGAATATAGCCAACAAAATTTGATCTCTATCCTGAAAGACAACATCAGAGAGCGAAGATCATCTCCATGGCCATCTCCATGGCTTTGACCTCTCTGCTTGGGTAACTCATGCTCCAAAACTGCACTGAGCCTGAAGATCTGCTCAAAGAGTTTGGAGAGCTGCTAAGGAGCAAAGCAATTTCCAATTACAGAATATAGCTCAGCACTGGCATGCTACATATGGCATGTTCATAGCTAGTGTGATTGGTCGTGAACATTCTAAGTAGACAGTGATAATCACTTAAGATATATGACAGAAGGAAAGGATAACTTAGTATAGCATATCCTGACATAAGCATAAGGGTATAGTTAGAGTAATAATCAGAGTATAAGGGGAAATTTAAGAACAGGCAATTTAAGATGAACATCAAAAAAGTTTTCTCAACTTCAGATTTGTTCTCTTGAAGAAGTTCCCCAAGGGAAGCAATAGAAATCTTGCTGCTTGAACCATATAAAAACAATAGTAAATGTACAAGAATAATTTTATATTGGCAGGGTTCTTGATGGCATGTTCTAAAAAGTCTTCATTATTTCTGCTTTTTCTAACCTATTAATATCTCCTTATTTCAATTGTCTCTGCTTCTCCTCTTCCCAGCTTCCTTTGTTCACCTTCTTGCCAATTCTGAGCTGTCATGCACCAGCACATCTTCTTTAAGATAGTGGTTCCAATTAATAATGAATAGTCATTAACATGAGGAGTCATTAAATCCTAAACCACAATGCTCCTCCCCAGAAGGATAAACCATTTGTTTGCCAAATCCACCCAGAAAAGTCATTTTTAGAAGCACTTAAAATGCAGCAAGCCCTAAACTTAGCTTAAGTAAAGGCTGTGAAATCTGAGTGTCACTGAGCTTATTCCAGGTCTTGTTGAATCTTTTTTTTTTTTTTTTCTGAGAGTTTAGAGGAGTGCATCCACCTTCCAACTGTTCCTTGTTCATTTCCTCCATTTCCTTCCACTCTTCCTTCACACTTTTCCAGCCTGGTCTCTCTTCCCTTCACTCTGCCCCTCCAAACCTCCTGTCTTCTTTCCCGCTCCCTTTTTTTTCTGGCTGTCCGGATGGGCTGCACGGAGTAGATCAGGTCCTTCTTAGAAATCCCTGCCTTTGCTAAGAAGCCAAACAAATGGCTACCGAAAGGCAAAGCATGGCTCAAGTTTCAAATAAAAGAGTTATGCTGGCAGGTATGCAGCTGGCAGGAAGCGCCGGAAAGGCCTTCTGGACGGCTCCAGCTCCCTTTAATCCCTGGGTAAACCCGATATTGAATGATGCCTTGTATGTACATTCTTATGGGAGCATGAAAAAGAAGAGAGTCACTCAAACAATGCGTACTGGCCCCATGAAAACAAAATTCCCTGCAAGACCCCAGTGCTATATTGCACAGATGTGAGCTGGAATGCAGGTTTGGGATTTGCTTTGTGTTTTGGCCACCAAGCAATCTATGGAACCAAGCAACCTATGAAGTCCTTCACTTGCTTGAGCAGTGAAAAGCACTTGTTAAAGAACCTGTTCTTCCATTCATAGATAGGAAAAGATAGCCAAAAAAAAAAAAAAAAAGCCAAAATAGCATAAAGAAAATCAGACATAACAGGAGTGACTAATCTAGATTAGTCATTATTTCTATCCCAATAATACAATCAACTTTCTAAGAGCAAAGCTGGCCTGTCATGCATCGTACTGAGCACATCATTAAGGTCCTGGAAGAGAAGTCATGGTTGTGTAAATCCTATCAAAGGTGGGAAGGTAAAAGTGACAAAGCTGCTAATGCTCGATGTCACACTGGCAAAAATCTGTATCTAATGTGCAGCTGCTCTCTTAGGCTAGGTATCTTGGACCATGGAACTTGAGGACAGCAAAATTGTCCTGAATCAGGCCTTCTTACAGAAGAAATTACGAGAAATTAATACATCAAATTTCCTCAGTCTGGGAACTGAACTGTCTAGGGGATCGATTTGATGTTGGGATACAGACATTTGCTTCTCTGGTATTTGTGGTATTTGCTATATTTAGAATACAAATATTGTACTACCCTGGGATGTTCCCGGCTTCACGATGCTCTTGAATCCCAGTTGCACTGAAGACAGAGCAACATTTTAACAACTGGACTTCATGAGAATCTTATGACAAAAACTCCTCCTCATCTCACTCAGGAGACTGTAAGGAAATAAATACAACATACATACATATATGTGTGTGTGTGTGTGTGTGTGTGTGTGTGTGTGTGTGTGTGTGTGTGTGTGTGTGTGTGTTTGTGTATGCACATACACAACAAAAAAAACATTGCAATAGCAAGAAACATGCAACACAGGAGAGAATTCTACGAGACAAATAGGACACACATGGGGTTAGATAATTTGTGAGTATACTTAGGGGGGAACATGTTGAAGGAATTGTAGTAGCTTTTTAGTGCATCTAGTACAACAATTTCATGCATTTTCTCTACAAATCTTAACAAAAAGAATGAGCCCACCGTTCACCATCATTACAGCTGCTAAAACAAACCTGAGTATCACCCCAAGTCATCAGTGTAGCTAAGCAGAGACAATGAG
>JAUBOD010000185.1:1280887-1292249 GCA_032353885.1 Nothura maculosa
CCTATGGAACATTAAATAAATAAATATGTGTGTGTGTGTGTGTGTGTGTGTGTGTGTGTGTGTGTGTGTATATAAACACAACAGTATCTACATACATTTACATGAATTATTAGAAGAAATGATCAACATCATTTTTAAAGTAGAATATCTTAATTATGCTAGAAAGAAGCAATGACAATTATGAATGAGTGCTGGATGCAACTACTTGCACGTGTCAGCACCAATGATGTCTAAGGGCATCGTTACTGCTTCTCCAAGGGATTCTCTTTTCTCAGGGAGCAAGGGGAGACATTTCTAAGATACAAGGGGACATCAGGACCCCAAGTGTCTCGGAGGACTGCTGCCCCATTTCCATCTTTGCTTGAGAAAAATAGTGTTACACAAAGCAAAATCACCCAAACAATGGTCCAGCTCTAGAAAAAATAGCTCAGCAACTCATCAGCAAGAAACATTTTACAGACTTATTCTGATAGAGCATGAAGATCATTGGCACAGAGCATTCCTGAACTCAGTGTGGCTTCACCTAAGGTCAAGTTTCTTCCTATAGAAGGCAAGTCCTGGAAGGGCAGGAAGGGCACACGTGGCTATTCTGAAGTGTTTTAATAAGAGCACAGTTCTGCTTCCATAGTAGCTGTGGTCAGTTTTGTGTGTGCTGAGAACAAAGACTTATCAATCAAACCCCAAAAAATAAATAAATAAAAGCAGAGGATGGCTGTCAGAGTTATAGGCCTTTTCCTTGAACTAGAAAAGCAAATAAATTTAACAGGGGTGCTGACAAAAGTAGACCTTCTTCCTCCAAACAGTATAGGAGATCTAAGCCGAAAGGAAACAGATGACTTGGTCTGTTTGTAGGAAGTGATTAGAGAGGATAGAACTTAATTTATTAAGATGGGAGACGGTGATTCCTTTGTTGACTTTTCAGGTCAAGTGTTAAAACCTTCTGCAAATAAGGTAGTAGATACGCTACAACTAAGCCCTAATGGTTCAAGAGAAGAGGGTTTTTTGGACATTATGGGGTTTTCTTGTTCTTTAGGCAATTGTTTCAGAAAGGCAAATGTGAGAAGTGTGCAATCCTTACCCGGGCCTCCTGGGGGCCTCCGCTTTGAACGCTGTGAACCTTGGGCTGCACAAATGCCTTGAGGATAACATGATATCCATCTATTCCTCCTGTAGAACAACACCTACCTACTCTCCCACCGCAGGACAACACTAAAAAACCTTACACATTACTTCGGATATTTAGCTATGCACCCAGTGGGTAACAAAAAGAACAACGGAAAAAAAAACAGGGGAAGAAAAGGCAGAACAAAGTCCTTTTAAAGAATTTCATTCATCTCCCGGTGTGACAGCGCTCGGGGCCGAGCACAGGGCTCCGCAGACAGCGCGGCCTGCCCGGCTTGCAGGAAGGAAGAGCGATTACAAGAGCCGGGCAGGAAAGGGCCTGTTAGCACTGCTACCTTTAGCTCCATCTTTAATCTACTTCTATGCCTCCGACTTGTCACCGCAGACATTCATCACTTTATAGGCCTTATAGCTGTCTCAGGCTCATTTATATTATTTGTTTTAATGGCCTCCCTTATGTCACTGGTTTTCTGTGGGATAGTTCGGCCTTAATTTCCTGTTTACTGTTCTGCTCTAGCAAAGTGATGTGGTTTATTTTTGCACAGGTTTCCTAAGGCTACATTATAGCCACTGGTTTCAGCGATCGTATCACAGTTGACCTCTACAGAGAGCACTGCAAAACAACCCGGGAAATATCGTTCCAAATATTTGAGAAGTCTCTGAAGTCTCATTAATGCGAGCACTTTATATTTCATTAAATTTTACGAAAGTTCTCAGCAATTCAAAGAATGTCACAATGGTTGCAGTCTTTAGCAAGATTTATTTCCTAGCTTGCAAAGAGAAGTGACTTTCAAGCATACAAGAACTGGAACATGGAAGGAAGATAATAAACTAACAAGCATAAAGACAAAATGTCTCTGCGGTCTCTCTTCTAGAGCCAGAGGAGATCTCGTGCTAAGTGCTCTCTCGACAGACACAACTGCTATATAAAACTCATAGCCAAGATTTCCAAATTTCAAAGCCAAAAATCCACATTTGGGTCTGCAGAAGCACTGGTAATTTCAGGACAGGCCCATACAGGAAGATATAATGCCAAAATAGTTATTTAATAAGCACAGTTTTGCAATGCTGGGCTAAACCGCTACTGTCCCCATGGTGGGGATGCCAGGGACAGAAACGCCAGTCATGGCAGGGGCAGTTCAAAAATCAGGGGGAGTTTGTTTCTTGGAAAGTATTTCCCTCTGTGAGGACGCTCACAAAAGGGGCTATTGCTGAGCACTGATAACAACCGCAATACTCATAATATCTCAACCAGAACATTTCCAAAGACCCTCAAAGTTTTCCCTCAAAATCTACGTTCTTTTGGCTGGTGTGAAGAGTCCGTTATGAACTCCTACTGCAATGAAATATATATTTTATCCTGTGAACTCTACAGGTATTTATTTCAAAAATACTTAAAAATACAAAAATAACAAAGGAATAAGTGGGAAGGTTTCAGACAACATTTTAAGCAAAGTAGTAACTCAGTGACCTGCTTCAAGGATGACAAATGGAGAAGCAGAGTCTTTGTTCAGTTTAATTTTTCAAAATTAGAAATAGGGATTTTAACTGCATTTTTTGAAGATAATGTCTATCTCACTTTTTTTTTTAATAGGATAAGACTAACTCAGTAGAAAACTAACTCAGCAGTTAGTTTTCATGAAGCTGAAAACTGAATCTTTTGGACTTCCCCCCAGTCTGAAATTCTTATTCAGAAAGGTTCATGCAGGTAATAGCTTTTCTGATTTGAACTAGCAAATGTACTGCTACTGTCTGACCTTTTATTAATCTTCAAAGAAAGACTGAGCTAAAATGCACTTTGTTCATTTTCTCGAATGGCTCTATACTCACAGCATCCCAAGGTAACCTGGGCAGCTATAGATTGTCCATTAGCCTAACCTCCATTCTCAAAAGCTTAAAAACAAATTTTGAAAGAAAGAATAATGAATGTCATAAAGGTAATTGCAAAATGAGACATGGTGCAATATTTGTTTACTCCCTTTATTTGGTAAGGTAATTGTATTCTAGACAAAATAAATCAATCACAAATTGATTCTTCAAAGAAGCACGTTTAGTGCTCCGAGATAAAATGCTGGTTAAAACAGGAAAGGAAGAAAAACTGCAAGGTATGTAAGGCAAAGATTTAAGGGAGATTAGCAACAGTTTGTACTGGAAATAGAAAAACAAGACCAGAAGTAATTTTAATAAAAATATTTCAAGAACCAGTCTGAAGAACTGAAGATGCAGTGTTGGGAGGTATTGCAAGACTAAAACACATGGATGATTTTGATGAGTGCAGTAACAAATACAGAACAAAATTCAATAATCTATCACATTGAAGTCACAACAACAATTTCTGATTTAATCTGAGAATTTAATCACTGCATGACTGTAAACCAGCTTTGCAAAGTGTCTGGGAAGAAAGGAAACCATGTAGCATCAGTATAAACTGAGTCACCTCCATTAGATCAAGGGAAGTGTTACTGTAAAAAACGCTTCTGCAGATGATTTAGTCACCTCTGCACAAAACAAAACAAAAGATCCCACTGAATGATTGGGAAGTACAGAAAGGTATTCTGGTAAAATTAGCAAAATGGAAACCCCGTCTTTTACAAGGAAAGAAGAGTTTGAATTATTTATTAGTAAAATAAAGTAGAAGAAAAGGTATCATTGTAGTTTATAAATACATTAGGATGGGAGGCAAGAACGGGGGTAAATGTCAGAGCTGAAAAAGAGCTATTTTAACTAATGGACAATGAGGGCATGAAGAATCAACAGATATAAACATTTCATCTGGAAAGGAGATGATCTCTTGCCATGGGAACAGTAATGTTATGGAGCAGCATTCCAACAACTGCAGCCCAATAAACTGGGGAATATAAAAATATCTTCATTTAGGTTATCCAAGGGATAATGTGACTTGGTTTTCTACAGTATCAGATGACCGAACTCAATGATTCAAGGGAGCCTTTCAGACTGTATTCCTAAGGACAAGGAAGAAAAGGAAAAAAAATAAAAAGAAGAAAGAAAAAGAAAAAAAGTTTCCTAACAGGACAATGAAGAGTAAAACAAGTGCAGGATAAGTCAGAGAAGACGCACTGAATCCTGACAGCCCACTCTCATAACAAAGATGAAATAGCTGGAAACCTCATCAGATTTGTTCCTCTCAACTTTTAGAAGATGAGAGGCAATGCCAAACACTCAAAACAATAACGTCTTGCCTTTATAAACAACCCTCAGTATCACTGGATATAAAACAGAGACTTGGACATCTGCTGAGCATGCCTATTGGATTGGCATCAGAGCTCTCCGCCTGGCTCGCGTGGAAGGCTGTGGGGTCAGGAATGAGACACGTTGTTCTTCAAAAACAATCTCCCACTTTGCCACTAGAGCTTTCAGAGTCCATCTCCCATATATCTGAAGTCTGTTTAATTTCACCTGATTTAGATTTTTTTCCTAGTGTCCTCTAGATTTCAGCTGCAAATTAGAGCTGGAGAATCCATCCCTGTGCATGTGTTGTGCCGAATTACTGACTCTCAGGAGATGTGTGAAGTTCGGCCCCTTGGCACTCCCATGGGTATTACTGTATGTCCTGGTACACGCTAGGAACAGATCATCTATGACTACTGTAAAAAAAATCATTATTACAGATGTATCTTGGGACTGCCTTCCCTACTGCTCCACCAAGCATCCTTTCCTAGCCCTTAATCTAGCTCTTAATAAATGCTATTTTTAAACTGCAGCAGCCCTCTCCGTACTTCGCACATTCGGAGCAGAGACGAAGCCAGCCTTCATCCAGGCAAATATGCCATCTGGACAGGGACACACAGGAACTGGAGAAGGTCAGTAGCTAAGGACCAGCAAGAAAAAGGATGTAAACGCCCAGCACTGCTAACATTTTGCTAGAATTGCTAGAATTTTCCCCTTATTCCTCTGCCCTTGTCAGGAGACAACACTCTTAGCCATGGGCCAGAATCATGCTGGATAAAATCCAAAGTGCACCAGTACCACCTGCCAAGACGTGTTTCTCCAGTTTCAGCTAATGGGATAATTTAAGGCAAAATGCAGTTGTGGGTGGGTCCAGGAGCTGGGCAAGCACTGGGCCACTCTGCTGGGTTCCAAGGGAAGACAAGAGTTGTGGCACTGGGCTAGATCACTAACAGTGAGCTGGGAGGTTAGAAGAAAGGTTGAGGAAATCTGAGGACTCCTTGTCTCCTTCTCGCTGGTCTGACGACAGGACAGAAATGACGACAGGACAGAAATGACGACAGGACAGAAATGACGACAGGACAGAAATGACGACAGGACAGAAATGACGACGTGTAGAGGAGTGTGAGCTCTTCTAACCCAAACGTTTCATCCATCCCTAAATATGGTCACAAGATTTGAGATACTTGGCTTACTCTTAAACAGTTAGGTTCTGAATTATCTCCAACTGTGTAGGCTGTAAAAGAAAATGCATAAACCAGTAATTCTTGAAACTCCCTAGAAACACGTTCACCGCCAGGTTTTTTTTTTTTTTTGGTAGCTGTTATATTAATCAGTGTTTTTAAAAAGTTAGAATGTTCTATGATAATTTCTCTTCCAAATCTAATAAGCAATGTTTTGTAATTAACTTCAACTCACTCTCCTTAATGTCATTATCTACCAGCTAGAGCTGAGATGCACCAAGGAAAAATGCATAAGTCACAGCACCATGTATATGAGCTGCCTTCTTTTTTTTCAATGAGCAGTTAGTAGTTAGCAAACAGCAGTATTTCAGTGGCATCTTGGTTACTCTCTTAACTGAAATGGAAAAAATGTGAAAAGATCAGCTGTTCTCAAAAATATTGCCAAAAAAACTTATTTAAGGGTTTTTGGCTGAACCTGAACTCAAAATATTTTCCAGCACCTGGCCTTCAACCAAAACTCAAAGGATTCAACCCAGATTTCATGCTTCAGTTTTATATCTATCAGATACTCCTATATAAATTTGTCCTTTAAAGTGACCTATATGCACGTGTGTATGAATGTAAACATAAACACAGCGAGCATGACAACACAAGTCAAAACCATCTACTGGTTTCTTGTACATCTTTCCATCAAGCTACAGATTTTACAGCCAGGATTAATTCTCCTGAGACTTAACACAGTCAGATGTTGTTAATGAATATTGACTTACATCCATAAAGAACTTCCACTTCTGCCTTAATCTTCTATCTGATCCATTAGCAGCAGCTAACTGATGACTTGATCAAGTGCTTTCTACGGACTGTTCAACAGAGCTCAAAAGGACATAGATCACAGGGGAAGGAGGAAAACATGCAGTTGATATATCTCAGTATTTTTACCATCAGGAGATCAGACTTGGAATTACTGTAAAAAATATTGCTTATGATAAAAACAGAACTTGATACTTATGTACTCTAAAGTTCCTGTGATTAAAAAACATGGTCAATTTTTTTACTTAGAGGTGGTATGGACAACACAAAGGTCATGTGGAAACGCGCAGGGGCAAGGTTTATACAAGGGAATTCTGCAGTGTCCAGCTGACTCCACGACCCCTCCGTACTGCAAAGAGGGAACGATTCCCACTTACAAAAAGCCACAGAGCAAACGTTAGTAGCTGCTGCACTGGCTTCTCCACGCTTATCTCCTTCAGCTATACCTACACCCGAGGTACTTCTCGGCTAACAGAATGCACAACTACAACAAAGATATTAAATAAATCATAAATTCACTTCCCAAATATTAAGGACAAAAAGGATTTAAAATATCCCTTTCCCATTTTTCCATATTAAAGAACAGCCCGATCAGCACAGAATACTTCGTGCCCCAGTACCTAGAAGTTTCAGCAATATTTGGCTAAGAAAAAGCGAGCTAAGTGTAAGAAGGGTTTGAGCACCTCCCTGAGCTGCACCCCAGGATGAGCATGGTGCCACTGCGGTGGGAAGGGGATGGAAGCAGCCCTGGCACCATCTGGAGCTGCTCTTTTCCCTTCCTCTGTGTAGCACCTCTGCACAAACACTACACCCACGCACCCTTCCGAGGAGCTTCAGAATAAATCTTGACAGCTTTAAGCCCAGCCAGCTTGAAGCCTCAGCCAAAGTGCTTATGAGAGGTACCCCACGTATATAATAGATCATGAGGGGTTAGCCGAGACAAAGGCTTAACTAATAGCACACTTAAGGAACACCGTAAGATGGATGCACAATCAAAATCTATAGGGGACTAGCTTATCCTCTCACTCCCATGCCTGTAAATAATAAGAAATATCTACTGAAATACGGGCAGCAATGCTGGATGTTTCTCCCTCATAAAATACACAGCTAGGGAGACCTTTAAAGTCGGTTGTAGCCCGCTGTGCTGGCCAACAGGCAGAAGAGCCAAGACAAATTGCAATACGGAAAGGTCTGCGAGAGACAGGGCTCTTCTGGTGCTAGTTTCTCTCCTATGTTACGCAAGTCGACAACGTTGTAAAGCAGACTTCTGTTTACCCATCAAAACGCGGGCTTGCATTGTGTTGCCCATACACAATTAAAATTTCAAGTAATTTGTATACTTATGGCCATCAAAAATTCTGCCTCAGGGATTTGGTCTTTTTTCCCCCCCTCCACGGCTTGTGTTTTCTTTGTTACGTGATACTTCTCCTTTTTAATAACCTTGAACACAGTGACCCCAGGTGGCAGATGCCACCACGGCTGCTTCCCAAAGCACAGCCAAACCTGCATGGGTCAGGAACAGCCGGAGAAGGGGACCCGTGTCCTCACCAGGAGGTCCCAGGCCCAGGACAGGGCTGCTCTGCTTCCCTGGAGCAGGGAAGAATCCGCATGGATCAGAGCAGTTGGGCTGACAAGGCTTTGGTTTCCGAGTCACCATTCCCTGCTTGTTTACAGAAGCTTTTCTAATAGAGGAGCACTGAAAAGGGTCCAGCAGCACCAGGTGAAGGATTCTCCATTTCCTTGATTTTAAGGGGATTCAGGCTTCCTCAGTCTCCCAACTTCAGCCTCCTCAGGTCAATGTGCAAAGCACCCCAGCAACTCACTATTTTTCCTCACTTTCCTGCTCAGAAAACAAGGCAACTGCATAAAGTTTGCATTCTGTGACCAAGAGCAACATCACTTAAAGCATCATATACTCAAGCAGCAAACAAAAATCAAAATTAATAGTATATGGACAATTCCCAGGAGCTTTTCCTTTTTAAAAACCTTTTTCATTTCTCAGGTAGGCCGGCCTACCTGAGAGTCATCTTCTCTGGTCAGGTGCAATCCCAAGCCTCCAGCAGCCAGGGCACAAGGCTCTGCTCTCAGCACTGCTTCAGAGGAGAGCACTAGGATCCAGAATTGGGATAAAACAAGCTAATTTGTGTTAGAGAGGAGATTTTTTTCAGAGCCTTCACCAAATAAAAAAGCTGGCTACCATTGTTTATCACTCACATCTTCAATTGGTATCAATTAGCCATCACAGCTGTGTATAATGATAATTAACATCACATGTGAGTTTTACTCTTGAGCACCACAATTGTCCTGCCACCATCCTGCCACAGTGAGGGGGTCAATACAGCACTAAAACAAAGCAGCAAAATACATAAAACTGGTAAAATAAGAAACGTGAAGATTTTCAGCAGCTATAACTCCAAGTAAACTTTGCACAAACTATTCACCATTTCACCCTCAGGCATTAAGAATATGCTCCAGAGTCTAGGAATGATGCAGCTCTATTTCCTTTTTCTCACTGTATCTTTCACATCTTAACCCAATTTATAAAGCCAAGTATAAGGAAGGAAGGAACTCTACCTATTAGAGTTATTTGCAGAATCCCTATAGCTCTCACACAATTAAACCTTGTTTTCCATGAAAACAGCCTTTGAAAATGCAACTGTTCTATATATAGATTATTTGCATTCACAAGAAATGAATTTGGCAGGCAATCTTTTCATAGGAGTTGCTACAAAAGAAACCTAAATTTTATGGCATAATGATTCATAGTCCAGGTGATTAAAAACAATCTGTACTGAACAAATCAAGATGAAGATCAGATTTCCAGTGCTAAATTTGGTTAAAACCCTAAACCATAAGAAGGAGGAAGTCTCAAAGCCCAAAAGCACAGTAAATGAGAACACTTAGAAACCAGAGAATGAACCTTGCAGCAGAAGGAAGATCCTAAGGTGCACTGAATTAGCTGCTTTCTTTCTTTTATTCTAAATACAACTTATTATTACTTAAACATAGGCAGGCTCATAGGACTGTGAATGATTAATAATATGGTAGAGCATGAAGAGGAAGACTTTCACGTGTTGCAACCTCTGAGGAACTCAGTGGGAAGTACGCAAGCTGAAAGTGAAAAGGTTCCTGCTCCTGTTTCTCTAGTTGCTGCTCGAGAAGATGACACTGTCACTATCATTGGAAGTTGGAAAGAAGAGGTTTAAGCCCCCAATGTCTCAACATGCTGCCTGAGCAGCTTAACTTCAGCTGTATTTTGGTAGCAAATGTCTTGACGTTTCAGGGTAAACTGAGTGACATTCCCAAGGACAGTTTTGACTAGGAAGGACTGTTCCTGCAAAGTGCTGCAAAGCTCTCGTCAGCCCGTCAAGGAATCAAGCTGTGTGTTCTAACCATAGAACAATGAACTGATATTCTTGGAAATAGGTTCTAATCAAAACACAGGATTTAGTAAGTAGAAGAGGAAACATGACATGTGGCATACCATGAAGGAACAGCAAGTAAACTTGGATAAAGCATAATTATGCCAAATTACTATTTTAAATCAAGCTTCTAAAAGCAATGAAAAATCTGCATTGAAAAATCTGCAACCACGTTGCAGAAAGCAGCTCTAAAGGGAGCACAGGCCAAATGCAGTGATGAAACTGTCAGGACCTGGAATCACGGCACCGCCGCGCTGTTCTGCACAACCAATCCATCCCAGCACCAGGAAGGTTCAATTGGCTGCTCTGGAATTACTGGCCTGTCGAAAGGCCACAGTCTGCTTCGGGCTAAGAGAAAGTAATTCCCATTCACCTCGTAAGATCGTGATATGCCTCTGTTAGGAAAGGGCTCGGACCAAAGTTTATCCATTAGAGAAAGAATGGAAGAGAATTGAACATTTCAAATGCAGCATTAAAGACTTCTTACGAATCTTTTAAATAAAAAAAATCAGAAAATACATAATCAGAAAATATGTAAATATATTGTTTTGCTTCTATTGCTTCTCCCTGTTTTTTTCAGTCCTTAGACAACGGATTTCTCATTATGAATAAATCTTAGAAAATACCAGACATGCTAAAAAACAAGATGTGGAAATAGTCTTAATGAAAATAAATCCTTGGTGTTTCACTGGAAGCAGGAGGGCTGGATGTCAGGAGGTCACAGGCATTATGCTAACTGCAAATACAAAAGAGACTATCGGGAGTGCAATGTGCCTTCCTACTAACAAGAATTAAAGCTCGTGCAGTCTACTGTGCTTACCTCAATTACTGCATCTGGAAAATAACTCTATTTTTATTTTTTTTTTCCCCAGGATATTCATTCATTCACATTAGCAAAGCACTTTCAAATCCTCCGGGATCATCATAAAATCTACTTTTTTAAGGCTATCACCTCAACAAACAGAAGAATAAACTAAATTTAATCCTGCAAACGGTGATCACAGTAGCAAATCTGGATGTTGCAGAATGAGAGCCTAAACACTTAATGCAGGACACGTGAAAGAAGATTATATGTGATCGGCAGAAGAATTTTTCTCTTTATAAGAAGGCACCAGTAAGACCAAGCTTGGAAATACTGAAGCAAATGACTTAGGGAGCACGTGTCAACAAGCACAGTTCTTCATGTAAGGAAAAGCAACCCATGGAGCTGGGAGCCACCAGGATGCTGAGCCAGGATCCTGCAAAGCCCCGGAGAGGGCTCGGGTACCTCTGCCCAGCGGCTTCAGCATCCACCTTGGTGGCAGCACCGGCCCCCATGGGCAGCAGCAGGAGTCACCCAAGAACAGATGTTAAAGCAACAGCCTTCATGGTACTAACACAGACTACAGAATTTCAGAGACTCCTGAGGAACAGCCACTGATCTGCAGTTGAACTGAAGCAATAGTTTAGAAGGATACCCGGCACATGCCTATTCTTGCATCCAAAAATCACAGTCAGGCCCCAACCTGTAATAGCTTGTCTTTAAGCTACATTTTCAAGTGTTTTATTCAAAGGAGAAGGGCCTGACTTTACGTGAAATAAAAGTTCATGTCTTTGTATGTTGCCATGTTTGAAAAAACTCACAATATTTTGGAGCAC
>JAUBOD010000185.1:1306024-1317538 GCA_032353885.1 Nothura maculosa
AAATCCTAGAGAAAGGATGTCAGAGTTACAAGACATTCTGCCAATTCATAAACTGAATTAAGTGACCTTATCTGAAGATTTGAAACAAAATTACTCATGACTACAATATTTTCATGCATAAAATCCACAAGTTACATGTTAAAAAATATCATTTAGCAGCATTAGTGGCTTCATAGGCATGTGGCTTTGCAAGCAGAAGTTTATGTCAGAGGTCCCTAGTCTATTCTCCAGCTTCCAAGGACTCTAGGAAGAGCACACAGGACTCCAATTCCAACTGCATCACTCATGCCTCATGGCCAACCACACAAGCCTTGTCTTTTCACTCCTTAGCATCCTGCTCACCTACACTACTATCTCTTTGCTATCTCTTCAGTGCTTTCCTACCCTATTCCCTTTGGCCTTCTTTGGTCCTGCTAAACACATCAGTCTCCAGCTTGTCTGACACAGGAAACTGAAGTGGATGTGCAGGGAAGACAGGATCACTGCAGGGACACAAACTGGACAGCCTAAGCCCACTCATTTGTCTGCGTTCCTTCACTCTCAAACAGCCTCAAGATTAATACAGGCAGCCATTATCTGACTATTGGCAAAGCCTAATGCTTTTAAGAGAATTCAGACTAGTTGAGTTGCAGGCTACATGCAAGGAAATATATTCCTGAGGCCCTCAGACCCAGAAAAATCCACAGCCTTTGGGCAGTGACACCAGAGGCTGGCTGCAGCCTTGTTCAATCAATTTATGATAAGACTTAATAATCTGAGCTAACAAATGAAGCCAGTGAAGGAGGAAGGATGAAGGACTATCAGTGCTAGACATGTGGCAAATTACCAAACACAGCCAGTTGGTCTTATTGACACAGGAAATGAGTTAACTATAACTCATCAGGTATGACACTAGAAAAGAGTGGTACAAAAAACTGGCACAGGTTCACAATTTTTAAGCTTGTGAGAAAAACAGATGATGAATATATGTTTTGCCATTGATGTTTACAAATGTCTGACAAATCCAGTAGTGTTACCTGTCTTTCCTGGTCTTATTCTAGATGCTTTTTGCATCTTCACTGACACTGCCCCTGTTATCAACTTAAGGAGCCTTTCACAATAATCTTTGAACTGTTATTGCTAGTTGCAGCAGTAAAAAGATGGTATTTCCTATGCTGCATAACTCTAAGTAACAACTTGCATATTCTTCTTTTGGTTAAAAGACTACTGAAATATTTCAGAGATAAACATAGGTGGACAGCTTAGAGTGCTGACTAAAGATTTGGTTTTTTTAAGGTCCTGACCTGCCTCAGAAAGTGCCGAATTCTTTCTACTACCAATATTGTTTTTAACTGAGAATTACTATAGTGCAGCCCCTGGACCACAACACAGTTGGATTAGCTGCTCTACGGCAGAAAGCAAAGCTGATTTGAGATGTATTAAATTCTTTCTGAAACATCTTCCTTTCTAATTTAAATTTCAATGAACAGCACTGGGTATGTGAAAAATGACTCAGCTGGATTTCCTATTGTGTAAAAACTGCAAGACCTGCTTAAATACTGATCAACTCTCACACAACTCCTTTCTGACTGCCTCTAGTCTTCTTAATTACCATTATGCACTTGCAGAAATATAACTATTTAAAAGAATCTGTTTTCATTATATTTACTACCTGCTCACCAAAACCAAATCCATGAGTGAAGAAATGCAAACAATATTACAGGACATTTCAGCTCATGCACCTCTTTGACAGTCTAACAGAAGTTAGAACAACCACATGCACTTTCTTTATATGCTAAGCTAGGTACTGAAGACCTTTCTGGACAGCAAACAGTTGAAAGTATACTAAAAGATAACTACTAAAGGAAGCAGTCAAGCATCTATTTAATGGCATTTTGCACTCAAACAGTTCTTTTTATATACAGGATATTTACTCTGAGAAAACAGCTTCCCTCATTTGAATATCAAACATACGCTTTATTTTTCAATACAGATTGTGTAAAAAGCAATTCCCAAGAATTAATAATCTCTTCTGCCCCAGTACATATTTATACAAGAAAGAAAGCTCAGTGAGATAAAATTAATATCACAAAGCATGCTCTTAAACCAACTATCTTTTAAAGCTGAAAAGACATTAAAGGATGATAAAAGTAAGTTACCATATGATTCATTTTAAAAGGAAGTCTCTTCGCTACAAACTCCTTTTATATAAACAGCAGATAGTTGACTGGCTGGCTTTTCCATATGCTGTTATTTGTAGTCTAGGTAGGTTTCCCATTACTGGGAATTACTACCAAATAAAAGCATACACTATGCTCCAAGCTGTGCTTTCAAAAAGTCATCTTCCATATATCCAGGGAAATACAGCAAACATTTTAGATGAGGACCAGGCTCTCTTAAGAACAGTCCTTCAAAGACGGATCTTCAGGCCTCGTTGCTGTGAACGCTCGGGCAGAACTCTCAAGTAAACACCATCTTCTGCTGCCATGACAACGAGCCTTCTCCCTCTCTATTCAGATGGCACCGATATTCGCAGGGACACAGAAATCCCATTTCCTACTCATGTCCACCTTAAAATGAGGCACTCCTACCAATACACACACATCTTGAAGAGAGAACTGCAAAATCCCAGCAAGAAGCTTACACTTTCCTTCACACCAACATAGCCCAAACCAACATTGCTGAAACGTAATAATACGTAATCTTATACATAAATAATCTAGTCTACTTCTATTAAAATTACGTTGCAAAGGATCAGAGAGTTAAGTGAAGTCAAAGCTGTAAACAGGTCTTCCCTGTAGGTTCTGTGGGAGATGGTCTGGAAACTGGAATGACCTGGCTGACTCCAATGGGTATGGCAAGAGAGCCACATTCCAAAAGGAAAAAGAGATGTACCATCTTTACCTCAGATAAAATGAAATATTTTTTATTTATTAACAGGATGCTATGGAGTCACCTCCTTTCCCAATTAACATTTTCATTTGTTTTAATGAGCACAAACACTGCAACTGAAGCAGCCACAATAAGTGGCAAGATTTTAATTTTACAGTTCCTTACACAGCACAGCGCAAGAACACACTGCCTGACCCAGATGACTACAATTTACTCCCTGTATTCAAGAAAGTCACAACAAAAAGTGCACATTAAATGAAACATTTTCTACTTTTTTCCAAGCACACTCATAAAGTTTGCTAACTGACAGGCCTGAAATCTACTTTCTATTTATCTATGAAGATGAATAACCAGGAAGATGCACAGTCTAGCTCCTATTCACATAGCAAAAAAGCATTCTCTCTTTGCACTGAAATTGACCCAGAGGAGACACTTTCAACCTAAGAAGGCTTGAAACACCATCCCAACGCTCACAGACTACAGACAAAATACTAGAAACTGACAGTATGAATTATATCAACTAGTAAATGTCAAAGAAAAACCATTCCACTTTGCTGGAAGCACAAAACTGACCAACCCCATCACTGAAAATGAGAAAAATCTGGGAGGTCTTAATGCCTTCTCCAGTCTTGTCTTTGCCACAGTAGACTGCTATCTTTTTGATCGTTTAGGCTTGTAACCTCAGACTTTTTACACAATTTCATCTATTGTTCCATCTTCTAGATGTTACTTTTTTTTTCCCCTTTCCTACAGCATCCCGAAGAAATATATTTAATATCCTCACCCACCTCCTGCTGTTATTTACCCATTTCACAGCTATCTACTGCTTCAATTATTATTAGTGGCCTCCACAGCCTCTCTATAAATCAGCTCATTCCAAATTTCAAATGTAGGCAAAAGTTTCTTGCCAAAACGTACCTATTCTTCTGCAGCTCAAACTGTATCATGGGCATTTTTTAATCCCTTTACCAACCTCTTTTCACCTCCTGCATCATGTTAATACATCCTGTCTTTGCCTTCAGCATCTTGCAGGACCTCAGTCCAGCACCACCTTTTCCCTAAACATCTCAATATAAAGTACAGCTATGTTACAAAAAACAGACCATATTTTTGATGCTTAAAAGTTTGTATAATAGAATGCAGCCAGCACTTCTAGTTTTTAAAATACAAACCAAATAACAATGTATGTATTCCTATCTTTCAAAAGAAAAATAAAAACACCCACAGAAAAGTTCTGTATCTGCTAGATAAATATAAACTAAAAGACAACAACATGACGCTGCCTTTTTCAGCAACAATAAGAACATCTAAGTTGCCTCACAGATTTTAATCACTGCATATATATAATGCCAAAACTGCCTGTATACATTTTTATCCCAGCCTTGTAACACAGTAGTACCTTAATCCTGAGGAAACTGCATCCAGCTCAGTGAGATGTATTACATATAAGAGGCAGAAACAGACTATGAAAGGATAGGAAGATACAGGTAATATTTAAGCTTATCAGCAAACAGGGAATCACTAATGCTCATATGCCATTTTGCTCCTCAAAATACTTCTATTGTGGAGGCTTCCTTGAAGTTAAGAAACATGGTGATATCCTTCAATCAAAAGTGCTTTTGAAGGCAAGGATGTGTTTCCTATGTCACTTCAGAGTGTAAATTTGGCTTTAAAACATCTCTAGCTTTCCTACTCCTTGAAAATAATCTATTCCATTGATTCTGTATTCTAAAAAAGAAAGTAAAAATCTTCTCTTTTGTTCTCTATCCTCCTCCTCCCCTCCACTGACATTTCATTGTTATAGGGAAGACAGTTGTTTCCAAAACCCAAAATAACTTCTGCCATGTGTAACAAGTGATTTGACTGATACAGTGTTATCAGGGCTAGGGAGTTGCTTGAGTCACTTGCTCACACAGGAATTTGGGTTTCAGCTTTACCTTTGGGTGGGATGCAACAACCACTTTAAATATTTGTTCATCATAACTTTCAAAACATCAAAATTAAAAGTTTCCCAGTCTCCCAGAGTTAACTTCCTCAGTTTCCTGAGGAATTGGAGCTGGCAGGACAACTTCCCTGAGCGTTACAGATAACAGCTCAACAACCAGAGCCTACACAGCCCTTGCGGTACAGCTCCAACACGGGCTGCCAGGCAGGGAGTCGTGGAGTCACAGACCTCAGCAGAGGACCCACTACTGTGCAAAGTGAAAAAAGAGCTCTGCAAATCTGATGCACTTGAATGCACCTTCTTCATGACTTTGTTTTCCCACGGTTCCTTTTTGATTGAAGTCTATTGATATCAACAGGTTGTGGCCAAAAGACAAAGGGAGCAAATTATTCCCTGTTCTAGTCTCCCCTTGTACAGCATCTCTGTCATCCTTCTATATATCTATTCTATCCCTGAAGGTGACTAAACTACACAAATTACACAAGTGTTGTACTATAGCTTAACACAGGGGCATAGAAATATTTTTGCTATCAATGATACCCAAATTACCACTTTTCTATTAAGACATCAAATAGATGCTAACAGAAATAGATTTTCACTTCAAATAATATATTAATAGAAAGATCCTGAACAAAGCAAATGTTCATACAACTGGGGGCCACTTCTGAAAGATAGAAATGCAAGCACTGCTCATGAATTGATTGGGGCCTAACATAACAGATTGTTCCTCTCAAGAGATACATGGTTTTAAACCAGATTTCTCAAAGCCGATTATGGTTTAGTGATTTTTTTCATTACATAGTGACTGATCCAGTATGACTTTTAACTTTACACCAATTTGACAAGGCACTTCTTTCATATGTTAAAGCTAAGCATGGAGCTGTTTACTTAAAGCCACTTATATACTTAAAGATTAACATGTGAATAAACATCCTGATGAGTGCAAAACATGGTAACTTGAAATGAGAAACTAAGACTACATCTAGACAGACTCAGGGAAGAAAGTAATTTAATTTCCTTCAAATTCCACCACTGCGCCCCTTTATTGTGTTAGATTTGGACTCTAAGTGGAAAACTTTATCCACTTGGGCACATATAAAGCAAAGAGGAAGTCCAATGCCTCTCTAAGGTCTACCTAAGCTCTTACAAGCACTATTTCAATTTTAACTAATTTTTTAGGAAACCTTGCTTTCTTTTCATTGTTTTTCAAAATTAGTCACACAGCAAGAGCAGCTGGTTCTTCTTGTTATCAGCATCTCAGGTAGCTCAGGTATGTTCACACATAGCAATATTTCTGACCACAGAGGAGACACCACACAGCTGCCTTTGAGCTTTAAAAGATACAGAAATATTTTTCATATTAATCTTTATCATAATGGTATGTTAATTCAGTTTTTACATAGCTTTTTCTCCATAGTTTTTTCCTTCCAAATGGCAATTCTCCCCAGCTTATCTTAAAGGACTGAATTATACTTACTCCAGAAGGCACACACATAACAGTCACTGACTGTTACCGATTGAAAACCATCTTTTTCTGATAAAATGTAATTACTGAGAGAGACTTCTTTTTCAGAAAAGCCTGATATTCAAATAGCTTCGGCTCTACACTATACCTAGCTAGTTGTGAATGAACTTCCAGTTTAATACTAACTTCCTTGCTTGGAGCAAAGTGGTTATAAACTTGACTTTATTTTTCTGCAGATGAGGTCTATGTGCAATACTGTCTCATGTCACAAGGTGGAGATCTCATTTTGCTCTATTTAATTAGAGATTTAATGAGTAAAGTCAACCTTTTTTAAAACTTTCTGGATGGCACCTTGAGATGTGAAGCATCAGCACAAATCTGTAAAACCACTGCCAGTCCACAGCAATCCATGATATTTTCAATAGCACAAGAAAGCACCACTGTTCTTATATGTGCAGGGGAAAAGAGTGCTAAGACCAAACTGTAGAGCAGACTACCTGGCTCAGCCACTGCAGCAAAATACTGCACATGCAAAGTAACTTAAACGAAAAACTAAGTAACGCCTAAAGATATGCTTTAAGTTCCTGCTCCTTATTCCTTTTTTTGTGTTATTTTCTTCATTAGTTTTACTCTTTATTAATAGATCACTTTTCTGTAGTATAGCTCTCTTCAGAAGTATAGCTTACCTTGGCAAGACAACTCCACCTTTGATTACATGATCAAGATACTAAATAACCTGACACCAAGGAAAGTTTCTCAGCATCAATATAGCTGAAAACGTAACACTTCACCTGTAGTTTTTCTATCTTTATTTCTTCTACCTTTATAAGCCAATCAAAATGGAGGAATCCCCCACATCTGAGTAATTAAATCTTGATTCTGCAAGTTGCCTATGAAAACTCACTGACTACGAACCATACTCACTGAAAAATGGGATTTCCTTTCTGAGACTCCACCAAAATATAATGTTCACATTTTCCTACTTATTTAAATTTGGCCTATGCTATCCTATATGAAAATATATCTGAAAAGCAACCAGAGATGTACACCAGAGATGAATACCTGTAGCACCTGCAGTATATCATCCTCATGTAGCATTAGCTAACTATTATTGTTGTTGCTCTATCCTTACAAAATTCTGACTTGCAGCCCCATGCACATATTTACACATCTGGGGAATCCTGTCCCCAGAGAACATGTGGGCCTGTGAATCACGTTCTTCCAGCTCCTTTCAAAAAAAAAGACACCACTACGCTTTGGAGAGGAATAGACAGAAAATGTTTTAAAACATGTTTTCTCCTCAATATTGCTTTTTAAGACAATTATGGCACATGAAGTCTTTCCAAATCTCTCTCATTGGAGGAGCCTGGGATATGCAATACTGACAGCTAAGCCTAATAAAACCAAGTGGCAAACTGACAGTGGTTTTCAGAACCTGGGACAAGGGAAAACCGCATCACCTGATATTGAAAAGGAAAGGGCATCTTTTGCTCCTGCAAGCAGTTTCTTCCTACAGAAGAGAGCACGTTATGTATCACGTAATCACAATAATCATGACACCAACAAGTGCAGTCTAACGCTAGATTATAATCCTTGTGTTATGCACAAGAGTTCTATATAATATCCAATATTACAGTACACTTGAGCAATAAGCCTTTTTTCCCTGACAGTCTCTGCTTTTTTAAAGTAGCTTGCTTGCTAATTTAAAATTTTAAAGAAAAATGTACAAATATTCAAACTCTTTAAAATCATCTTCTCAGTGTAATATTTCAAAATTTTCAGTCATCTGGAAAATCACTGACCTTTTCTAATTTTTCGAAGTGTTCTCTGAGGAATTTCATGGGTCGGTCTGGCTTGGCTATGCAAAGGTTTACAATGCACTCTTTTAAAATCTGCTGGATGTTGTGCTTCTGAACATAAAGTTCACATCCTTTCAGGCTCTCGTCTTCTTCCACATTGCAGGAAGAGGCAGCAGCCATCTTCAGGCTTGTAAACAGAAAACAAACCTCAGTAAGAAAATGGTGAAGAAAGGAAAAAAGGGAAAGAAAAAAAAAAAGGAGAGAGCATGAGAAATAAGACAATTCTCAAAACTGCTGTCAAGGAACTCAAAGAAATGTGGTATTTTAATATGGTTGGTTGGCTCTTTGAAAGCCATTCAGATCATTTTAACATTTTGGGACTCAAACATGGAATACCGAATTGTGTCATCTTTGCACTTCTTCCCGTGCTCATCGTGTAAATGGGGCATTTCCATCCCTAGACACTCATCAACGTTTGGAAATAATAGCACAATTAATCACACAAAACCTCACGTTTCAGAGACGGGCGCTAAATGATAGTTTAAACCCTTGCAGTCCCCTCTGCGGCTGCAAGCTGGCTCCCTTTCACCAGAAACAGGAACATTTTGGGTGCGGGGAAGTTTCATCGCGGTTATTTCGGGCGGCCCGAGGCTCCTGCCCCCTTCCCCATCCGGGCGGCCCCGGGACGCGCTCCGGGGCTCGAGCGCCGGCCACACGGCGGGACTCCCGGGGGACACTCCGCATCCCGCGGGCGGCCCGGGGCCATCCCCCCGCTGCTGCTGCTCCCGGTTCCCCCAGGCTGGGGGCTCCCCGGGGTGTCCCCGCGACAGCAGCCGGTGCCTGGCCGGGCTCCGCGCCCAGCTGAGCGGCGGGGAGGGAGCGCGGGCCGCCCAGGCAGCGAGCTCGCGAACCAGCCCGGAGGGGTCGAGAGGGAGGCGGATACCGGATAAATACCTGAGTCTGGGGAGCTGGCAGAGCAGCGGCGGCCCCTCGGTGCACGGAAGGAGGGAGAGAGGAAGGAAAGGGCGCTCAGGGATCCGCAGCGCAGCCGCCTCCTCCCCTCGCTGCCGCCGCTGCCTCTCTGGCCGCGCCGGGGTCGCCGCGCGGCCCCTTCGCGCCCGCAGCTCCCGCACGAAGCGGCGGCCCGGCAGGAAGGGGCGGCCGCCGTCACGCGGCCGCGGGCGCTGCCTCCCCGCCGCCTCCTGAGGGAAGCCGCGCGGCCCGGCTTGGCCGCGACATGGCGGCCGCGCCGCCGCGACATGGCGGCGGGGCAGCGCGCGGCCCGGCGCGGGCGCGCTGCTCTCTGTCTCCCTTTTTACCCCGTTCCCACTGGATCTTGTTGATTTTTTTTTTTTCCACTCGGAGGATGCGGGGCAGAGGGAAGGTGTTAGGATGTCTGGCCTCTGTGCACTATAGCTGCACGGCATTCCCACAGCTTTCCTGAAAACTAGGAGCATGTAGCGATAGTTAAAAACTCACCCTTGGCAAATGCAGCCTTATTTAAAAGACTAATTTGAATTCACCCCTGTAATTTACTGCATTCTAAGCTAATGATGGCTAGTGAAGACTCAGGTGATCCAGTGTTGGTGCTTACTTCCAGCATGTCCTCTCCAGGTGCCTATTTGGCCTGTTTCAAGCTATGTTTTATTTCCTTGTCTTTCCTATCTTCGTTTTCCTCTATTGACAAGAAAGTTGTCCATTAAACAACTTGGAAAGAGGACTCCTTCCAGTGGTGCTGCTGCTCCTCTCCAAGAGCTTTGGCAGGTGAGGCAGCAACTCAATATATACTGAATTACACAGAGTGAGAAAATCATTATTCGCTGGGAAGTTTTGGGATAAGTTTCCCAGAACACTAAGGCATTTCTTCCTTATTCAGTGGCACAAGTGCAAAACTACAGTGTGCGAGAACTTAGGACCAACTCTGCACGCTGATGCCCTGCGACATCCCCTCCATCGGTGTCTATATGCCCATCAAAGCAGCTCTCTGAATGTTTCTGTCTCAGCCAGGCTCCCACCAAACGTTTAACGCCTCTTCCCCCTCCCAGTTCCGTGAGGGAGCGCGGCACAGCGGCCGTAAAGCGGCGCCGAGCATGCGCAGTGGAGCGTGCGTCCCTGGCAACGGCGCCATGGCGGCGGCGGGCGAGGGCCTGGGCCCCGGTGCGGCCGAGCTGGCGCAGGCCCTGAGCCGGCCCCTGAGCTGCCTGCAGGGCCCCGAGTGCGGGCGCGGGCCGCGGCTGCGGGCGCTCGAGGCCATCCGCGCGGCGCTGCTGGAGCGGCCGCCGCCGGGCGCCGTGCTGCAGGAGGTGTTCGCGGCGCAGCTCGTGCGGCCGCTGGCGCGCTGCGTGGCCGCCGAGGCGGCGGAGCGCGGCCGCGAGCTGGCCCTGGAGCTGCTCCGCCACGGCCTCAGCCAGGCCGAGCGGCCCGCCGAGGCGCTGCCCGTCGTGCTGCCGGCGCTGGCGCAGCGCCTCAGCCCGGCGCGGAGCTGGGAGCCCTGCGAGGAGCTGCGCCTCGGGCTGCTGCAGCTGCTGACGCTGCTGCTGCGCCGCTGCGGCGCCGCCACGGCCCCCTACCTCAGCGACGTGGTCCGCATCCTGCAGGCCACCCTGCTCGACGACTTCGCCGAGGTCAGGCGCGAAAGCTGCGCGTGCGTCGTGGCCTGCGCACAGGCCATGCCAGGTACGGAGCGGGCACGGGAGCTGGGGATCTCCGAGGGACAGCGGGAAGAGCTCGGAGGAGCTCAGAAGGTGCAGCCAAAGGGGAAGAGATAGAGAGGTCCCCTGCATCCGCCCAGGTGCACGTTGTGGGCCTTGGAGGATCCATAGAACTGTGCAAGGGATGGTGCCGAGGAATGGCACCCGCAAGGGAAAGCACATGGGTGACTGTGGGGAAGTGCACGTGGGCTGGTTTGCTGCTTTTATGAATGTAGAGTTAAATCTGCATGTTCTGTAAAAGCAGTGACACTAAACTGTTTGTTCCACATGGTGTTTCAGAAATTACGTTGCTCAAAGGCTGTTACCCACATACAGAGAAAGGCATGATGTTTTTTTCTCTGTCCTTACGTCTGTCCGTACAGAGCACTTCCACATGCAGGCAGAATCCCTGATAAAGCCCCTGATGCAAACCATCTCGCACCAGCACTACCGAGTCCGTGTGGATGTAATCCAGGCTACGGGAGCGGTGGTGCAGTTTGGAAATGGGAAGTCTGTGGATGATGTTCTGTCGCATCTGGCCCAGCGATTCTTTGATGAGATTCCTAAGGTTTCTTACTTTTTCTTGACTTATTTAGAATTTTTTTCATTTAATTGAGATATGTGACTATGTCCCATACAGGCTTAGCCAGTTCTGAACTGTCCCAAAGCAAAGTGGATGGCTTGTTCAGCTCTGCCTGATCCTGCATGGAGTTGAACTGACTGGGTACCTTGGCTTTCCCAATC
>JAUBOD010000185.1:1323830-1335698 GCA_032353885.1 Nothura maculosa
TCCTCTAGCCCCAGGATACAAATGAGGTGTTTAAGATTTCTCCAGCTGCTCTTGTTTTTTTTCCTTTTCTCTTTTTTTTCTCCTACTAAAATGAGTAGATAAATTGATCCATAAAACGCATCATTTCATATTTGAAAACTGCTTAATGATAAATTATGTTGTACTTTTTCTGGCTTCAAAGTACTTTTAGATTCTCTTTCTTTCTCTATGGCAACTGTGGAAGAGGACAACACATTTCCATAGAGGATCTGATAGCTTTTTGGGTATTCACCTTTGCAAAAAGAAATATCTTCTGTCTGCACAATGTACAGTTATAGAATCCATTGCTACGTGTTTCAATTGAGGCTAAAATCTAGTATGATTTAAAGAGGAATTAAGTAGGGTTAAACAACCACAGTTAAATGACTAGCTGGAAGTTTACTTCCATTTATGTAAGAACTTTTAAGTTACTGCTCTTTTTTTTTAATTTCAGTGTCTGAAAGCAGCAGAATTGATTGGAACATTTGTCAACCCTAAGGTATCTTTGAAGTTAATCACGTCAGCCTTTGAGAAAACACCTATGTCATCTCACATTATGATTCTAACTGCAGTGATTCGTGGTAGCCCAAGAGAAATCTTAAAGCCTCATTTGACTGATATTGGCAACACATTGTCAAAAACTGAGATCTGTCAAAGATCTGAAGAGGTAAGGAAAAATGGAAAATCCACAACTGTAGTCCTAGACTTGATCTCCAGGTCAAATCTACTGTTTCACTCCCAACAACATTGGCAATGGTTGTTTCAGCACAAATTCAGAGAAGGAAGACCCTAAATCAGATATTTCATTCCAAGTGTGCTCATAAGTAACAGCTGAACCTGAAGATGATTTTAATTCTAAAATAATCTTTGAAGAATGTTCCTTGCTTGTTATGTAAAGAGAGAAGAGGATCTCTTCAATAGAGATTGATAACTTACAAGATCTTTATACTCCTTTTCCAGGAGTTGTCAGTATGCAGACATAGCACTGTTACTAATGTGCAAAAAGAATCCCTACCATTTTCCCCATGCATGAAATCCCAGCTTTCTTTGCAGCAGAACTAGACTTTTACTCTTCACATGACTAAAAAAAGGCTCAATACTATTTCTTTGGAAATATCTTTAAAGCTTTGTGTTAGATTCTAACTTCCCTTTAAGGGAGTCATTCATGTATATAGGCTGAATCTAGCGTAATTGTCTTTTTGTGTCATTACAAGATACACATTTGAAGTTCTTCCTTCATTAGGTTCTTCCCTAACAGAATGTGTATCAGTGATGCTGAGATTTTACCCTAATCTCTGTGAAGCCTGTGATGATTAGGACCTCACATAACTGGAAGCACCATAACCTGATTGATCCACTAACAATCCCCTGGAGTATATCTGCAAAATTACTACAAGGTCTTAAGCTCACTGCTTCCACTTAGTGTTATACACAGGAGACACATTCATCTCCAGCTGAAGCTTTTCACAGAATTGTTTTAGCCTTTGCTTTTGGAAAGTAATCCTTCTCTATTTTAGGAACTGAATGGTGCACAGACACTGTTTAGCAAAGGATTGACCATGTCCATGAGATTAATAGCATTTACAGTTAACCTCTTCCTAGGCTTCACTTTTTGAAAGTGGAGGTTTTAACAATGGCCTTTTCTGTTAGTGACTCCACATATAATGTAATCTGAGAGAACCGTGGAATATCTGAGGCACTTAATTGTATATTATGAACTTTCCAGAATATTGACCTCTTGATTTCAGTGGGATCAAGGTAACGTGCATTGTATTGCAACAGTCATGATAAATTGGCCAAGGCAAAAATAGACCATGAGGTTTTCTTGGTTTATTTATTTAACCATTATTGCATTCAAAATAGGCAGGCACAGAACAATAATTGAAAGCAATATAACACATATTAATTGAGAAATTGCACTTAAGAATGAGAAAGTACTGTTGGCAAGCATTCCAAAATGATGTTTTGTCCACAATGCAGGAAGGTCATTTATTTTGTTATCAGGAAAGGATAAAAAGAAATAAAAGAAATAATAGGCATGAGAGGAAAGTTATCTTGTGTGCTCTAAAAAGTAGAATATGGGTTATCAAAACCAAAATGAAGGTCATCAAAAACCAGACCCCAAATGATAAATATGTTCCCAATGTAGTAGATTATATCAGCTTCAGATTTTATGGTTGTCAATTGCCATAGTTTTCTCTTAAAGAGAATTTATAATATTTTCTAATGAAGCATAATACCTTTTGTGCTTTTCCTAAAAATAGGCCTTTTACATGGAACAGTTGCTTTGTTGTGCAGAAGCATTGATTGAAGTGTGCCAGGAAGACTGCCAAGAAATTAGCTTGCAGCTGATGAAAGTTTTGGTGACAGTAATGGCAATACCTAGTTCTCAGCACCTGAAAGAAAAGGTAAACTATCAAATGCTTTAATATTTTATAAAGTTCTGTGTTTAGTATTAATAAGACATTTTGTCTAAATAAAAATTTTAAAAAAAGAATTAACAAGCCATTCTCCTATTGTATAATCAGGACTTAACCAAGTCCCCTTCCATTTCTTCCTCTCCCACCCCATTTTCTTAAATGTGGTGGCTTTTTACCTCCTTTTCTGTTGCTCCCAGGCGTGGTATTCCATAGGCCTGTGTGCCAGCAGTTTTTGTGGCCCTGTAACTGACAGGCTACTTCCAAATAGATATGTTCGTAGAAAACTGCTCTGAAATAGAGCTGAATGGTACAAAGCTCAAAACCAATACTGGAAAGAGCTTCCAGGATAAAGAGCTACAGCACAAAGACCTGTTGCGAGAGAGCCGATCTGAGCGTGTGCCCTTCTTGTTTAATGGCATGGGAGAAAGAAGAGTTGGAAAGTATTTATTGAATGATGAGGAACTGTTTGTGTTTTGGACGTATTCCCTCTGCTAAAATATGGTATTTTATTTACTGGTAAGTGAGCTTAGATATCCTGACTTGCTTTGACTGATAGAACTTTTCCAAGAAAGAGAAATGCATTATGCTTTAGGCAGACAAAGTTGCTTTAAGAGTAACCTTTGTCCTTAGAAAATCCTGATGACATTTTTTCCCTAGAAATATCATCTGTTTTCTCCACATCTGGTACTTTCATAATAATGTTTTTGTCTGGCAAGTGATTAGTCTGCAAAATTCTAAAGGTCCCAGACATGTTTTAGAGAATTTGTCCGGTTGAGTTGAATTGAAAAATATTAAAAATATGAATACAATTTTTAGTTTTACTGAACCACTTAAAGGCAAAGGGCATTACTCATACCGTCGCACTTCATCTTTCACTGCTAGAATCAGAGCCCACCCCGATGACATGTTATTACTCTGTGGGGGGTCTAAGTGTGTTTTGCTCCTTTATCACTGTGCGCAGAAACCAGTAAAACTGTAGATACTGATTTTTGTCATGCATTTAATGCTCTTCCTTAGTGGTGTTTTGTATGTCTGGTAAGGAGTCTTCAGGATCTGTAAGAGACAATTTACTCCTGCTTTTATATCCATTTGCCATAAGCTTAGGGAAGTACAGGCTTTCTTTCCTAAAATGACTCGGGCATTCATTTAGTGGTTCTCTTATTGTACGTGTTTTATTTGCCTGTTTCATAGAATTGTCTAAATGTAAATAAGAAGATAATGCTGATTTTTGGTATTTATTCTAAGTAACAGTAAGAGAAGTTGAAAATTTCATAATGAAGCCATCCAGCTACTGCAGATAGCATCTCAGATGATTTTAAAGAGAGAGAAAAAAGCCATGTGCTCTTTGTGTCATAGCAACAATAGTTCTTAGTCTGCCATATTCAGCTAGTTGTATGTATGAGAAATCACCTTTACAGAAATGTTTAAAGATGAGGAGAGAATCATTACAATATTTTTGAAATCAAGACTTATTCTGCTACAGTTTAAAGTAAACGGATGTGGTATAGGAAGAAACAATCCATTAATCATGATCATCCAACTAGAAAATATAGAAATCCTTTTATCCCTTCTGTTCTTAATAGCTCAGTCGCGTATTTTAGAAATTGCTTTTTTTCTTTCAATATTGTTCCACTTAAGTTGAAATATCTTGTCTCTGTTTTTAACAGGTAGAGGAAACAATGTGTTCATTAGCTGAAGTGCAGCAATTGGATAGTTTTCTTAGTCTCTACAAGCAGCATATAATTCAGCTTATGGAATGGGTTTCAGTATCCCATGACTGTTGGACCTGTTATTCTCCAGAATTATTACAGTTCACTGTGATCGCAACCCATTCTGGTATGGCTTATTTAGCAGTGTGATCTCTCATTTAGTTCTAAAAAAAATAAATAATCTCCGTAGTGTGTAGGTACATTGTGTTTTATTATACATAGTTTAATATTCAGAAACTTTACAAGCATATTAAGAAAAGCAAAATTGCAGTGTTGATGCAGCAACGGAGTCTTGTAGAATGTCAAGTGCTGGAATTATGTTAAAAACATTTGTGTAACAAAATTCCAGGTTAATGAAAATGGTATAGCTCATACGGTGGCAAAAAGATGCATCTTATGTTTATCTCTTTTTTTCCTTCACTCTGCCTAGTCACTAACCTATGAAAAGATACTAGGTCTCTGCATCTTTCCTATCTTCTATTCCCAAACTAGTAGTCCTTGTGCTAGTAATCCTAGTAAAAGTAGTGCTAATAATCCTGTACACTACTGAGTATAGATTAATGGAACATTTTGGGATGCCTTTCACCTTTATAGGTAACAGAAGCAGTGAAGGGCAGTTCTTTTGACCTACACATTTATTTTGATGTGACAATTATTACTCCAGAAACTTTTCTTTATGGTTTCTGTTGACTATGAAGGGAATATAAAAATCTCCCGTTCCAGATAGCTATATTGCACACAGTTAAATGTGGATGGATGTGTTTTAATTAACCATATCTTCTGCTTTTAAAGTTTAATCTCAAGTAGAGCCTCAAAAGCATATTTAAAGCACCCACCATTTTAGCACAGCAAGAAGCTTAAGTACAAATTCCTTTCATCCATACAAAAAAAAGAAAAGTTTTCCTGTACAAGTTCTGGGTGGCCAACATTTCTGTATATTTGCACTCCCTTTCCATGTCTGAGGAAATTCTAGACAGTTGTCTCTGTTTTGCTTAATGGCAAATAAATCATAAATGTCTGGGCAAACATTTTGGCTTGCACCCCACATTGGTAATATGCTATTGTCTGTGTTTTCTGTCTGATGCAGCAGCTCCTAGAACTGTCTTTCTCACACATAATGTTATTTTTAATCAATTTAATCACGTTTACCCATTTCCAATTTCTCAATTGTTACTGTTTTTCAGAAATGTAAGTTTATACTGAAATTAGTGCTGTAGATTATATTGTTTGTTTTCCATCTATTGAATCTGCTGCTATCAGTTTGATGTAATAGCTGTGTGTTAACAATGCCTCAAGGCTGCATGAAGCAATGTATTTTGAATAAATGTTATGAAAATAAAAAACTATCTGTTGGCATGGAAATCTAGCAAATTGCAGCTTAGCACCCTGTATGCTAAAGTCTAGACACTGGAGATTTCTTGAGTTTTGAGCAGTCCATTTCCAGATGTAATTCCATGTTATTGAACTTCTTTTGGAATCTTGAATACTTCAATCCATCCATTTTACATATGACAGAATATTCTTGTCATGAGAAATCCCTAAATATTGCGTCTTTTTCTGGATTTTTTGAATGACTGGAGTTCAATGGAATGTGTAGAAAAATAAACAAGAAAATAAAACTGCTGAATCTCTAGAGGAAAGTAGTTTATAGGAAACTCCTTTTTCTTTGTTTTTCCCTTTTTCTCTCATTTTCTTTTTCTTTTTTTTTTCTTAGTGCATTTGATTTTCCTTTTATATCTTCTATAATTACAGTTGAATACTGAATTAACAAGTTAGATCTGATGCACCATATTCTTTAGCTTAGCATTTCAGATACTAGGTTAACAACTTGATTTGTGTAGGGGGTTTATTTTGTTTCTTTTTTTTATTGTTTAGAAGTAAAAACATTACAGGATGTCCAATTTGTAACAGGCTAGAAAATGAATTTTATTTTTTAAATTATACACTGAATTCTTTCAAGGTAAAAGTTGCAAATATGCATTATTTAAATATAGAGAAAGAGTACTACTGCAATAACTTTATTATCCAGATTTTGAAGCTTACTCTTTCCGATGTCTCTCTAGAATTTCGCATATGGAAAAAATGAAGGGAGACAAAAATGTAGCTAGTTCTGCTCTATGGAATTGTCTCATGGTCATAACAGAATCAATAGGTTTTTAAGGGGATTGTTTTGTTTCCATTCATGTTCAGGAGAGCAAGAACTTTGTGCACAGTGTTGAGCAAGATAGCATGTAGCATTAATTTCCCAAAACATATTAGTCCACCCCAAATGACCCCCCGACAACACTGGTCTTGGCAAGTAGCAGATATCATTAAAATGCCCTGCATTACATAATGTGGGTAGTACAAAAATAACTAACCGGTCTGTAACTAAGAAGGGGGGTAAAACAGCTTTCAGGGAGCACCATGCTGCCGAGGCCAAGGCTGGGTGAGCTTGGGTTGACCAGCTTTGTGCCCTTCCTGGTCCTGTGTAACCTAAATGCATCAATAGCTGCTGTGCAAGAATGGAAAGTTAAATACTACCTGGGATCTTACAGCTTTTAACGGAATCACATATTGAACATTTAGAAGATAAAACAAATTACTTACTAATGCTTCAAAACAAATCTTTCATGTTTATTTTACAGGTCCTGTTATAGGTGAAGCTCTCCATGACTTTATTCTCATTCTTAAGACATGTCTTCAGCCAAACAAAGACTCCCAGATGCGCTTAAAACTTTTCGCTCTCTTATCACAGTTGCTGCAGAAAGCAAATGAAACTGTCAACTCTCAGGGGTAAGTAGAGTTCTAATTTCAGGCAGCAGTTTAGACACCAAAATAGCATTTAAAGGTAATGTCCAAGGTAATTACTTACTTAACCCCTATAGTTGTGTTCATTTTGTATTTAGCATTTATGGGAAAAGAAATACTTTCCCACCATAGCTTGCTTTCCTTGTTTTGCATTTCTAACACTGCTTAGAAAAGATATATTTTTAAAAAAATCATATTATCATTATCATCTTATTATTTAAGTCTGGACTAACTCCTCTGTAATCCTATCTCTAGCACCATGGAAGATTTAAAAGGATTTCATGCAAATCTGGATAGTATTCAAAAAACAGAACAACTACAACAGAAAAAAGGAAAATAAAAATACTCATAGCTGAGAAGAACATATATTTGAAAGCAGAGATGGGGATTCTTAGGAAATAATCAGACATCAGAAAAGTATGGATGTTTAAAACTGATGCTGTTTAAAATTACATGAAACCTTTGATAAAGAGTGTTCTTTTAGTGACTGACACCGAGAGTCTCATATTGCTTGGCACTATTTAAGCATTGCAAATATGGCTTAACTGTAATTCATACTGCTAATAAAACCCTTCTATTGCTAACAATCCCAATGGAAGTGCCCTCCTAGCATTATTTAGCTCTCTTAGTTGTGCAAATGCTGCCACAAAGTTGTCCTGACTACAGATATCGTATCTGCTCCACTTTTCACCTATTGTATTTAGCATGCAAATATAAGTGAAATGTTATCTGGTGTGTTCTGTAATGGCCTGAAAGTAGTTACAGACCTTAATATATAGTGATCTATTTTAGTCTAAAATCAGAATATAAAACACCCTTTTATATACATTTATGGCCTGGTTTTACTGTTCTTTATTTACTGCAAAACACGTTACTGCTAACTCTTGTTCATCTGCTGCACAGAATTGCATTTATTGGGTCAACAATTTCAGTTACACTGTGATTTCCTCCCTCTGTATTTTCTCTTATCTGCTCTCCAGCTCTTTCCCCTTGAAAGTATCCAAGTATCCTGTGTTACAGGAGAACAGAATTTGAAGATTTGGGTTTCATTTTCTCCTCTGCATCTTCATTGTGATCCACAGAAGATGATTTAGGCTACTTTTAAGCAGTACAAGAGGAACAGTATGAGCTGCAGAGCTCCCAGTACCCTGGTGCTCCTGGCCATGCTGCTGGCTGGAGCATCCAGAGGATAGGAAGGAGCTCTCGTTTAACACTTCAGCTTTTTCATTCTTCAACTTACATTTCTCAGCTGCACAGTGGAATTGGTAGCATTTCTCTATGTGAAGTGTTCAGATAAACATGTTGAGAGGCCACCCAAGTATTACCTGTTGAAGGTAATACAGGTTACCTGTTACCTGCAAGTTACCTGCAGGACTATGTTGGGAGCTTCACCAAAGAGTAAACTTCTGCTCTGGCAGTAGCCAAAGCAGGATGAATTTAAAATAATAATAATAAAAAAGTATGCAATCTATTTTTGTCCAAAAATTGAAACTAAAGTTTCCTTGAATAAACAGTGAGCTGCCATTACTATCCATGGATAACAATGATGGCAACTTTTTAGCTTTGGGTAATGTGAATGATTAGGCTTTTTTAAAAATAAAGTACATCCAAAGACATTAGCATAGGTTTGTATGAAGAACCACTCCTGACTATGGATGGTGCAGCTTAGCTCATCTTTCTGTCCTCTGAGAACATGAGAAATTTAATGAATTTTTGCAAGGCACTAGAACAAGTCACCTTACAAGTAGTGTAGCGTTATGACCAGCATAATGCTGAGGGAACCTACCTTTATTTTTACTTTATTTTTACTTACACCTGCAATATCTGTAATATTATTATCTGTTGACACTTTTCTGGCATCATTTTTAGTAGAAACTTATTAAGTTTCCAAAGATATGTTTAACATCATCTAAAGATTTTGACAATTTTGTATGTGTCTAAGGGGGCTATGGATTTCTTGTTATTACTGAATCTGAAGTGCCATCTGCTGGAGAAGCAGCAGGAATTGGTATCTGACTTGCACAACTCAAACATTGGCTGCTCCCTCAGCCAAACAGTTAAGCAGCAGCTAGGTCTGTCTGTTTGGGGCATGTAGAAGACTGAGACTTTCAGTTTAAAACATATCTAGCTAAATAGTTAAGTTCTGGAAGACAAGCTGATCATATTTTGGTCAACTTACACCTGGATGATGAGTTCAAACTGCAGCAAAGAAAGGGTAGGTACAAGAAACACAAAGTATCTGCAGTTACATTTCTTATTACATTGCTGGAGTATTACTATAGAAATTGTTAATGAGTAATGGCTGGATATTTTTATTTTTGTTTATTGATTTGTTTTAAGCACTTTGTTATTGACATTACGTTCTCCTGAGGCGTGGCACACTCTTGAGGAGCAGCTCACCCTGCTGCTGAGAACAGCATCTTGCCCTGCTGTCGAGCACGGGGGTGACAATGTGCTGTTTTGCACTTAGGTGGCTGCAGTCCAGATCTGCTGAAAGTTTGAGCAGAATGGGATACGAGTCAAGGTAGATTAAGCCCCTTATTAGACAATCTGTTCTGCACGCTGCCAGCTGTTCTTTAAGGCAAAGTGAGTAACCACAGCCTTAAACATCTGCTTTCAAGCCAGGAGATGCATCTTCTCTTAATTTAAAATTGCTTGAGCTAGAATTATGTGGGTATGAGGGAATAATACCTCTTGAAAGCTGTTGGCTCTCCTGACATTTTTTTTCATATAACAGCCCACAGAGGAAGCAGAAAGAACATAAGAAAATCAAAGACTTCTGTGTATGTGGTGAAAATAAGTATTGTTTGGGAGTCTAGTATTACACATCCAGCATCACTGGAGTCAAACCCAAACTTTTACCAGGACTGGCACCATCAGAAAATCCTACAGACAACACATCTTTGAGGGAGGCAATTTTCTGAGCCAAGGGAAAGCTGGAGTAATTAGTGTCCATCTACAGCAATATCAGGTCTCATCAATAGCATTCATACTTTTCACATTGTAAATACTTTTCATGGGACAATCTCAAAGGACCTTAGAAATAGAAATTAATCCTCACAGCATGCATACAGGGTGTTATCTCCACAGATAGAGTAAATGAGACAGAGGAAAAGCAAGTAATTTACCAAAATAGTGAGTCATGGGCATAGTCTGAAGTAGGAGAAAGTCTAGCCTCCTCCTTCTATGAGTGCTAAGTATTTGTTTAAATATTACCTAGAAAAAAATAAGTTATGAAGGATTTAACACAGATATTGTAATCCTGTTGCTTTATATGATTTTATTTATTTATTTTACAAGTTTTTTTTTCCCTATTATGCCTATGTTTTTCTATGACAGAAAATTCTCCTTTGCATGCTGTCAGTTTCTTCACCATTTTCTCAAGAACCTTTATTTTACTTTCTTGCTTCTCGCTTTAGGCAATTCCTTAGCTACCTTGAGACCGTGATAAAAGACATCCTGGCTCCTAATCTGCAGTGGCATGCTGGAAGAACAGCAGCTGCCATCCGTACTACAGCTGTATCGTGCCTTTGGGCTCTTATTCACTGTGAAATACTTTCGCCCAAAGAGGTAAATTCTTTCCCTCCCGTCAGATGCACTTTGAAATCTTAGGCAGGAAAACAGATTAAATGCAAGAAAAAAAATCTTAATAGTAGGTAATATTTGCAGAGGGATGTATACTTTTCATAATAAAATGTATTGCTTGCAATTGAGTGTTGTGAAGTGAAATGATCAGTAGTTAGTGGGGGGATAATGATGATGCTAAAGGACCCAGACCTGCAATGATATGGTCAGCTTTAGAACTGGCTTCTTTTATATTTTGTAGGTGTTTCTTGTAGCATGATGCAATTAAAATTGACCAAAGTACTTGAACATGTGAACTGGTTAATTTTGCATATGCAAAAGTATTTATCTCAGACACTGCTATCATGTTAAAACAAGGACATTTTTCTGATACCCAAAGTAGCTTACTGCATTAATGTATACAAAATGTACATATAAAAGGGCAATTATAGAACTCGCTGAAAATACTATATTGCAGGCTTTATTTTTAAAAATTCCTTTCAGAATAAGAGCACCATCTACTGGTGCATTTGCATAATTCTTGCATCCTAATTATTCAAAGCCTTGCCAACATTTTTTTTTAAATGAACAGGCAAGTAACTTTAAAGCTTTTGGTAGTTACATAAAACTCATCTGCATATGTACTGAGTATTCCTGGAATGGATGATCTAGGGAGAGATTTTCATTTCTTGAGCTTACTTAAAGGGAAAAATAAAGCTGTATTTCTTGAAGATTATTCAATAAAATTTTAGTGACGTTTTTAATAAATTAAGCAAAACAATATCTGTCAGATTTAATGACAGATTAATTTAATGAGAACCAATAAACACATTGTCTAAGAGTAACTGAAAAGCTGCTATTCTGTGTTTTTCTTGTTCATGGTAGATCTCAGTAGTTGAAGGTTTGCTGATGCCTCAAATGATTGCCTCCATGGATGAAGATTCTAAAATTGCTCGACTAATGGCTTGTCGTATTGTTGGTGTCTTTTATAAGGTCTGTGGCAGGCAGTTTGACTCGGATAAGCTCATCAAAACTTACCCAGGTATGGTATGAAGTTTGGGGGTCGCCTTTTGTTTTGTTGGTCTTTTTGTTTTGTTTTGATAGAGGTGTCAGCACCTGCAGACTGAAGAATTATATTTGCCTTTTCACCTGAAGTGTCACAGTAGCTCTGCTCTTAAGGCTGAAAATCACTGTGCTGCAGTAGTAGAGAGTTTCACTGCCAAGCTTTAGAACTCACTGTGCAGGTTTTCCACCTTACCTGGAGGTTCACTGCAGACGGTGACAATGGAAGCACTAATACAGACTAGAGAATGGCAGAAACATTTTATATCTGTTTCATCTAGCTTTAATCCCATGTAAAGCACTTT
>JAUBOD010000185.1:1344334-1354727 GCA_032353885.1 Nothura maculosa
GCGCCGCCTTCCCGCCTCCGGAGCCGGCCGGGCCGCGGCGCCCCCGCCGTGCAGCGCAGCTGGCGGCCCTTGGGCCGTACCCGGCCCCTCCTCGGCCCTTGGGGCGCTCTGACCCAGCAGTGCAGGAAGGGGGTGTGGGGGGGGGTCCCCGCTGCTGCGGCCTGTGGGGCGGCCGCGACCCTCGGCGCCCCCCGAGGGGCTTGCGGGAGGGCGGTTGTTACATTAGTGACCGCCTCAGAAACGGGCTCTGTGTGCCACGCTGCAGAGCTTTATTTTATTTTACTTTATTATATTTTATTTTATTTCATTTTATGGGCTAGGTCAGCATCAGCTCTGCCTTTTGACCGACTCTGCTTAGTTTTGCTGCAGAGCAGCGTGACAACCCCTTAGTCTTGCTGCTACCCGCGCATCGCGGAGCTGCTTTATTGGTGTGATCAAATTCGGTGCCCGCTCTGAAACTGCCAAGGGTGGAAGCACCTGGTGAACGTGAGGCCGTAAGGAGGCCTCTTCTGCGGAGGCCTGAGAACTGCCACGCTTTGCTTAAAATATATAGAGAATATATTATACATCTAAAATTAGTTTTGTCCTACTTCATTTTTCAGAAGGAAAAAGAGCTGTGTAACATGCAGGAATAGAAACTCTTAGCTAGCAGATTCCTGGGCGAGTATCTCCGCAATACCAAGAAACCCCCTATCTGGCCCAGCCCTCTCTTTTAGATTAACATCCTGCAAACTGCAAGTGAAATCTCTTCTTGCTTGATTTTTTTTTTTATGTTTTTTTTCTATCTTAGTGCTTCTGAAACAACACACAGAGGTTAATGCGTTTGTTGAATTTCCACACCTTAATGTCCAATTCCTGCCCTAACCTGTAGGGCTTTAGTAATGTATGTTGCTGTGCATAATAATATGTTAAGTCCTTGCTGTGGGCTTTTCCTTTGCGAGTGATCCGCATGGAGGATTGTATTTACGAGCTTAGCAGTCCAGGTGTATTTTTCCACTTGTGTGCTAAGCAAATCTGGCAGGGATATATCTGGCAGGGTTATCCTGAGAGCTAAGCTGCATGTTCAACTAGTGATAGGGAAAGTTGTGGGCTTTTCTCAACGTATTTTGGGTCAGAAAGCTGGAAGAGCAGGAGGTCGGGGCAGATTTTTGCCGTGGTTGAAATGAAGCTGTAAATAGCGGCGTTGTCTCACTAGGGAGCTGGAACGGGCGTTTTTAGGGGGGCGTTTGTTGCTTTCGGGGAGTTGTTGGGTGGAGGCGCCCACGCGCGGGCGGCGGCCGAGGGGTTAAAGAGGCGGCGCCCGGCGGGTCCCGAGCGCGGCCCGGCCCTGCGTGGAGCGCCCCGCGAGGCCGCCGCGGCGCCGGCCGCTCCTCGGGCTTTGTTGCGCCGGGGAAGCCATTTTGGGCCCGCGCGGGGCGGGGCGGGGCCGGCCCCGAGGCGGGACGCGCGTGGGGAGCCGCGTGGCGCCGCTTTGGTCCCGGCCTGGTACCGAGCTCGTGCCTTGCGTGCGGCCTCGCTAGAGCTGTTCGGTCCTGCCTGGTCCCTCCCCTCCCACCGCCGGGGGCAGCGTGTAAACAAAGCCGCGCGCTTCCCGAGGGCGGGAGGCGCCTGAATTCCGGGATCAGCCGCAGGTTCCCGGCGCGCGGAGCGACTCGAGCTCTGCCCTGCAGCGCTGAGGTGCGGGGCAGCGGGCGGGCCTGTGGGTTGCGGCACGGTGGGTTCGCGTGTGGATGGTTGGTGTGTGTGGCTTCCTTCCTGAAAGACGCTTGAAATGGCACCTGGTGGGAATGCGCAACTTTATTGTTCAGCGAAAGCCGGTTTTGTTTGTTTTTGTTCGTTTGTTTTGGAAGTGGCGTTGCAGTTTGAGCATGTCTGGGGATCTTTGCATGCTAACTTCAATTTAATGGCAGCATCTGGCTTAAAATATGAGTTTTATTATTTGAATCTCTAAAACGAGATCCGCATTCCTTTTAAAAAGTTGTATGCGTTATCTGTGTTGTTTTATTTATTTATTTAAGTGTCATTGTAGCTTGGAGCTCTTTTCTCTTCAGCCTGTTTCAACTTGCACGTATTTGGGTATGTGGAAACGTACTTCCCGGAGTGTATTTACACAGCAATCTAATCTGGCTGCTGTATTTTTTAATCAAAAATTTTATTAGTTATTCTGAAGAAGAGAAAATAAAGTCTGAAGTTCCAAGTACAACTAGCTTGCTCTCAGGAACTGATAGGGTCATATTCTCTGCTTTCATTGCTATTAATTAGTCCAAAAGTCTGTTTATGCTTTGGGCATTAATAGGTTATAGAGACTTAACAGAATTGACTTGCATGGAAGATAAGGATAGAATAGATTCTGCTTCAAGTAGTGCCATCAGCATCTCTGTTTTAAACTTACTGCTTGTAAACCCCTATGTAAAAAATAATACATACTTTCTTGCCAGTTTTCTCATTCCTAACTTGTCCTGTAGCCTTACGAGTTTGCTAAGTGCAGCTGAATTACTACAGAATCATGGAGCAGTTGAGTTTGGAAGGGACCTCAGCTAGTCTTTGTTGGGAAGGGGGAGGGTTAAAGCCTGGCTTACTTCCCTTTGGCCATCTGGGAATTGCAGCATGGTTCAGTAATTACAACGGTTTTCTGGGGCTTGAGAAACTTGGTTTAATTTTCTGCTCAATAGCAGGCCCCCTGGTGCCTATGTCTGTTCTGCCAGTTTTCCGTTTGTGAAATGGTGGCATTGCCACTTCCTCTGTCACCAGGGTGTTCGTAAGGAAGTGCCTAGATAGCGTGTTGGTGGAGGTCTATTTTTGTACCTCAGATAAGGCATGAATGAGGTTCATACTGCCCTTGCCATGTGTTCCTTGTAGTGTATGTACAATGTGTATTGCTTACTGCCCTCCTGTTAAGACCCTGCTGTACCTAGTGACCGCTATGGGGACATATTCCATGTACAGCATCAGTGAAGCTTTCTGCAGTGGTACCAGAGCTTCACTGAGGCTGGACATGAACAGGTCACCTCTGTGGCAGGTAAGCAGGGTATGGGGCAGTGCTGTGGCCTCAGGTCATTGTTTTGTCTGCATCTCATTGTTCTACATCCTCTTGAGATAGCCAGGGCTCTGTGCTAAGGCAAATTCTGCTGCCCTCCCTATTTTAGGGAGACCCTTGTGCTTAGGCCAGCTCAGAACCTGTTTCTTCTCTTGCTCTTCTACTGTGCACGTTTAACATAACACTGATACAGTTGTTTTGCAAGGGAAAAATGATGCTCTTACAAAATTATCATAGTCTCATTCTCCAGAAAATCTAACTAATCCAGCCGTGTCCTCTGTAAGAACATGGAAGCTAATTTGTAAGCTAAGGAGCAATGATAGATGGTAGGGCTATGTAATGTCTGCTTGGGTTTATGCTGATTCTGAATTGCTTTTATGTTCTCATATTTTTGCTATATTTTTTTAATTAATATACACCCTTTTTTTTACCTTGAAGTGTTTTGTGGGCTTGCTAAAGAAGGAAGGAGGATTAAAGTTTGACCACAGTAAAGTTTGCAACAAAGCTGTTAGTAAAAGCCTGCATTAATCTGAGGCCGGGCGGTCTTGGGGTAGCTAAATTAAAAATCTAGTGGGCTCCTGAAAGTTTTGAAACTAGAACTGGGTACAGAGTGTGCCTCTCTGGTTCTGTGCCAAGTTTGCATGTTTAAGTTTTGTAAACAAGAAGAATGCATGGACTTATGTGAGCAGTAGGGTGCTGTCATAAACATGCAGAAACAAATTAGAGAGACTTGCTGCTCTCCACCCACCCCTGATCTGTTCTGTTTAAGGTTCTGCTTGTAATAGTATGTGGAACGTTTATAAATAGAGTTGTTCTCCTTTTTTAAGAAATGGATACCTAAAATTAGTCTGTTGAACTAAGAGCAAGGTTTTAGGTGAAATATGAGGCAAAATTAAAGAAATATCACATAATGGAAATGCCTGCTCTTTAGTCCTCAGAAACTATCATGTAAGTAGCAGAAATGAGACCTTATTTCTGCTTACCCACACAAATGCATGGGAGGTGCTTGTGTTTGAAGAGATGAGGCTGGAAGCTTTAATTTAAAACAAGAGCAAAACTGTTTAAAGCAGTAACTGAGATTTTAGTGTTATGTGGAGACATTTTTTTGAACTGGTATTGCTGCTACCTGTGACTGTGTTTTTTTTGTCATCTTTATATTATCCAACTGAAAACTCCTATTTCATTACAATGAAGTGCATCCCTTAAATGAGGTATATGTTGATGTTTTGGTTATAAGAATTAAGTTTTATCCAGGGGTGTTTTGATTTTAGCTTGGCACATTGACAGAGTTGTGTGGAATATCGTTTATGTACACTAGTATGCTGGCTGCTGCTGCTGTTACAGGAGCCATAGATAACCCCAAAGTAGCCAAAATTCAGCTTAAACCCAGAGTAGTGAAAGTTCCTGTTTACTAACCACAAAGAGTCTACTATCAAATTTTGCTAGAAAAGCAAATTTTCTTTCTCTTCTTGTCCAATGCATGCATATATATGTGTGTGTGTGTGTGTATTTTTTTTTTTTTTTTTTTTTTGGCAAATATTTGTACTTGGAAAATCTTCATGATGCTACAAATAGTCACTCGTACAGTTTTGCAAGTTCCTTGACAACAACAATTTTTACTTTTTCCCTAAAGCCATAGCATGTTCCAAAGAGCCCAAAAAAGTTTGAAAATTGTTTTTTTTTGTTTTTTTTTTTTTCAAATGAATGCCACCCTGGAAAATGTACCCCATTCAAACTATGTGAGTCATTTTGAAGCTGGCTTTTCTGTTTGGGTGTGTGTTCAGTGTTTCTGTAGTAGAGTAACTTAACTGGTGCCAAATATTGCATTTCATATTGAAATGCAGGAAGTCTCCTTACTGCTTAGTGGATGATGTCGAGAGGTTATAAAAGAAAAAGATGTCCCTGTATGTAAATGTTTAAGTTTCAGCAATGTTTGGCATTTTAAGTGCAGAGAGCAGTCTGTGCTGGTTGCAGTAATGATAGGTCTTTGAAGAAAAAGTCACTATCTATAAAGAGCCCTCTGAAAACATGGCTGGATGTATTTTAAATCTTTATGCTTATTTTGTAGGAGGGCAGCACAACTCTCACACAGAAGCGTAGCTTGGTAGTGATAAGAGTGAGGCCTGTTTTGCAGCAGTGTTTCAGAGAACTCAGGATTGCTGAAAATAGAGTAGGGTTAAAAATGCGCTGAAAAAATGAAAGCTGCACTCCATGCAGCAGTAAGAGTCACCCAAGAGAAGCATTAATATTGCTGAGAGCTCCACATTTCTTGCAGCAGTAGCTTTTACTACTGCATACTCCATAACACAGGCTGAAAGATGCAAGGGCTCTTACTTGGCTTTAAATACTTTTAAGTCATTGCATTACTTTATTTTCACCTTTTGCAGTATGATTTGAAACAGTCAACATGGACTTTTCACGCCTACACACGTACACCCCTCCCCAATGTGTGCCAGAGAACACTGGCTATACGTATGCACTCAGGTGAGAACTTTATTTTTCTTCTGGAGAAGCTACATGTTCTCTGAATGCTGTTATTTCCAGAATGTTTTGCTTTTATGGTATTTCGTTAAAGAAGTATACTCTGTGTAGTCTCTGTTTGAAAATAACTCCTGCATCCTAAATGGAGAAAAAATTACATCCTGAACTAACAGGACAATGACTAAGATAATGACTCAGTGTTTATTAGTTGCTATGAATAAAGTAGTCTCCACCTAGTTACAGTTGATGGTTTTATTTCTATAAAAGTGGTGTCAAAATTCTTAAGTGTTTTCTCTTACGTCTTGTAAACTCTGTATGTTTTTACTCTGGTAATTTGCCACTCTTTTTGCTTTAAAACATTGATTAGTAGGCATTCATCACTGCTGGTGTGGAATTTGGCTGGAAGTAACTTATTGATAATGTTCTAGAAGAAATGCTCACTGTGTGACTAACATCTGTATTCTAATGAACTCTTTCCTTGTGTCTTGTTTAAACGTATGACTACTGGTCTCTTTCATAAAGAAATTCACTTTTCTAAAAATAGCTTGAGTGTTTGCTAGTTTTTGTATTATGCTATTCAAAAGAAATCTGTGGATGACGATTTGAATTTTTGAATGCTCATGATTAAATCTGGTGTTTAAATGGGGGAAACGTGCATTAAAATTTATCCATATGTGCCGATGGCCCTGGTTATTGCTTGGCTAGTTTTTAGATTAAAAATAAGCACAATTAAAATGAAGCATGGCATTATTTTTTTTTCTGTTCTGTGCTTATAAATCATGATTGTACATTTAATATGTATTTAAATTGGAAAATATTTGGTTGTCTGTAGAACAGAAGTCATCAAGATTGTAGTATTAGATATTACTGAGCAATATTAGCTCTTCTCTACACTGAAAATTGCTCACTTTCATCAGTTTTGGTGTGGATCTATTATGTTGGTGTTGTAGCAAAAGGGAAGTCTTAACATGATTATTGTACTAATTATAGTAAATGAAGCTGTACTTCTTCCTGAAGTTTTAGAAAACATCTTTTGATAAGATGTTGATTAAATGAAAGTGTGTTTACTGATTTTTACGGAAGAACCTGCTGGACAGTGGGAGATGACTTCCGTGCCTTTCATCATGCAGTAGGTCTCGATCTTTCCAGTGATTTTATCACTGTGTTAAATGAAAAGGGAATTTTTCCTTTGTAGATGCTAGATTTGCATTGTGAATGCATGATATATTGATTGAAATGCTTTTATCACAGGAGATAAGCAGCAAATGTAGACCCAGAGGAGATAAGCAGCGAATGTAGACCTTGAATCTTTATTTATAGGGTGTTTTTATTTTCTTTTTTTTTTCCTGTTTCCAACTTTCCTAAAATGAGTTGTGAAATTATCAATGCCATTTTCCTGATTATTTGTCTTATTTGTCTAAAATGGTCATAGTTTGTTTAGATGAACTGTCTCTTGCACGGCACCTATTTTTTCTTTTTTTTTTCCTCCCAGGTGAGATAGGAGGTCTTAGTAATAACCTATGACTTAAAAAGCAAACAAACAAACAAAAAACCCTGCATTCGTTAGAGAAATAAAAGTTCAGTGGCTTGTTGAGGCTAATTTGGAGCCAGAGCCCTTCTCATCTGTCCTTCTTCCTTTGTTCAGTCTTTTTCTTTATTTATTTTTATTGTGGCATATTCATTTCTCACCAAAGGAGACCAGAATGCTGCCTTAACTGTCAGGGAAAGGAAGATGCAGAGTGATAGATCCCACTTGAATTTTGGAGTAGAGTGCATTTTGACTTTGCTGCTTTGGATGTAGAAAATAGCTGAAGTGTTTGGCTTCCTACATAAAGGAGGTTGTCACGTTGCAAAGCTGAGAACTTGTGAAGAAGCCTTTGTAGGAGGGGAGCGTTCCATTTCTTGAAGCTTCTGAGCCTCCCATTTTCTGTGTTCAGCTGTGCGTTAGATATAGGTACTTAAAAATAGATAGAGCTAGAGAAGCTGTAGTTTAATGACTGACCTGATGAAGGCAGGTATATTTTAAACTAAATTGAAATTGGTTTTCTCACTGTTCTCTCAAGTATTTCTTGGAAGACTAGGAAGTGTTCAATTAAAAATTCCTCTCTGAAAATTCCATGAATCCCAATTTATTAAAAGGGAGGAAAACTATGCAATGCTTCTTTTCAAGCATGTTAAGAGAATAGACTGCTTGATCTTTTAAGCATACTTCCCTATCTGTCTATCTGCTGGATGTGTGCCGAATGCCAGCTTATTCATGTGCTTTTTCCAAGTTAAACAGTATTTGGGTGAGTTTCACCCCTTCACCTGAGGAACAGTAAATGGGGCTAAGTTGCCGGCTGGATGTGCTTTTGTGCCAAGATGTGTCAGTGTTCACTTTATTTCTTCAGTTTTCTCTTGTCTGTCCCCTTCCTTTGTATTAACTTCCCATATCCTGGGATTTGACTTGTTCTCCTTTTGACAGTTGAAGGAGCTTCGCCACAAAGTTTATCCATGAGCTTCTCTGAAGAAGTTTACTTGTGCATGTGGCACTACAGAGAAGTACAGAGGAGTTGTACTACCAAGCTATTAATAGCTTTGGATATAACCTATTAATAGAATTTATCCTCACAAGGATTACTGTATGTTCATAACCATTTGTATGCCTCTAGATTTTGCTTCTAGCCCAAATAGGGAAGCCTTAAATTAATATAACTAAAGCTGTTTAGGTCCCTTGCGTCTGTCTGTAGCTGTCTTAAATAATCCAGAACTTTCTTGTCCACTCTGTTCCAAGCTTGCAAAGTAAATAACACTCAATGTCCTCTCGACCGGGCTGTATGTGTGCTAAAAATGGCAGACCTCATTCCCCTTACGTAGCTGTAACTTGAGAGTTAACCCTCCAAAGCCACAGGAGGTGATGGGACTCCCTGGGGGTGTAGGCCAAAGTAGATTGATTGCATCCCATCTTTGTATGGCTTTTGGCCTGGCCATATGCATTAGGTAGACCTTAATAAAAATGCCTACCAAAAATGCCCTATCAAAGGCTGGAAATGTTTATCCAGTGATTTTTTTTTTTCCAGAGGAGAAAAAGAAACTTTTTGAAGATGTAAAAAAACAGCATAGAAAATAAGGAGACTTCATACTGTCTAAATTTCAGAGACTTCACATTTCCTTATGAAGAGAATTACTGTCCTGCATCAGAGAGAAACTCTCCATCTTTTAAAGAGGAGAAGATAGCCTGATGTTTTAAATTGTAGAACCCCGCTCCAAGCGAGGTATTTGGCTGGAATTGATGTAAATGCTCTTTGAGATGGAGCAAGTGTTCACAAGGAGAAGCCCGTTAAGGCAGGTTACAGCTGTCAGTTTGTCCCCTGTATGTTGTGTTCTTGTGAATTGAGTATCTGTACAAATTGCTGGGTGAAGATGAGAAAAACAAATGTGTAGTGGCAAGTGTAAATAGCAAATTTGAGTTCTGAAACAACTGTTTAGGGAGGGACTCAGTTCAATAATAAACTATTGAGAATGAAGGAATGAACAGCAGGAAGAGCCATATTTAACCCCTGTCCTCAGTTCACATCCAGCAGAACGTGAGCAGCATGAACCTTCTGAAACCACCACAAAACTATATCCTCTGTGCCTAGTGAAATGAAACTGAATCTGCCTTTTCACATGAGCAGACTCCTCTCTGACTGCTGCCCTCTCTGCAGAGAAAAGCAGAGGGAAGCTTTAAAGTAAGCTGGGTTTGCTCTAAGCTGGAGTCAGACTTCTGCTGTGTACAGGGCTGCATTAGCAAGCAGTGCTGTCCAGCAGGTCAAGCAGGTGGTGCCGAATACCTGGCACCGAGTCCACATGCCTTGGGGCAGATGAGACAAGGGGTTGCTTTGGACTAGCTCTGGCGTGCGGTCCAGTGGGCTGGCTGCCCACGTGCAGCTGGAGCTCGCCAGCAACTGCAGGGCCTTGCTGGGTTGGCTTTCCAGGCCGGAGAGGTTTGATTTGTGTGTGCTGAGCCTGCCCCGGCTCGTGCGCTTTCATCTCTGTTGTAGAGCAATTGGGAAACTTGCTTCGAAAGCACTGACCTTGCCGGAAATTAGTCAGCAATGTAAATGTAGCTACTAGAGCATCTAATGTTAGTTAGTTTTATGCCAAAATAATGCAATTGTGTAAAAGTTGATGCTGACTTTTTGAAATTTAAAGCAATAAGTATAATAATTGATTAGCAACTTTGTGTTATTTTATAATCTGTTTTGGTTTTATATCTTTTTAGCTGATTATGTGAAAAAAAAATCCATGCATCAGAAAGCTCCTTTCTTCTCTAGTACCATTTCTAGTAATTGTAGGTGTGCTTGTTTTGTTTCCAGGAAGATATCAAAGCTTCCATTTCAAATACAGATAGTACAGTAAAATTTTCTTCATTTGATTGCTTGGGTTTGGGGGGAGAAAATTACCATACACATTGCTTGTGAGGGTGCACAGAAGCTGAAGCTCTGCAGGGCTATAATATCACAGTGGTCCAGCCTGGAACAGGAGTTTCCTTGGAAAGCAAGCCCAAAACACTTGGATTGTCAGCAATTGGTTGTGAGAATGTACTTAAAATGGCTTTGAGGAGAGAGAAAACAAGAAGAAGAGTCTGTTGAAGAAGTGAGCCAAGGAGAAAGGGACAGCAGAAAAATGAACTGACCAATCAACAACCAAGCGAGGTCGCCTGTTGCCCTCATATATGATGTTCTGCAGGAAGCAGAATAAGTGGATATTGACATTATTGTTTATTCTGAGTAACGATCATGAAATAAGAGAGAGATGTAAATTGCTGATATTTGCATTGAAAATGGTTGCCAGCCGACTGGGAGAGAGGTAACACTAACCTCCTTGCTCAAAAAGAAAACGGGGGAAGTGTGG
>JAUBOD010000185.1:1354827-1367282 GCA_032353885.1 Nothura maculosa
AATGATGAGCTGAGCCTTTGCAATATGTATGAGGCTTATTAAGTGCAGTATATAAGATGTGCTTGCGTATCAATAAAGGTGTGACTTGCTTATCACCTCCCGGCGCGTCTGTCTCTCGTCGCTTCCAACAATTGGTGGTCCAGGAAACGGAATGTTTGGATACCTTCAGTGACAGCAGCTGTGGCACCAAACCTCCTCCTACTGTGTCATGACAGATTGCGCTTGCTTATGTGATTGAATGTTTCCTTTCACTGTATGTACAATATGTACAAGGGTTGTGCTTCAGTCTAAATAACTACTGTTTAATTAATCTTACAGATTCTTTCTTGTGTCTTTCTATAACTTGCTTCTTGGTTCTCATTGTTAGTTTTTATGAAGATTTTTGAGAGAATTAAATGTAAAATGTGCCTGAGTGCTGGGAAGGTAATATTGACCATACTTAAATATTTCTTGACTTTGAAATTTCCTTAATTTAGTTCAATCTCCCCTCCTTCCCCTTTTGCTCTGTGTATTAAGCTACTGTGTTTAGCTAGATTGGAGGAGTTCCTAAATATATCACAGGATTGCTCCCCGCTTCTTGGAGTTGGAAATTCAATCTAAATTTGTCATATGAATCTTTGATTGTCCAAATGTGGAGTTAGCGGACAAAAAAAATTGAACTCTATTAAATAAGAATGCGGAACTTCCCCTTGCATTTTATGGTTCATAATGAATTTTAATTTGCTTCTAGGCGTGGTGAAGAGAACTTGTGCCATGGATGGCTTCATCCTTTAAATTGGTCCCTGTGCAGTGCATGTGTCTGAGAGATTGTGTAATACTTGTTCTAGCTCAACTTCTAACATGTTTTCCATGGTGGCTGTTTCCTCTTCTAGCTGTGATTTGCTTTCAGTTGTTCATGTTGTCATATGAATTGCACAGGAAAATTTTCAATATCTACATAACCCAAATAATTTAGGAGTATGTGGTATATATTGTCAGTTTTACTGCATAACCATGGATAAACTGCTTTAAATGAAAATCTAGGCTGAAATGAATGACTTGTTTGTTCCTCTAAGGACTTTCTCTATAATCAGCTAACTTTGCTGCTTTTACTTTCTTTTTTAGTTCAAGCTATTCTTCAGCTGCTTTGGATTTTGAGACTGAACACAAATTGGATCCCGTATTTGATTCGCCACGAATGTCACGGCGTAGTTTACGGTTAGCTGCTGCGGGCTTCAGTAAATCAGATGATGCCCGAAATGATACCCTGCATGATGGCTCTTATGCTGGAAACCTCTCTCTCAGAGAACAGTCTTCTAAGTAAGTGATTATTTTCATGAAGATGAGCTGATTTATTGGTTGGGATCTTGAGTTTACACTTACTTGAAATAAAGACTGAGGCTTTGTGTTTTAATGTAGTAATACATTAAAGGGATTAGTAATGTAGTAATACATAGTAAGGGATTAACTGTTTCACTCTGTGTTTACTGTCATATCTTGAAAATGACTATATTGAGGGTATGCAGTTGGCAATAAAATCTTTGTGTAAGTAGAAATGTACAAGAGTGAGGATTTTCTTGACCTGGCTTTGAGATCCAATCGGTGCTAAAATACCTTGTGATGGTTCTGTCACTTCTTTAATAAGAAACAAACAGAAATTTGTCCCTCTAGTGCTTTACCTTTTTTTGTATTTGCTTTCTGCTTCCTAGGATGGCAAAACAGCGTAAAAGTATTAATAAACAGTCTGGCTCTGCGAGACATACACCAAGGAGAAATCTTTCCAGCTCTTCTGTTTTTAGCCAAAGCAGTTTCAATAGCCATGCCAGTGACACATCGATGGTTTCCACTGTATTGGATGAATCTCTGATTCGAGAGCAGACTGAAGTTGATCATTTCTGGGGTGAGTAATTAATGAGCTCTCTCACTTATTTCAACTAGTGTAAAAACTGATTTGGCACATGGAGAGCGTATGTCCATGTCTTCCTTTACACACTCATTTCTTCATCTTTTACCCACACACACTTATTTACGTGCTGTTGTAGACGTTTGCTTGCTGAGGTGTCTGCTGAAAACTCAGTCTGGTACTTAAACTCCTGATCTTGATTTTGTTGGCACTGTAAACATCAAGTCACATTTTACAGTCAAATTGATATGCCAAACAGAAATGTAAACACAGCATGGACTTAATTCTTACCTTTGCATTTCATCTGCTTCTTCTTATCATTGTCTTCAAAATGTATATAAAGTATAATATTCAAAGAGCGGTAAACAGGCAATTGGTACTTTTCCTTAGGGTTTTTTAAGGAAACTCTATCTTGTTTGTTTATAAGCCAGTGTGTTCAGCCTTGATATATCCTAATAGTTCCAAATTAATAGCCTCTTAAAATTTCTTAAGAGGTGATTGTGAGTTTGGAGGCTTTACTGGAGCCTTCTTTTTCCTTTTTCTTTCAGCGAATAGAAGCTGTGGGAATAGTCTCCATTAAAAACTGGTTGGGAGGAGATAATGACTTCTATTCCCCAATTTGGACTTCTCATTTCTACTTAGTACATCTCATGTTAGTGTCAGGGGAGGTCATAAGAATCTTTCAATCTCAGTAGATGAGTGCTAAACTTCAGAACACTCAGGTTTTAGAAAAGGATTTTAAAAGACAGTAGTAACAAAGTGGTTACTAAGGAACAGAGATGGTACTAGCTGGTAATTAGCTGCTGTAAAGTCACATGGGAGCTCGCTGGGCAATTTGTCATTGATGTTTTTCTCCTGCAACTTGTTCTCTAGAAAACATCATTAACTGTTGTCCTGCTACACTACTGTCCATTTATATGTATCTAGGGAAGGGGTGGACTGCAAGATTAAAATGTTAAAGCTAATTTATAATGAGTATTTTCTTTAGTCTTAAATAGCTGATTTCTTAACTCAGTTGAGTATGGGATTTCATTATATTTGGGAGCAAACATTTTTCTTTTTTTTCCCTTTTAAGGTCTTGATGATGACACTGACCCTAAAGGTAACTACAGGATCTTCTTGTTTCCACGAGTGTTCTATTTACTGTGACTAGCAACATAGTTTGTCACTGAATGTCTTCCTCTTGGTTTGCCAGGTAGTGAAACGACCCTGGTGCAAGGGAATGGTGAGGTAGCACCAGCAGAAATGCAGACTGCAGTGGTCAATGGCTATACTTGCAGCGACTGCAGCATGCTTTCGGAGCGGAAGGAGGTTCTTACAGCCTACTCTGCTTCACACGTGCCCTCTTCCAGAATTTACTCCAGGGATAGAAGCCAGAAACATGCATCTAGTAAGTATTCTTCTCTGCTGTTCTATATGGATGTCAGAATGGTATACATTGTAATTGATGCATTTTTTAAAATACTGTTACTTAAGTGTTTTCCCATCCTCTTAAATTTATCAATAGTTGAATTATAAAGATCAGCTTGTTGTGAAATAACTTTTCCTCATGTCAGTTGAGACTTGCATGGTCAGGTTCTGATACACAGCTATCTGTGTTTCTTTTCATGATGTAGGAATTAAGGAATAGCAGAATTGATTCCATAATATCTTCATAGGTTCAGAATGATGGGGAACACTATGTGCCGTTCCAGACGGTACTGACTGTGGGGGTCTCTTAATCTGTTATTGAAACAGTGTGTCTGTCCACCAGGTTCTTGGCCAGCATTTTCTCATAGAAACTTGCTTTATACTGTCTGATTATGTTCCTTAAATGATTGGAACTTTCTGGATTGAGCAGAACTGTTTCTTTGCATTGTTTCTCTTACCTCAGAAATAAGGATACTTCCTTACCTCTGATTTATGTTGGTGGTATTTTGAGGGGAGAATGGGGGAGTTAGGGCATTTAAACTTCAGCACATTAGAGGTGAACTGTGAAGAAGAAAAAAATGATTTCTTTCCATTGGAGACTGCACTTCTAAAGCTTTAAAATTAATGAATCCGCTCTAAATAAGTTTCTGCCTTTCAAAGGCCATCTTATTTCTCTGGATAATTGCCTCAGTGTCTTGACTGTATTGACTTGCTTCTTGTAATTTCCTGATTATTGGTAGTCTTTAGTGATAAACATGAAGGTGTGTGGTGTTTATCTGGTGGTTTTTTTCTCTCTCTCCCCTGCTCCTTGTTAACGACGATCTTTAATTAGAGTGCAGATAGTTCAAGGAGACTTCCAGTTGCAACAATCTATTTGTTTGAACTGTAAGGCATGGCTTTCAAGGCTTTGAGGCATTTATTTCTCTTTATCTACACTACACTTTTTTTCTGTATTGACATAATTGGAGTTTCAAGAGGCACATTTTCAGTGCTGCAAAATGCTTTGTGTTTACATAGGAAATTCTTGCAAGTGAACCCTTCCTTCTGCATGGCTTTTGAACTTTAATCCAGCAGCCTGGTTAGATTTGTGGGAGGGAAGGACACAGTCACAGCAAGTTCTGGAATGTGACCACTTCCATGAGTGCAGCACTATGGAGAACTGACTTTCTTCCTGCTGAATGCTCTCTAGAAGAGAAGATGTAATAGAAAATATCTCTTATGACTCTTAAGGCAGGCTACTGCAGTAACTTCTCTCTTCTAGTTTAAACAGAAGAAAGTGAAAAGCTGTCTCTCTTAAGCCTGAAACAGGAGTAGTTTATGCCTCTTATTTCCTTTGAGCTGCGAACCATGAATTCAATAGAAACAACTCAAATAATTGAGAAGTGCCGAGTTCTCTAAGTGATTCATTGCTATTAAAGGTCCTTAATCTTCACTAAAGGAAAAACCTTCTCACCGAGACATTCTTGCTGAAGCCGTATTTCTGTTTTGAAGGCATTTTATTCACCGTGTAGCTCTTGTAAAAGCTTTTGCTTTAATATCTAAGGCATCCAGACTTTTTCTGTCATGCTTGTTTAAGCTTCCTAGTCCTGACTAAACAAAAGCTTTGGATTCTTCAGTGTCACTTTCCTGATAGCTAATTGTCAAGAGATAGAAGTACAACTTCGTGTAGGCGAGTAATTCATGTTCACCTGCTTTTTTTTCTTTAATAGGAGGCACCTATTTCTACATGAGTAAGATTCTGCGATTGGTCAAACATACTGCAGCATCTTTTGCATCACTCTTAGTACATCTATTTCAAATGGTTCTGCTGAGGCTGGGTTATGAACATAAAGGTACCTCTTCAGTTGTTGAGCTTGGTCTTCACTCTGGATTTATCTTTGCATAGCTCTTTTCTTACTGACTTCAGTGAACCTTTTGTGCACCTCTGTGCATCTCTTTTATAGTCATTCTACTGGCTATTTTCTTTTCCCTTTTTTCTCTTCTCTCTACTCTTTCAATTGTGCTAACCTTTCCACGCTTTCCCTCTCTTCCCTCTTTCTTCCTCCACATATTCTCTCTCTACAGAGAGAACATGGATTGCCATGTGGATTTTCTCTAGGAAATACCAGAAGGTAACGTTTTAGTCGAGAATCTTAAGTTGGTTTATAAAAACTGGTTTGTGTAATGCTGTCAAGTCTTAGCTTTTCAGTGTCCCCAGAATGGACTCCTCATTACCCATATGCCCATTGTGTATGTAAAGCTTTACTTAGACTTACCTTGAAAAGTAAAGCTGAAGTCATCCCTGTGCTTAGGCACATTTCCTTACTTGAAAAATTTTGGTTTTTCTTTGGTGTTTGCTCTTACCTTCTGTCTACAACAGCTTAACTGTTCTGGTCAAGCATATGGAGCTTGTGTGTGTGTAAATTTTTCTGTGTCTCTCCTTGTTCTGTTTGCCTTGATATCTTAGAACTTCTTGATGCTTTCTGGTCTAAGAAGCAACAGAGAGAGGTGAAACCTGGCCCTACAATGAGAAAATGTTTAGGATTTGATGGTTTTATTTCTTTACTGAAGTTTTGTTTTTCATTAACTACTTATTTTTAAAGCATTTAAAGAGATTTTTAAAGTGAATATATTTTATCTACACATCTTCACATAATGAGCACTTTATTTCTGCTCTGAACTCCAGATTAATTTTCCAGTTATTCATAGGAATGGACCTTACACTTGAATAATTTCTCTTACCTTTCAGACAAGATCTTATCAAAATTTCTGTCCACTTTGATTTTGGAATTTTTCTAAAATTTCCAGTCCAAAGATAGTGTGGACTAGTGTAAAATTTAGAATAAGATTAACCAAAATAATTAAATAATGGTCTGTTTTTAGGCATGTAAGAGACAAGTATCACATGCCAAGCTCTAGCATTTCTGCAAAAACAAAATTGAACTCGAAGGTTGTTATTGGAGGGTGGAGAGCAGAAGGATTCTGAGCTGTAGGACTCTGTCATCTTGAAATAAGAAAGTGTGATTGGACAGAAGAAGCTTCTTTTACAACCATCTTTGCACACTTGTGTTTCACTTGTATGTTCTTCAACTAGATTGAGAACCAAAGCAGTAGTTAAATCTGAAAGGTTTTGAATTTGAGAGAAACATGCGTGTGCGTGTGTATATATATGTATATATATTTTAATGTGTTGCAGCTCACTCGGATTACTGTGGAAGCATGAATGTAAAGGAGTTTTTTAGAGACAATAGCCGTCTTGGTGTAAATGAGGAATCAATATGTAAGTAGAGCAATTGCTGTTGTCTGTTAATCTTGGCTGGAGTCTTGGATGTTGCAGTATTGCCAGGGTAATGTCAGATGCTCCATGAGTCTGTGGAAGCTATAAAGTACCCTCTTGTTTCCTAACTTTAGATGTAGGAGGAGAAAAAAATAGGCAGTTATCTGATATATTGTAGTTGTCCTAAATGAGTATTGTTCCATTTAAATTTGTTTAATGGTTCTTGGTTTGATAAGTGCTAATGTGAAATAGACCTTTTCAAGTTTATCTTGTAACACTTTTTGTTTGATATTGACTTTGTCACATTAATTGACTGTTACCACAACCAACAGGTGATGACTGTAAGGGGAAGAAACATCTTGAAATACACACCACAGACTACATGCAATCCTCATGGGCTAAAAGGGTAGCAAGGACCATTTGGCACACCTTTTCTTATGCAGGTTGACTTGGATCTTTTTTCATTTGCTTTTATTTTACTTCATATTCTCACTAATAATTTATATTGATTTGCATTTTTTTTCTTTTTTTCTTAACTACATCTATCAAAGTAGGTTAAACTGAAATATCTAGAAAAATACATTTACATAGTATTTTTTTCCTGTTTGACTCTTGTAGTGATACTAGCTTTATACAAGCTTGGTAGGTAGTGAGACTGCTTTTCTATTAGTGTGTTAATAGGCACTTGTGTTGGGAAGAACAAGTCAAATTGTAGTATATAATTCAGGTCTCTTAGTTTGTTGCACTTCAGGAAAGTCTATACCCTTTATGGTGGGGGAAAATCTGACTTATAATGAAAGCAAGATATGAAGGTGTTGACCTACAGGTTATCTTAATAAAGGATTTTTAATACTTTATTTCTGTTTTAGAGATAGTCAATTTTTACAGGAATCTTATGTAGTGATAGAGTCTTCCCTGTGAGATCATCCTTCCCTAGCTTGAATGACAGAGACATCAAGAATCTGTTGAATGCTCTTTGTTCAGCAAAAGAAATGCTTTGAAACACTTCAGTCACCTAAGTGCTTTGCAAAATATTGGGTTGGTATGTCTGTAATCCCTCAGATTAACCAAGATCTCTCTGCTAATCTAAAAATGTAGGATTACTTTCTAGGTATATGCTACTTAGTGTAGACCAAGTCTAATCTAGTCTGATGTAGTCTAGAATTCAGTAACTGTTGGCTTCAGTGAGCTTTAAATTATAGCATTTTTGGGAGTCTCAGAACTGGCATACTGTAGTTCCTTGGAATATTCACTGCTCATTAAAAGATATTTTGCTGCTTGTAACATTTTCTTTAGGTGGCAGTGTTTGGTGTTAGTATTTCTTACTGATGTAGTTCCTTGATTAGGCTTTGAAACTTTAATAGCACTTTTCTCTCTCTTTTTTTTTTTTCCCCTTATCACGTGAATCCAGATACCAAAAATTGATATGTAACTAAAAGCAAATAAAATACTTTTTAAATAATATACTTTAGATATTTTTATGGCATTTTAAAAATAATCTCTTATAAATATTATGCTTACCTAGCAATTTAATACTACAAAATGTAAATCTTCTGGATGTGGAAAATTGGCATTCTGACTGCACAAATGCTGATGTTTATATACATACAAGGATGCTTTGTCCAAATTTAATTGGTTGTGCTTTAATTAATATTTATATATTAATATTAAAGATCAGAGTTGATAGTTTATTGATAGATATGGTAACAGGTTTGTGTAGAACATGTAGTGATTGGGGCTTGAACCTCAGTTTTACTACATGTGCTGCAAAAAATAAACTTCATTTCCTTTGTATATTGTCACCACATACAGTTAATTTGTCATAATCTAGGTTACTTTATAGTTCACGTGTTGCAAACAGTGGGAGCGACTGGATGGCTTGTGTCTCAGAAGGTGTTGTCTCTACTTTGGCTGCCCATTTTTTCCTCAGGTTACTATCCTGATCTGTGTGCGTGCATGCTGCCTGTGTCTCTTGACAAATAGGAGTCTGCAATAAGTGGCTTACACTAATTCAGCTGTGCTCTTGATGTTGCTTTTAGTCTTTGAAATGCACATGCTAATACACTTCCTTTATTGACCAAAAGGTGCTTAATGTGAGGGCTTCTGTTCACAGGCATAAATGGGAAACTTGAGGGAATTAACGTATGGATAGCCCAGAAAATGAGTCCCCAAGACCACTGGGGTGTATTTGCTTTGGTAGTAATTTCCTATCAGGATATTCATCTTAGCAAAAACTGGCACTAATCTGCGCACTTACTGAAATATATTGAAGCCCTCAGTCAGAGGGCTTGGGCTCAAACATTGAGACAATTTCAAGCGAGAGGATATTGTCATAACAAATGAGCATTTCATTTTTTTGCATGGCTGTTGTCTGTATGGAGTAGCTGATGTTATAATGCTGTTATACTTGTGATACAAGTCTAGATGTTAAGCTGCATGTTACCTGTGCTCATCCATTTCTCTGCTGTGCAAAGCAGTCCCAGCCACAGTTGCATGTCCCTTTTCCTCTTTCCTTGGCATGAGCTGCAGTGATTACATTTCATGTTACCCCTTTTTATCTCGTAGGGAGGGCAGCCTCTAGTGTGTTCAGGTGGCTTAGAAATGGATGGTATCAACTTGTTACTCTGGTGTCTTTGCTCAGTACTTTTCTTCTTAGAAGGTATGTATCCTTTGCCAAAAAGTATTTCCTTTATGCAAATTTTTAACCCAGTTGTAAAAGAAAGAAATGACAAATGCGTTTTTATTTCATATAAGCTTTCTCTTTCTCTTTATTTAGATGCCTTCCAAATATTTTCAAGCTATTACTGATTCTCATCCCACTGCTGTTTTTAGTAGGTAGGTGAACTGTTCAGCTGGTAGTGTGAGTTGATGTAGGCTTACTACTGTTGTGCCCAAATAGCATTTTTGATTGAGCTTCAGGTTATGGAGAAGACAAAGCACAAAAAGGCCAAATTTCAGGTTGTCAGTAGTCAAACAGCCCCTGCATCCCTTCCTCGAATTGTAGGGAGCTCAGAGTAGGCTATGTATATACTATATATTATATGGTGTATATATATACACTCAGAATAGGCCCTCTCTATATATGTATATATCAACTACTGTCAATCTCCATAAAAAAGGGGTGGTTAAGTTCCTTTAACAGCATATTCTAATTCATTCTTTTAATCTAAACAGTGATTTTAGTTTCTTGAAACACTGCTAAGCTTAGACTGCTTAGCTGGCAATATTCCAGGCCAGTTGTCCCTTTTGAAATACATAAGAATTTGAGTAAAGAGCAATTTCATGTTTTCCATGCCATAAAGATCTTACAACTTCTTTATTGGAAAGCTGAACCTTCTCATCAAGTTGCAGTAAGGACTCAAAATCCTTTGTACCAGGAGAACAAGATGAGAAAAATCATCCAATATAGAAAATAGTATTTCTCACTAAGGTACTGCAAAAATAAATGCAGTCTTTGTCAAGTGCTTGTTTCCATGGAAACAAAAAATTCTTCCAGTTTTTACTAGATAATGATCCAACATGATCTGTAGTAAATAGGATACAAAGCAAGATATTTTCTATTCAGATAAAAAGTTAGAAGTATTTAATATCTCATTCTGTGAGCATGGCCTGTCTTACTGGATGAGTAAAATCTAGGTCCCAAGGGAAGCAGTAGTATGTGATTAAGGATATATGATATAGAAGCAGAAGTTACTTGATTCAAAGTTGTATATCACTGGCTGCTATATCTCAATTGTCTTGGGTACTTGACCTAACAGTTTTCAAAGCCTTTGGAAGTAGCTCATGTTGCTAGCTTTTATTGAGGGTGGAATATTGTGCCATGTGTGCTTTGTAAAGACAAGGTAGCCTGCCTCCCTAAGTAAAAGCTTCTATGTGTAGGTGGAAGCAGTTCTGAGTAGATGGAAGCAGTTCTCAGTGAGATTTCTCCTAAATGTCCTTTTCTATTTTTATTTTTATTGATGCATTTTTTCCTCACAAAAGGTGTGTGGTCCTGGGGGTCCGACAGCTTCATTGCATTACTACCTTTGTTGAACTGGACAGATTACAGAGTGCAGAGAATAGATGACTCGACTCTCAAACCACAACCAGATTCTTTTCATTCTATACAGCCTCCAAAGGTGAGAGAGAACAGTAAAGAAGAACCTTTATATATTTTAAGACCATTTTTAATTTCTGTGTGTTAAATATTTCACAGTAACTGCTGTTACTAAGAGTAATGCAAACATCTTTATTTTATACATTAAAACACTTTTTTTTTTATACTTTAGGATACCATAAATATCTTTGATTCTGGTCGTATAACTGAGCTGGAAAAGCAAATGGCCTTCGTGTCTGACAGATGCCATCGCCATGATGAAGAACATAGCAAAATGATGCTTCTGCTCCAGAAGCTTCAAGATCAAGTTGCCCAGATGAGTGACAGAAGTGAAGTATTGACACTAATAAAAAATGTGATAAGTCAGCATCTCAAAGATATGAAAGAGGAAGAAAAGGTAAAGCTAAACCAGTCATCGTTGCTTTCTGAAACGTGTCAAAGCACTCTGTTAATGCAGATTATTAGTGATCTGGCTTCTGGATTTTATTTTCTAGTATAGAATTAATTGATGGTTAGTAAATGCCAGGGAGTAAAATCACTGTTTTTCTTCCTCCTCTATTACTGTTGACAAAATTTTTAGTTCTAGCTAGATGGTCTAAAATGGTCTCACATCACTGAAAGCAGTTATATACAAAGAAGAAGAAGAAAAGATCTACTAAGAAAGAAGACGGTTGTGATGTATAACTCCTACTATACTGCAGAATCACACTTTTTTTTAATTGCAAATGCTATAATTTCTCACACAGTCCGCAGGATATTAGGCACTTCTGAAAGTTATAAGCAAAAATTGGAGGAAAAAAATTACTTTGAAAAAGGAGGAAAAAGAAAGCTGTTTATACTGTTTGTACTCAGAAAGCACAATTCCTTTTTCTTCTTTTTAAGGCTAACTTTCTAGCTTTACATCAAGAGCATGAGATGCGTATCACAACACTTGGAGATCTCCTTGGAAAGCTCTCTGCTAAGTCTGAGGTATTGGGAGTTAAGCTAACTAGTTTCAGCTGTAACTTTTTTCTTTTTTTTTTTTTCTGAAGGATTTAAGTGGTCTGTTTGCTTCATGTGAATAATTGCATTTTTTTTTTCCATCTCAGTCTTTTTGTTCTTGTCCCTCTTTCTCCCTGCCTAAAGGAGTGGGTTTTTTTGCTGTTGTCTTTCTACCCCGGGGCTTGGTTATTCACTATACAGTGAGACAGAACTGAGAATTTTATATTCTCTGTAATTTAGGAATATAACCGAAGTGGTGCTAAAGTGCATCATCTTCAATGCAGTACTTTATTGTCCTTCTAGTATATGCATTGCCCTTTGTATGCTAAAACAACCTCTTGTATTTTAGGACATCCAGAAGGAACTTGACATGGCCAAAGCAAAAACAACACGGTATGAGCCCTCAAGCTTTGCTCTTTCATTATGGGCACTAACTAATGATGAGAGAAGTTAGTCTGTGAAATACAGCTAACCCATTTCTTGTTTTTCAGTTGACTACCCCTGCATAACATTTATTAGGGATTAGAATTTTTCCTCAATTTGCTTAGTGAAGTGTATAATACCTGCTTTTTGATAGGCTTTGTATTAACTTCTTGAGCTTTTAGCAAGACTAACTTTTGTCCATGTTTTCGGCTTGTCGGCTGTACTGTAGCCTGTATATGTAATGCAAGGAAAAAATCTCACGGTACTTCACTGAGTAGCTTTCCCTTTGGGAATAGGAAAAAAGAGTATTAGTTGGTGAATTTTTATTTAAATTAATAATGACTTTAGGATGTTGTCTCCCTCTCCTTCACCTCAACTGAACATTCACAATGTTTCTTGGTGAATCA
>JAUBOD010000185.1:1367382-1385482 GCA_032353885.1 Nothura maculosa
CTCTATTTTTGTCAGAGATGGTGAGGAACATAATCACCTTTTATCCAAAGTTAAAAAGCTGGAGCTAGACTTGTCTCAGATGAAATCAGAGCTGTTAAATTGGCAAAGTGTGAAGACTAGCTGTGAGAAAATAGATGTCATCCATGAAAAAGTAAGTTCAGTAACTGTCCCAGTAAAACCTAGTGCTGCTTAGGTTTACTCAACTTTCCTGAAAGGTACTGCAATAATTAACATGAGAGTAGTAATCATCTTAATTTTAATGCTTTATGTGGTGAGATTCTGGATTTTTTTCCCTTAGTATTATTTTACTAGACAAGAGTTCACCTCTTGTTTTCTAAAATAGCAATTTTATTTGCATTTAAAATGATGCAGTAGCATATTTGTATACTGTACTTTGCTCTTATGACCGATATACCTTGCAAAATCCTGCACATTTGAAGAAGTAATTCAAGTAAATTCAATAGCTCGTTATTTGGATTTGAGTCATTAAAAAAAAGGCACATTTGAATTCTTCAAAGCCCTTTGTAGATTGTGCTTAGAACTCTGACTAGAATGTACCCAATAAACTAGAGCAGTAAGCGTTGATGTTGGGTTGTCAACTTTACTCAAATAGGGTATTTTGACCATTATCATAAGGTGCACTGACTAATTGTGTAGGGAATCAAAGCATATCCATAAGCAGGTGGTTATGACTTGGTTAACTAGTAAACTGCTGAACTAGTAAACTGCTGAGCTTAAAGTTGCCATAGTGCCTTCCTTGAGCTGTTGCTATCAGTCCTTGAAATGTTGGGGCCTCAGATGTAAACTGTGTATTATATTATACTCTTATATTTTTGCTTTTGTTTGATCTGATGGACAAAACATAAAGGAAGAATTCATTTTTTTCCCTCATTTTTCTGTGCCCCTCTCGTTTCAGCTTAAGTCAACATAGGCTAGATCCATCAATAGTGCTTAAAGTCAATGTTGATTTCACGTTATACATATTGTACTACTAAGTAGCTTAGACTAATTTCTATTGCAATTGTTAATGGCTTCTTCTAGGTAGATGCCCAGGTGAAAGAATCCATCAGGCTAATGTTCTTTGGTGATCGACAAGAAGACTTTCCTGAATCACTTCTTCAATGGCTGGCATCCAATTTTGTGAGCAAAAGTGATTTGCAGACTCTGCTGCGAGATCTAGAGTTGCAGATCCTCAAGAATATTACTCTTTATATGTCATCTACAAACCAAAAACTAACATCTGAAGTAGTCACAAATGCTGTGAATAATGTAGGGGTTTCTGGAATCACGGAAGCGGTAAGTTCGTCCCAAGACCAAAAAATATTCAGCTAAAATGGTAAAAAGTAGTTTAGAGGCATTTTATGGAGCATGATGGTTAATGTGGGTTTAACAGTTTTAACGCCTGTCTAAGAAGCTAAAGGAAATGGGGAACAGCTACAGAAAATGCTTTTTCAAACACCCTCATAGTCACAGCTTTTTCTGTCTGATGGCAAGTATGCCATCTTAAAAGCTAGAGGTTTCCCAAAATGTGAGCATACCAAAAAAAAAAAAAAAAAGGGCAGCTCCATGACTTGGGAAGGTGGGGGAAAGAATGCAACTCTTGAAGACAGAAGCAACTGAGACGCAGTGCGAGTTTGTTTTAAGCCAGACAGCTATGTATTAAAAATGGCTTGTGCCTTAACAGAGACTTTCAAGTATGTGTTTGAATACAGCATCTCAAAAAGATGAATGCAGCTTCATAAATTTGTGTGCATCAATTTTTCTCTCAGTTTGTATTACTAGAAATCTTTCTCTTCTTTCTTTTCCTCTTCTGTGTGCATATCTATAGCAAGCACGCATTATTGTCAACAATGCATTGAAGCTCTATTCTCAAGACAAGACTGGCATGGTGGATTTCGCCTTAGAATCTGGAGGTAAATGGCAGAGGAAATGCTTATAAATAGCACACATCAAATTCACTGAAAATTTAAAAGCAATGACAAAAGATACAACACTCTTCTGTGTATTGCCCAGTGGTCAGACCACTATAATCTGCCTGTTACTAATAGGGTGATATACTAGCCACAAACTCTATAGTAGATGATAGAAGGTAAAAATATACATAAATATGCATTGGACATTATTGTATATACATTACATTATGTATATTACATATATACTTTCTTAAAATGTCATAGGTTCTATAAGGAAGGATATTCCTTTTTTTAAAGTTTTACTTTTGATGCAACCAGCTGATCCAAGTAATAATGCACTTGATTTAATTGCCAGATTTTTGTAATTTTAATACATCTTTGAGAAAAGTAATGAGAAATAACTGGTATAGTCATCATGACTTACGATTCTTTGCCTTCAAAAAAAATGTCTTTGAGAAGAAAAAACAAGTAAATATTTCTGCTAACCCAACTTATCTTTTTTGAGGTGGCAGCATTCTGAGTACTCGCTGCTCTGAAACGTATGAGACTAAAACAGCATTAATTAGCCTCTTTGGGATTCCCCTGTGGTACTTCTCCCAGTCTCCCAGAGTGGTGATTCAGGTAATGAAAGGATAAATAAACTCTGCAGTGCTACATGTTGAGTGCCTTGGGTTGTCTCCTTGAATGCCGGTTAGTTGTATGTGATCCTGGGCATTGAATGTTGCTCTTGTGAATGGAGTTCCTCCAGTATATCTGGGTTATTGGGTACTTATACTTGAGCCTGCCATGAAAGTCTGAGTTTAGCCTGGAGTTTGTACAAAGTGCAGGCACGGAGAGGATTCCTGCTGAGAAATAATCTCAAGATGGCTCTTCAAAACATGGCTATTAGCTTGGGAAGATCTGCTGTCTTCTGAAGAGAGTGCAGTTGAAACTCTGCGATCCATATCCTTTGGTACTGGACAGCCAAGAAGATGCATAGTCCAGTGAGCAGAGAGAAATTTCATCTTATTTTCTCTTTGGCCATTGTTCTGGATAATGAGCTATGATTTGGATCAAAGCTGTTGGGAATTTCATGTTCCGTTTTACTAAATAGATTGTCATGTACTGTATCTCTTTAAACTATTCCTGGTAGTTCAGAATTAATTATGACCCTTAAAATAAGGAGATGCTTCATTTTTTTTCCTTCTCTTAAACTGTTTTCTAGCCGGACATGTATCCAGGAAATTGCTGGGCTTTCAAAGGATCACAGGGGTATCTTGTAGTTAGACTTTCAATGAAGATCTATCCAACTGCCTTTACTTTGGAACACATACCGAAAGCCCTTTCACCAACGGGGAATATCACCAGTGCTCCTAAGAACTTTTCTGTATATGTAAGTCTGACTCTGAACAACTTCTCTAGTATGCCTTTTTGTGCCCTTCCATTTCTGTCCTGCTCATGTGCGCACACACACACACACATTTTAGTTCTTCACATTGTTTGTGGTACCTTTTTAAAATATTACTTTCCTATTTTTGTAGACAGTTCCATAACAGAAGTCTATAAGCTACTTTAGTTATGATGCCTGAAAAGCTTTGTTTGTCCAGCTGTTACTAAATATAAATCACTGTAAACATCTAGTTCTTAACTTCCCTTTTATTTATAACCTTGATATTTCTCATTCTTGTTCATCAAGAGCCTTCATATTGTCCACAGTGATACTGGTTTTGCTGAGGCTTCTGAATGCTGCTTGCTGTTACACAAATATATAGACATGTATCTGGTTTTAATTTCAAATTAAGGGATCAAGACACCTTGTCCTCCTTTTGTAGGGTCTAGAGGATGAATATCAAGAAGAAGGTGTGCTGCTTGGACACTACTTTTATGATCAAGGAGGAGAGCCATTGCAAATGTTTCCAGTAAAGGTAAGTCTGGATGGCAGCGTTTACAGTGTCAGGAGATAAGTTATTTTCTGTGGTAGTACATAATAACAGATGAATAGAAAGACTCCATTCTCTTTAGGTACTATCCATCTCAATTTATCTGTCTTAAACACTGTGATTTAAATATACCAATAAGATGGGAGAAAAAGGGTCTGCTATTGCACAGAAATGGTTTGAAGACACTAAATGTGGAAAGAGTCCACTCCATGCTTTTTCTTCTGTCTTCCTTCACAAATAAGTAATTGAAATCTGTATTCAAAGGCATGTCATCAACTTTGTAAGGTGAAACCTAGATATTGATAAAAGTTGATATTGGCAAGAATCTGTAAAGTGACTTTAGTTGTGCCCATATCTCTTAGAAACCTGACTCTGGTTTGTGTTTGCTCTTTCCTTCTCCTCCAGGAGAAAAATGAGAACGTATTCCAAATAGTGGAACTGAGAATTGTTTCTAACTGGGGACATGCTGAGTATACGTGTCTTTATCGGTTCAGAGTGCATGGGAAACCAGCCGAATAGTCTTCTACACTACAGCTTTTTTTCCTCTCCTCATTGTACATTTTATTTTCAATTTGTATATACTGGAAAACCTAGAACACTGGAATCTGTAAAGGATGAGGATGTGAGATGTATACTGCAGAATTACTGATCCTCTGATAAAGGCAGAAGACTGTCAGCAGAACTGTATTAACATTTATTTGCTCTGGTGCTCGGCTTGTAATTGCCACTTAGCTTCATATTTTCGTGTCCATGCTGAGAAAAATATTGCATGTGAGCTACTCTGGTTCATAAAGCTCAGTTAGCAAACAGGTGTCACCTATTTTATTATAAATGAATGTATAAAAGAATAAACCACACTTTCTGCAACTAGGAATCTGTTTTTTTCTTAATCCAGGATTTAACTGCATATTTCTGTTAGCTTGACACCATAAACCAAAACCTGTGGTACATTTTTAAACACTGACTGTAGCTAGAGGTGCAGTGCAGATGACCCTCGTCTTTGACCTTTTTGGTGGATCATAAAGGGCTTATTTAATAAGTGCTTAATATGATAAATTGTTTAATATGATAAATATTACTGTCAGGGATAGTTAATGCAACCAAAACTAATTTAAACACCAGCTAATGAGAATGCTTTACTGTAACTTGTGGCCATGAGTCAATCTGAAAGTCAGGGATAATTTTAACTGAAATCATTTTTAAGATTTTTTTTGGTTTTGTTTTTGGTTTCTTTTTTTTTTTTAACCATAGAAAACTCAGTCAAGTTATTTAATTGCTGTATACTAATGTTTACTAAGCAGCTCAGCAGGCTTAACAGCTCAGCTCCAGTCTAGCTAGTCAGTGCATCAAGGCTGCTTTGGAACCAACACTGGAGAGAGGAATAGTCTTCAGTTGCTGAAAATAATCTTTTGGGAGACAAAAACTCCTTAGCTGGTTCATTTTATAGTCAGGAAACATATTGTGATGAAGCAGGATATGGCAAGAAGACTCAAGTAAACCTTACTACTCTGCAGCTGCGAGAAACTCATCTTCAGTAGTGCTGTATTTCAATACTTCTGCATTTCTTTAAATTCTTCCCAGAAAACTTAGAGATAAGAAGACAAAAATAATGTTTTGCTCTCAAGGAGCATTTTCATAGAACTGAATCAGACCTTAGGTTGAGTTGCTTTTTCTTTTTGATCCCCTTAAGATTGCTACTTTGAAGTTCCCGTTCAGAAAAGATTCCTAAAATGTACTTGTATGCAGAAATCTTATCTTGCTGTTACGATTAGTCAACTTAGTTACACGTGAACTGTTAACACATTGAACTGCTGACTGGTTTTCTGAATAGAGTAATGTATGTTGCACAACAGTCCTCGAATGTTTAAACAAGTCTCCATGTGAAAATCATTTTCACTTGAGCTAGAGACAAAACCTATGGCCTACACAGAGGAGTTAGATGAAACGTGTACAGGTGTTTTCATATTTTAGGTTACATATTTAAAATTAGAATTATCCTGTATAAATTGAAATTACATACTTGGGGTGGGCATATTTTGAATAACACTAACTTATTTTTTAAAGAAGCAAGATAGGACTTTGTGCAATGTATTTTTGTAAATGCTTTTGAAACTACGTCTCTGTTGTTTTTTGCTGCCTACAAACTGACAAGATGCTATTGAGATGTTTAAATAAAGAGTTTTAATTTTTGAAAGCGCATGTAATATTTGGAACAAATAATAAAGTTTTTCTTCTGTATTTGTGGTGACCTGCTGAAATAACCGATGGAAGACCATCAGAGGCTGTAATAGGTTAATAGTTAATGTTTTAACAGTAGTGCTTGGCAGAGGCTCTGGCTTGCATTAACGGGGGGAGGAACTTAAGGCAAAGAGGGAGAGGCTTAGTGGTGGCAATTACCTATTTAGAGTTATGAAAATGTCCATACCGTCTAGCAGCACAGTGTCTAGAGTAAGATAAACCTGCATTTCTAAACTGGCTAATGAAGCAGGGTATGTTTGCCAGCTTCTCATGAACAAGGCAAGGAGGCAGGCACTGGTAAAGTGAGTTTCTGCCTATCCAAAGGGTTTGCATGGCAGAAGTCCTGCTAGTTGGTGTAAGCCAAGACCTAACCGGTCCTGTACAAGCCTACTTATTCATCCCTGTGCTTCACCTGCTTGTGAAGTTTATTTCACCCATTTCCTTTTTACTCCTGCCCAATAGATCACAGATGGACAAAATGTGGGGCACCTTGTCAGTGCTGAAATTGCCCTCACTGTGACTTTTCCATCTTTAGGAATATGTATATATGTATGCACATATCTATATGTAGTGCTAACTTTTCCTCCATGATACTTTTGGCGGTGCTGCCATGAACACCTTGAAAATTTTGAAGAGAAAAATTTTAAAGAGAAAACAAACTTCCCTTTGCATGAGGAAAGTGTTTTTAAAATAGGTTTTAAAATGTGAGAGCTGATTCTTGGCTTTGAATATCAGTTTATTTAGTGAGGAGTGGGGCTTAACGAGTTACAAGTCCTAGTGTGGTAGTAGTCATTTTTTTCACCCATTTTGCCCCCTTCACGGTTAGGGGACAGTCACTGGGACCTGTGCAACACCAGCCCTGGTCTTTGACCGAAGTGGAGGGCAGGAGCTAGGCAAACATTATCAAATCAACTTGTAAACAGCCTCTATTTAGCTGAATGAGCATAAGTGCAGATTAAACCAACGCAACCTAAAGAGCTTTTTCTTGGTGGAAGAGAGTGGAAGGTTATATTTTTTAAGGCATTTTTTAAAGGCCCTCCTAAAGCTTCTTCTAAACTCTTTACAGAAACGTATTTTTAAGCAAAAAACTAAAAATTCAGAAAGGCTGCGGCCCGTTGGGAGGCTCGGGCCTGTGTCCCGGTTGCCAAGGGGGGGGCCTCGCCCTTTGCCCCGCCCCACGCCCACATGACGCAGCCCTCCCCGCCCGCGAAGCCACGCTTCTTGAGCCTCGCGGGCCGCCGTCGCAGTGGGCGGAAGGCGGGCAGCGAGCCGCTCCGGGGCTGCGCGCGGCTGCGCCCTCCCCTTCCCTCCCGCCCGCCTCCTCCGCGTCGATGGCGGCGGCGATTATGGCGGCGGCGGCGGAGCAGGAAGCGTCGAAGGGCGGCGGCAGGAACCGCGGCGGCGTGCAGCGCGTCGAGGGCAAGCTGCGCGCCAGCGTCGAGAAGGGCGACTACTACGAGGCGCACCAGATGTACCGGACACTCTTCTTCAGGTAGCGCCCGCGCGCGCCGCCCCTCCCCCGCCGCCCTTCCAGAGCCTTCCCACGCACCCTACCCTGCTGCCTGCCCGAGGCACCCGCACGCGCTCCCCATTGGCCCGCGCTTGCTGTCCGTCTTCTCTACTCGATGTTTCATTGGGTCGCTGGGGGGTAGGGGGCGGGTGTACGCAGCGCAGCGTAGCGTGAGCGCTGCCGGCGGCCGGGCCGAACAGGGGAACGGGGAGACCCGGCCCGACCCAGGCAGGCCGGACCCAGCCCGGCCGCCTCCGTCCCACAGCAGCCGCGAGGGGCGGCCTGGGGCCCGCGAGGGCGGCCCTATCGGACGGGGATGGGAAGCGGGCGGCCCGGCCCGGCGCAGGCCGCGCTCCGGGGCGCGCGAACGGACGGGATGGCGGCGCCGGCCCCGGCCCGCGGGCAGCTCCCCAAAGGGCCCATGTCGGCCGCGCGGTGGGGCTTAAGTTGCGAAAACACCTGCCCGGCCTCGTGTGTGTGTGACAGCAACTCAGGAGAGAGGCCTGGCGCCTATTGCGGCCGGCCTTGGTGCCTCTTAGGTCATCGCGAGCTTATCCTTAAGCTTATCGCAAAGGCTTTTAATGTTTTTTCACCTTTACTGCAGCTCTGCACGGTCACTTGTTCCTTCGTCAGAATTTAAAATGTAGGTGCTTGCTTTGAGGATTAAAGAATAAGATGTCTTTTTTTTAAGGGCTTCCACTCCCTGTCCTAATTTTACCTAGCTAAAATTGCCTCTTGTGGTTCTGCTAGGGAAAACAAGCGGTAAGATGGAGTTCTGGGTCTCCCCCTTGCCTGTGACTTTGTCCTGGGAGCTTCTCTAAGCTGGAGTGGAAACAGGCCAGGGAGCCTCATTGGGGAAATAGGGGCCGGGTTTGCAGGGACACCCGTGTGTGCTGCGGACCTGTCAGAGGCCAAACACCAGGGAATGAGAGCCCTGTGGTCTGTAGCAGCCTTCTGATGTGCCCAGGGGCAGCACCGGCCATCTTAAACACTGAATTGTACTCTCAAATACATTTAATTTTGAGACCAAACACAGCCTGTTTTACAGTGAAGATTTTGTAATGCAATGGCTGCAAAGGCAGAGGGTGACTTGGCTCAGCTGGTCACTTCTCATCCAGTGTTCCGAGTGTATTCACTTAGAGACATATATATATAAGCACTTTTATGCATTTATAATATATTAACTTAGTCTCACTCATTTAACAGGGATTAGAAGTTGCTTTTTTTTTTAAATTTTAAATGCAGAGAAAAATAAGGTGTTAATTTAAATGAAAAGATTCATGAGTAGGAAGATGTTTTCCTTCCAGACAGAAAGCTAGAATGAGATTGTGAAACTTGTTTGGAAAGTGACTGAGGCCAAGGAGTCCTGGTTAGTCTTGCCTGTCCTCTGTAAAATCCTGTTGAATGTAAACAGCTTTCCGGGGAGACATATAAACTTAACAGACTGAAGTCATCTCAGCTGCAGAATTGTCACGGGGGCTCCCAGTGCTTACTGCTTTTAAACAAAGCAGGCCTGTAAAATATCTGCCTGTTCTGTCATGATGTGAGCATTAAACTTGGCATCTGGACTCAAGAGTTTCAGAAGTCAAGAACTGAGACCTGTTTGAAGCTGGAGAGGAGGGAGGGGAAGAAGGAGAAGGAGGAGGCAAGATTAGCATGAACCTGCCTCCTGCCAAGCTCGTCCCTCCCTGCGGTCCCGTGTAAGCAGGAAAGCTGCTCTTCCCAACTGTGCCGTGACTCCCCTTTTCTCCGAACACGGATGCTTGGGCCAAAGTCTGTTTGTTTGGACTGTGGTGATTTAGTCATACTTACAAATGCAACAACACTGCCGTAGTTGAACTGGCTTCTGTTTTCCTGAAGCTTGCAGACAGTCTTGGTAGTGTGAATAACCTGGTCTGGGATTGTGGTTGTGAAAAACTTTCTCTATGATTTTCAGTGCTAGCTAGGTTGTTGTGGTGAATATTTATTCCTACTAAAAATCCGTTCTTGTTAGAAGGTATTTTTAAGATTTTTTTATTTATTTTAATTGTAAAGCTCTTTGCAGCTTTGTGCATCTGCTGCAGTAGTTGTTGGAGTAGGAGTGGGGCTCACAGCGGGATATAGAGTGAAAAGCCCAGGAGCAAATCTGGAAGCCAGACCAACTGTAAAGGAGCAGGATCGGCCGATCTGTGACTAATGCCCATAGTCCTTACTGTGGCGATTGCAAAGCTGACTCGTTGAGGAGACTTATTTAAAAACAAACAAATCAAAACAAACAAAAAAACACCCAATATGGTGTCCAGGGTTACAGTAGTGCTGCTTTGGATAAAATACTTGGGGATTTTAGCATATGTCCCCTTCACTGCTCCTTATCTGATTTCTCTGTTTAGTTACCAGGCAGGACTTGTTGTGCTTACTGATAGTTCCTGGTGCATCCTGCAGTAGCTCTGATACTGGTGGGACTTGTCCCTGGGTTCGTTGCTCACATCTGCTCTCCTGGGGGCCTTGTTGGCTGGCAGAGCAGGGACGCAGCAAGGCCAGGTGCCACAGAGAGCAGAACGTTGCAGGTGCTGGAGCTGTTTGATTGAACTGGTGTCTTAGCACTTTGAGCAAATTGCCTGTTGTTATTAACTCATCGGAAAACACTCCTTTTGAGACAAGATTAAGATAAATACACGTTGGAAACGGGATCATCCACTAGTTTCCACTAGAAGTAGTTACCACTTAAAAGGAAAATAGGAAGTATTTGTAACCTAGAAATGTGACTGTCCTAGAGATGTGACTTTTGCTGCTGATAATGAAGATGTGCAGGAGGCTGCAGTGTGGTAAGATAGGCAGGTGGTCGAAGGCTCCTGTTCCAGACAAGATCTGTTTTTATGAATTGATGACCATTGAGACTCTGTACAGTGTTGTATGGAAGATCTTGCTGGCTTCTCTTGTCTGACTAGAGACCATCACAGGTGAGCTGTTTTGGTTCAGCAACAGGCCAGTAATTGCCTTCTGCCCCATTGTCCTGTGGGCAAATGTAGTGCTCAGAAAGACCTAACGAAAGAGGACCCCAGTGGTAAAAGGACTGGTCCCAGTATGGTTCCTGAACCAGAAACAGTCATTATATGTTGGTATATTGCTATAAACACAATGTTAAAATATGTTGGAGATCTTAACTGGGTAACATAATGTGACTAACCATGACCATGGCTGTGGGGGGGAGCCATCCAAGGTGCAAGGTTGAGCTGTTTCTCTGTGACTAATTTGGGTTTGGTGAAAGCTCTAATGTGACAGCCTGAGATTTATGCTTTGACATCTTTTGTTCCCGTGAACTCCTGGGATAATTTGTCATTCTTTGTTTCACTGCAAATTGCATTTGAAGCTCTCAGATTTCATTCACACACTTGTTAGTTTGTATTCCATCTAGGCTTGAGCAGAAAACAAATTACAGGTTTCAGTTCAAGGAATATCATTATTGAAACTAACTTAATTTTATAATAAATACTTTATAGTCCTTGTTTTAAATTTTATGGTCTTTAATCACTTCATGTGCAAATAATTTTGAACATGCACAACTTGTAGCTTGGTGGTAATTTTTATCAAGGACTTAACGTGGCTTTGCTGTTGATTTCAGGTATATGTCACAAGGAAAACATGCAGAAGCAAGAGAGCTGATGTATTCAGGGGCTTTGCTGTTCTTCAGTCATAACCAGGTAAGTCACTGTTCCTCTGCGGGGAGAGTTGAGATGGCTGGTCAAAGCATTTAGGGGGGAAAATGATAAGTTCTCAGTGGTGTGTACTTGGGGGAATTGTTCTGTAATCTTTTATATATCTGCTGATTTTTTTCCCACAAAGTATTTGCCGATTGGAACATAGTGCAGAAATGTTTGTATTGTCCCAACAATAATCTTAGTCACATTTGGTTTTGCTTTCCTGGAGATTACTATTTTGTTACCACTGAATTACGATCACTTTTTGTAAGGGAGGATTGAGATTTGATAACATCATGCCATATGTGTTCGGTTGATAAATTATTATGTACTTCTGACAAACTTCTGCTTGAGGAACAGAACTTTATTTAATGATGACTTCATCAGTACTAGTATATGTCTTCTTTTTTGTAGCAAAATAGTGCTGCTGATCTGTCCATGCTGGTTTTGGATTCTTTGGAGAAATCAGATGCAAAAGTAACAGATGACCTATTAGGTAAGGTGAACTTTGCACTTGCTTTGGTGGTATTTAAGATGCATTTTTTTCAAAATATTTGTATTGTCAACAGTAGAGACCTGATTTTGTGTGTGTATGCGCTGTGGTCTCCCACATGGCTAACACCAAGTAAAGAACTGGTGGCAAAATTATTGGATAATGATGGCTACCAGGAGGTAGCCAGCAGTATTGTGAGCATAGGAGCATGCTAGAACAAACATTGCTGTCTTGTGGCATTGTCCTTTCCTCGGTGCAGGAGTGAATGTCCAGTCCACACAGGCAGTGTGGGGGGGGTGGCAGCTCCCAATCCCAGCAGTGCGATGGTGTCAATCAGCCATCCACAAAGATCTACCTGTGACAGTCAGATTCAGTAAGCAGCTTGGGAAAGCCTCTTCTTCAGAGCTGCCAGGCCAGCCTCCTGCTGCAGCGTGCGTGGTTAGCAGTGCTCTTAGCAGCCCCTGGACTTTTTACTTAGATGGCCTCTAGTTCTGATGCTCCTTTCCTGAGCTTCTATCCCACCCAGCTTCCTTATGAATGCCAAGCACTCCCGTAGCCTCAAGTCTTTGCACCTGCTTCGGGCCGTGGGATGTTCTGGGATATTGTAACCAAACCATGAGAAGGGAGCTGTGGCCACACTGACTGTAGGGCCCAGCTTTGGGCTGTCAAGCACTACTGACTGACTGATGGCTGCGTGATTGACTTGACATTTGAGAATTGGCTCGTGCAGACACTGCTTTCATAAGACATCTTTTGCAGGCTAATAAGGGAACTTAAATATACTGTGCTTAAATGTCTTGTCTTAAAAGATGCACTAGAACTGTGTTTCTGTTAATGGTAAATATTTGTGAATATTGTTGCTTTCAGAAAACTTGGCTAAATTATTTAGTTTAATGGATCCAAATTCTCCTGAAAGAGTGGCTTTTGTATCCAGAGCACTGAAATGGTCCAGTGGAGGATCAGGAAAGCTTGGTCATCCAAAACTACACCAGTTACTAGCAATTACCTTGTGGAAAGGTAAGAACAGTTAATGGATTTTTTTAAATAGAACATTGAAAGTAGATTATTTTAAGATTGTTGCTTTGGAAATAATCATTTCAGAATGAACAGTGATGCAATTGATTAATTTGGAGTTTGAAACTGAGATTTGACTCACATAAGAAACAATCATGTTTTAAAAGTAGAAGCCCATGTTTTCTGGCCCTCTGGTTGTCATTCTTTTGAAGCACAAAACACTTATATTTGCTTAGTTTTTTTGTTTTCAACAGCTTCATCAGAACTGTCTTAGATTTTTAAAACAAAAGTTTTTAGATTAAAAAAAACTAACAACTTTCCAGTTTTGATTTGTCATTACTGTGGGTTTCCATGATACTTTATCTCAAATTAAGTTCAAACAAACCATTTGCATTTTTTCCCCTACATAATTGCCATTCTATTCAGCATATAGAAGTAATTTAAATTTTGATAGCAAGAGTGGGCTAAGCTAAAAATAGGAGATACCTTCTTCTCTGCACTTAAAAAGAAGGATGCTGAAGGGGCTGGCTGATTTCTTGGTGCACAAGTTTAAATATGGAGCTTTTTTGTTCCTCTCTGGTGATAGCACATTAAGTGCCAGGATGCTGATGAACAGAATGATCCAACTGCTGCAAGTGGCTGTTTGGTAGCCTTGTTCTTTGGTGACATTGAATGAAATGGTGTTTTAATAGCAGTGATTCAAATATATTTAGAATAATGTATTTTATTATCTACCTTCGTAAGCTCTCTGTAACTTCAAAATTAAAAGGATTCTGTGTCTCTGATAGTCATGTTCTTTGTGTATGGCTCTGACTTTTTTTAGCTATAACATACAAGCCTAGGAAATGTTTTTTAAGTCTGTTGAACTGATTTCTTAAAAGCTGTTTTCTTTTTCCTTTTATAGAGCAAAACTATAGTGAATCTCGGTATCACTTCTTGCACTCCACAGATGGCGAAGGGTGTGCAAATATGCTGGTAGAATACTCGTCGGCCCGGGGCTACCGCAGCGAGGTGGACATGTTTGTGGCACAGGCAGTCCTGCAGTAGGTGGCCACGTTTTGTTGGGCTCTCTTGCTGAAATGTCACTGTGTTTGAGACCAGCCTAATTTAACCAGGGTAACTGTAGGTTAACTGCCTATCCTTGTCAAAAGAAATAGTGCAGCTGGCCTGAGTTTCCAGAACAACTTTTGTGTGGTAACAGGAGCAGATTATCTTATAACTGGCATGCTGAATTGCCCAGGTTTTTTTTAAAGTATTTTTTTAAGTATTTTTTTAAGTATTAAGCTTGAAATGTGAATTCATGAATAATGTTAACTGCATAAAGAGCAAATGTAACCTATGTCAACCTAAAAACATGATTGTTTTATTAACACCGACTTGCAACAGATGAAGATTTGCCTATGTGTCCTTACAAAGACTGGGGCCAAGTGGGCTTTATATTTGCATTTAGCCTAGTACTTACTGCCAGCCCCATGGTCTTGAGAGCCACTCGCTCGCGCTGCTTTAGGGACAGCAGTGTGAGGTGCTCCATTGACCAGACTTGCTGGTGGCTTTCAACTGCTTTAAGTATTTATTTTGCAGGAGGTGGCAATGCAAGTTACTATGTGCATTTGCAGAGCCCCTGTATAATTAAGGTTAACAAAGCCAATTTCACTGTATTTAGTGATTGATGGCTTATTGGGTGAAGGAAAGCAGCTTATGGAGGAGGCTGAGGGGGAGGTGGAGACAGGACTGTGCAGCAGGGAATGGGAGAAGTGGGAGAGTAAGTGTTGGAGAGGGAAGAGGCGAGAGCAGGCCTGTCTCTCTTGGCAGCAGCTGTCGCTTCAGCTCGGTTGGATCCGGGCTGCAGTGATTCCAGAGAGGTGGGAACTCATTTATAGGGAACTAGAATATGCAGCACTGATGGAGCCCATAGTGGGGCTTTGTTTTGAGAGGGGCCAGTTCTGGTGAGAGCTTATGGGTATGGGATTATTTTCTCTGGTATTTAGCAGAAACGCTCCTACGTCCTTTACTCGCCTGTATCTTAAACACCAGGCTAAATCCTCTCACGTGGCAGTGAGAGGAAAAGCTCCATAATTTTCTAAGGAAAAGCTCCGTAATTCCTTACTCAGCAGTAAGGTAAAAGAGTCCCTTTTCCCCACGCAGTGTTTGGCTTTGGAGGCCACCATCCGTATGCCCAGAAATGAGGCTGCTTGTGGCAGGCTTCCCAGCGCTCGCTGGCTGCATTTGTGTGGCCTGTGGCCTTGCAAAGATTACCCGGATAAATTCACTGGATCCCAACAAAGCTTGGAGCAGTGTGGGAACGTCATCTGTTTAACTGCTGACAAATCACTCAGGAAGCCAAATACATATGGGTTTTTTTTTGGTGAGACTTTTAGGTTTGTATAGCAAAGTCAGTAATAGTCCTGAGGCTGTGTTATTTTCAGATGGTAAGAAAGGAATGATAGGGTCACTGGTGGAAATGCAGTGAATTTGGGAGACGATGAGGCCAGAAGAAATTTATTTTGTCTGGCTTTTTACCTCAGCATGGTAAACTGCAGACCAGTACAGGTAACGTCTCAGGTAATTTGGATCAAGTGGTAGCCAGTGTTTGCACACTTCTGTGCAGCTGTTTAACTGATGCCCTTCCTGAATACAATTTGTTTATGTTTGCCTCATTCTACTAATATTAGGTATCAGTCTGCCAGTGAAATTGCCTATAACACAAGCCACTTAAATAGGGCTCTTCCTACCCTCGGTTGATTCCAGACCAAAGATGTCCATCTCTACCTGTTGAGGTTTCTGCTCTCAGCTTGAGCCTGAGAAGGCTTCTGTGCACAAATGAAGTAGAGACTGTGGAGTTTTTTTTTTTCTTTTTGCATGTAAAATTTCTTCTCTGCATTTTATTTTTGACAGTCTCTGTTCTGCTTCCCTTTACAGATTTCTCTGCTTAAAAAATAAGACCAGCGCATCGGTTGTTTTTACAACATACACACAGAAACATCCGTCGATAGAAAAGGGTCCACCCTTTGTTCAACCACTGCTAAACTTCATCTGGTTCCTGTTGTTGGCCGTTGATGGGTACAGTTTGCTTTTTTTATTACTTTGTTCCTCAATACCTTTTTATCTGCTACTGAGATTGCATTTTTTGTTGTTTCCTTTCTAGGGGAAAACTAACAGTATTTACAGTATTGTGTGAACAGTATCAACCTTCACTGAAAAGAGATCCCATGTATAATGAGGTGAGTTGCTAATGGTTGTGAACAGAACATCACCTGCAGAGCTAGTTCCACAAAAGCTGATTGTCTGCTGTTCTGTGACTGCAGATCTGGCAGGTCACAGGCTACAGCGTCTGGCTGCCACAGCCACCAAAATGTACTGAATTTGGGGGTTCCTTTAAGCAGCTGAATGCTCATCCATACTTGATAGATGGAAGAGTGTCCCTTGGGAGCAGGATAGCAATCCACAGACACAGCTTATGCAGCGTTGTAGTTTTCCATGGCCCACTCCAAAAGGAGGGCTTTTGAATCCAGCTTTTGGACAGCACTCAGGGCTGCAGCTTGTGTCACTTGGTTGCTCTTCAGAGGATTTCCCCAGGCCGAGCTGCTTGACACCTTCTCCCTTTGTATCGTTTCAGTACCTAGATAGAATAGGACAGCTTTTCTTCGGAGTTCCGCCCAAGCAGACATCGTCCTATGGAGGGCTACTAGGTAAGTTCTTAAGGGCTCTCACAGCTGTGACTTCGGGTAGGTGGTTTGTTCTGATGTTCTGTTGTACAGCATGGCCTTTTCCATGGCCTGTGGGAACGGTCTCTGCTATTGAACATGAGATGAACGGGCTGCGTATGAGAGTGCAGGGAGGTAGCTGGTAGACTTTTCCTTTTTGAGAAAGGAAAAAACATGTAAAATATTCTTAATTTTAACATGATGGCTTAAGTTAAAACTGTAGAGCAAAACCTTACTGGAGTTAGCACTTAATTGGCTTTGACTTCAGTGGCTCCTTTTCCTAATGTAAAATCTGGAACTTTGGTAGCAGTCAGACTGGAATAGATGTAAAGTGAATGCTTTCAAATTTGAAGTTTTGAAATTAATACTGCCTTCCTACAAGAAAGGAAAAGGAATAGAGAAATGCAGGCCTTATTTCTTGTCTGTTTGGATAAAATGAGATGAGATTGAACTGGATTACTTTTGTAAAATCCACTTTCTTCCTTGGGAACTAAGCTCTTGGGTAATCTGCCTTGAAGCTTTACCTGCAGATGCCCACTCTCTGATACTGCAAGGTTGATGACAAAACTATGAGCATCTACTTGCATCTGCATGTAGTATTTTAGAAATTCAGACATCTTTAAATTGAGCAAAAGAGGTGATGCATAAATGCCTTGAGTACATTCTTCATGGTGTGATGCACGACAGTGCTACAGTTTGACATCATTGGAGGTGTCTCCTTTTGTTATTTTTTTCCCTTATGGACACAACTTTATACATAAATATGGGTGTGTTTTTCAACTGTGCTCTTGGAAAAGAAACAGTATCAAAGCAGAACTTCCCATATCAATAAATTCCTACTGGAAATGGAAGTGCAGATCACTCCAGTATAAGTTTTTAGATTATTTCTCATTGAAATGTGCACCTTAGGCAAGTAGGAAAGTAGCTAAATATTATGAGATGTGGATGTAAACATTGCAGATCTAACTGTCTTATATTTAATGTAGGAAATCTTTTAAACAGTCTGATGGGAACTGGAGAAGATGATGACACAGAGGATGGTCAGGAAGACAGCAGCCCTATCGAACTTGACTGAATCTTTTTGTGCTCGGGTGCCGTGTAAATCTGGTGATTCGATGACTCCAAAGACAGTTTTGGAATTTGAATCCTGCAGTTGTTTCTTGGCGCCTAGAAGGGGCTCCTCTGGTCTTTTAGAAATGGTTGCTGAAATGTTTATAATGTTCAGTCTATATTATTTATGTAAAAAAAAAATAAAAAAAAAAGAAAGAAGGAAACCAACAAAAAGTAGCCCGAAGAATCGGCGCGATTGTTAGCAGGTTTCCGATAGGGCGGCTGGTGACTTTGATTAAAATATAGTCTCTGCGGTTCCTCCTGCAGTCCCTTTCGCACAGTAATTGAGCCAAGCCTAAGGCCGGTCTCGCGTGTCGTGGCCTGCCCAGTGCCCTCTTTAGTACAAAGAAAGCCTCCCTGACCGGCCCCTGCCGCCCCACGGAGCAGCTCGCAAGGCAGGGGCATTAATTGTGTAAGTTATTAGAAGGCTGGTGCCAAAAGGAGATGAACTGAGCCAAAGGGAGGAGCTGGAGCAGCGGAGCGGGGAGGCACCTCCCGCCTCGCAGCCTGTTCCAGAGCCCT
>JAUBOD010000185.1:1401599-1415456 GCA_032353885.1 Nothura maculosa
ACAGGTATCAGAACTGCTTGTTCCTATGAAGTTCCAACCTCAGCAGTTAAACCAGGCCTGGTGCAAGGCTTTTAGGAGCAGCATTTTAATATACCCAAAGCAGAGAACAGCACAAAGCCACAGAGCACTCTGATTCTTTCCTTCTGGTCTCACTGCAAGACAACACATTGAAGGCTGAAAAAGAGGAATAAAAGAATGTATTGGTACATGTAATCACATATTTATGGAGTTTGGGCTGGGCACCTCCACCTACAGAAATAGATTTGCTTTCCTCCGAGCAGTCAGGCAAAGTGCTGTGACCCCGATTCACAGCTTTGGAGATGAACAGGAAGATTTAAATGCAACTACATCACTTCACTGCTAAAATTACAGAGGATATATTGCCGCTTCTGCTGCATGTCAGAAGCCTCACAGTCTGCTAATATTATCATAAGATGTTAATTAAACTAGAGCAGTAGGTAGGTGCTGACTGCAGATGATGTGTCTGCTTTTTCTGTGAGGCTGAGGAATTGCATAATTATTTGAGGCAGTTGACTGGAGAATCCCTGACATATCAGACTACAAGTGACACCAAATGTCACATCCTCCTTCTAGCAGAGAGAGACTGCAAAATAATTCCTTCACAAAGAGCCATGCTGCCCAAGAAGCAGTTAGCTGGACCAAGAAGATGGCACACGCTAACTTCTTTCCATAGCACTGGGCCACCAAAAAAAACCCAAAATATTTCAGTGGCTTCAATTTGATTTTAAGTGTTTCCATTCCAATCAAAAATTAAAACATTTAATGAAAAAAATCTTCTTATCGAGGGAGCATGCCACTGTTCGTCCAGACACAAGAAATAGGGACCTAGGGAGCGAGGCTGATGGAGGCTGGTGAGCTAGCTGAGAGTCTGCAGGTCAGCTGGACCACAGCTCTACTGCATGATACTATCAACGTTGTCTTCCCTGGTCGTAGCTCATAACGTCCTTGCAAATACTGTACAGCCACCCCTGAGTAAATACACACACCGTTTACTCCAAGCTCTCTGGGGCAGGTATTGTGTCTATCTGCATCCCAGTGCACTGGAGATGTCAGCGTTCACATGCTGTGCAGAAGGAAGAGGAGACCTCAGAGCTTTGCTAGCGGGACACGAACCTTGTCCTGCTAGCCAAGCTGCAAGTCCAGGTGAGAAGTAACCAAGAACTGCTACTGCCTTAGTGCAGTTCAGTGCTTTGCAAATTAAAGTCTCAGTGTGGCACCAATGAGCAAATGCTGGGTGATCCTGCAGCCAGCTGGTCTCTTTGCCCGGGAAGCACAGGCAGGACAAGCTGGAGATGCACCGGAGCGCCTGCTACAGCAGGACACGTCCGGATGTCTCCGTTTCCCTGGCTGCCACCCTAGACAGGCCCTTCAACCCCTCACATAATTCCTGGCTCAGCTAATGCACCCCAGGGCTGCCCACATGCCCATGCACCAACACCAGCCACTGCCTTACATGCACACTGATTTTTAAGAAGCTGAATTTCCCAGCTCTTAATCAATCAGTCCTCTCCTAATGAGCATTTAACATGCAAATTACCTTTCCTAAAGGCCATTTTGCAGAGAAGGGTTTCCTGTTGCCATGCGGTCTGCCTCTGCTGCCTTCCAGGAGCTCATAAAACAATTACTGTCCTGCTGCATTGCAGCGCCTCGGCTATGGGTGCAAGCAGCTGATGAGATTGATAGCTTCCACAATACCCAATTAACCCACTCGCTCGGCAAATGATTGACTTAATCAAAGGCAATTAGTGCTTGAAGAGCTACATCACACCAAAAGGCAGACCTTCAAACGTGACTGAGATACCGTGTTACAGACATCTCCTCGGCCTTCGGAGGGGAAACGTCATTATTAATGTTCAGTTCAGTGCTGGAAGTACCTGAAACCTCATGTTGCTGGTTTCAGATGGCAGAAAAGCCACAACGGAGCAGCCTTTCCCTTTACTGGCAAAGGGAACAAAGCCACATGCTGCTTCTAATAGGAACTTGAAAACTGCCTACGTTCCTCTTTTCCCGCCCATCTACCTAGGGGAGCACTGAGCAGCTGCCCCAGCCTCACCGAGCAGTGTAAGGAAACGGTGACTTCTCTGACTGAGGAATTGAGCTGGAGCCGACCTGTGTGAGCTGAGGAACGAGCTTGTCCCCCATCACCAACCCTCACTGCCAAGGCAAACACGTTTTAGGAAACCCTCCTCCTCGCTGCCTTGACAGCGATGGCCGTGGACAGCAGTGCAAACCCCAGGGAGTTCCGTGGAGAAACCCATCGCCTCTGCAAGGAAGGGCAGAGCCATTTCAGATCACACTTAGGATAACTTTGAGGTTGAAGCCAAGTGCAAAAAAAAAACCAACCAACCAACTCGACCACTGCAAGAGTGTGTTATCATTTTGCTTCATCTGGAGCTGCTACAAATGCTTTGCAACAGAAAATATCTGTACAGCTACTCATCTGCTGGGGATCGACATGTGAAACAGAGCCATATACCTTGTGTCTGAGGTAAAAATATGCAGCAGAGCTTAACAACACATCTGGGTTTGGAGTCTGATGAGAAGAAGGCGAGCTCTGTCCCCACACATAGGCGTGCGGCATTGAAATGCAAGGTCAGTCCTTGGGATTGCAGTTGCTTCTAATGTCATCGCGAACACACTTGCACTGCTGGCTCACAGCTGAAAATCCAAATTGCTTCGAAGTAAAGCTCCAATAATAAAGCTGAAATCCATTAAGCCTGTGATGTTTGCCACCATTTAAATCTGATTAAAATCGTTCATGACACCACTAAGCCTAACGGTCAGAAAACACTCCTGTCAATTCTGATGTTTCCCGGTGTAATCCGGACCCCCTTCTTTCACCAAGTTGTCAGCTAAAAGGAAACATAATAAGAGATCATGTGTCTAATCCAGCTTTCTAAGCTGTTTTTAACTGTTTTCTTTAATCACATGTTAAGACTCCCTGCAGAGAAGCTCTCAGGTGACAAAGAAATTAATATAGTCGTTAATTCTCCCAGAGGTAGGACGGGCGGTGCCACACGGGCAGTGCGGAGGGGACAACATGGTGCTGCTGCATAGAGAGTGGGAAAGGGACATCATGGACCTGCAAGCAAGGGCCTGCAAAGGACAGACGCCACCACCGTGGTACATCTGGATTCCCAGAACTGCCCCTTAAAAACAACAACTGGAAATGCTGGTCACCTGCCCTGGAAATGCCATGTGTGCCAAGTGTTGGAGCACCCTAAAGCACGAAGTTGCCAAGTCTTGGACGTCACAGACACATCAGGTCGGGTTTGCAGGGAAGGCACTAGAGCGACATCCTCCCTTTTATCAGCCCATCTTGTAATGGACCATTGATACACTGCAACTTCCACAATAACTTAATTACTGAGCACGTGTTTACATACTAGAGATAAGACAACAGTTAGCTGCTGCAGTGCAATTAGATTGTATCTGCTGGGAGATGTTAAAATCTCCTGCCAAAGAAAACGTCTTTACTGGAAGTCTTATGCTCGCATTACTGAGAATTGAATGCGGGATCTAATTTTATGGAGAAATCAAATACTTCCACTTTGAGTGGCAGCTCAATGTGCCCATTAATGAGATCCTGGTTGCTCTGAGAAATATCCCAGTTGCAGGTGGATGCCTTCAAGTTTTGATCTTTTGAATCCAATCTTTTGTTAGGAAAATGAAAGCTGATGGAGCCTGAGAGGTTCACAACACGAAGCTTCTCCCACTTACCTGCACTTGATACAGCTGGGAAGCTGGGAGAGAAGGGCTGGAACGATGGGCACTAAGTCTTAGCAGCATCCACACAACCGCAGCGCTCCGCGCTTCCACTCAGAATAGAGGCAACTGAAGATGAAGGGGTCAGGGAGTAAAGAGGGTGATTTCCCCCTGCTGCTGCTGCAGAAGGTCTCTGTGTGGAAACTCAGACCCCTGAAGCCCTGAAGGGCCGTGCATGGAGAGCAGAGCCTTGGCCTCCTGCCACAGAGCCTCTGGGACTCACAGCCATGGAGGCTCTCCAGCATCTGCCTCATCTTCCCTGCTTTTGTCCCTCTTTAGCTTGTCTATATACCAAGATAGGGCCTCCGGAGAAGACAAATCCACACAAAGCCTCATGCACAATGTTGGCTTTAAAGCAGAAAGCAATGTAATGCTCAACAGATGCACAGAGGCCCTGCTCATTGAATCATTATGGCTGGAAAAGACATTCAAGATCAAGTCCAACCGTAAGCCCTTCAACACCTTGTCTGTTAAACCACGTCACTAGGTGCCTCATCTACACTTTTCTTGAACACTGCTAAGGGACACTTCTTGAGCACTTCAGCATCCATATGCACCATGGATAGGCTAAGCCAACCTGTATGGTACCTAGTCTCGGCTCAAACCACCCGCAAGGCCCTGGGGAGCTCTGCAAGATCCGTCTTTCACACACACGTTTAGCAGCCTGGGTTCAGCCCTTGCTCGAAACACAACATCCAAACAGCCCAAAATACCCTCCCAGCCACAAATAGTTCGGGATGGATTCTCTTGTACTCGTACTAGCAAATAAAACCTCAGCCTGGACAGCTGCTCACACGAATCAACCCTAGAAAGGATTAGAAGAATTTAATCACCAAACACAGCTTTTCTGAATTCAGCAGAGAAGTCCACAACTGACTTGAAATGGGCTTAGGGCCCTCCCTCCAGGACATGCTGGAGCAAAGCATTCCCCCCACATAAGCAGCACGAGAGCCCCATAATAAATCATGGAAATCCCTCTCTGTTGCAGCCGCACGCACACAGCATTCCTGTGCCTCGGCTTTGAAGAGGAATCCAAACGGCTCCGAGCACATCTGCTGGGGCGCTAATGGCTCCCAATCATCTATTATGGAGCGCCTGACGTGTCTGCAGGCAGAGCCATAACTGCATGAAGGGAACGGACACTTTTTCAATTTAGGACTCATTCCTCTCCTGGCTGCCAGTTCTGCAGCTGTCCCAGAAATCGGCTCACACTGGATGCTCCTCCGGCTGCAGGATTGATGGAGGCGGCTTCAGGGCACAGCAGCAACAGCTTCCAGGCTGCAGGAGGACTTCACCCACCTTTGTGGTTTTTGTTCCCTGTAGTGCTGAAATCCTGCCTTATAAACTCCTATAGTTGTACGAATTAAGACTAAAGTCTAGCCTGGATAAGTCAACGTGCAAAACTCTCACCAACTTTGCTGAAGCTAAAATTTCATCTTCCAGCCTCCGCAATGCGTGGAAGTTTGAAATTCACTCCCCACCGAGCAGCTTTCTTGCCTTTCAGATATTTTGGGGATATCCTGTTTGCTACTGACGTGCCACATAATCACTTCCCTCAAGGGCTGCTCTCGCAGAGCTAGTTATGAAAATGAATCTAGCTCATCTGGGTTACTGCTGCGTGTGCTCCTCGACTGCAGCCACATTTTTTTAAAACAGTCATATTTAGATTGCTGATGAGGCACCCTCCAACTCAGTGCTGACCATGACTTCTTAAATAATGCAAATACCTCTCTACAAGCACGCAAAAGGCCAGGGGTGGCACGTGGATAGCAGCTCTGCTGCTGCAGACTTATCTGCTGCATCAGAGGTTTCAAGGGGAGAGAGGTTTCAAAGAGGACGCGCTTGCTCCGCGGGGAAGGCGCAGTGCTCATCACTGCCCTCTTACTTCTCCGTAGAGTTTGAGCTAAGAGTCTGCTTGGCAAACTCCAGAAAAATACACAACCGCACTCAGAAAAATGTTCCTTATCTACTATGGGATAGAGGTTGCCTGGCCCTGCACCAGTCTCCAGTACCAAAATGGATCTTTCCATAATGAAGATTTAATTAAGCCGGGAAGAGTTGCCATGAAATCAGCTTTTTCCCTCACTCTGGATGTTGCTACAGTTATTGCTCCCTTGTCACTCCCTTCTCCTTATCAGAGAGCGTCTTGGCACCAACCTCTTGACCCAGTGACACTGCACAGGGACCATGGACATGCCCAGCATAGAAACACCAAGAAACTAGGAGGAGATCATGCAAGAGAGCTGCTTCCCTGCTCTTTTTCTAGATGTTTATTAGCAGAAACTGGTGGTTTGTTTTTGTTTTTTTTAAGCTCTCTCTCCCTTTGGAAATAGATTCATTTATTGACTGTAGGTCTACAGGAACAGGCACTCTGGCCAATATCTAAGTCTTTATTTTCAAGCTCAGTAGTAAGCTTGAATAAAAAGAGAATGCCTGAGGACAAGACTGGCTCATGCAAGTCATAATTGGGGCATTTCGGGCACCTATTGATTCCATAGGGTACATATGCATGGCAACCCAGGCCATGAACTCAGCCTTTTTGGGCGGCCGAGTCTCACACCAGCTCTCCCACAAGGGAGTTTGTGCAGCAAACGCAACCGGCGCCGACGTGACCACAAATGAATCAGGCTTGATCTGAGTCGATAAATGTAAATATTTCTCCTAAGGGTGATGCAGAATGAAACAAGACTTCTTGTTTGCACCCTTTTGGGGGGAAAATAAAACATACTAACCTAAGGTTTTGCACAAAGTGCTGCTTTGGTGGAAAAAACACAAAGCCCCCAAACCCTGACCACCTACAGGGTTACTGGCCAGGCGCTGCCACTTCGGGTCCCGCTTGCTCCCCTGCAGCTCCACTTCCCCTGCAGCAAACCAGCAGCTTCAGTTCTGCAAGAAAGCAGCTGCTGCTTGGCCTATTATAGGAGCCTTGGGCTGCAGCTACAGCAAGGGCAGCTTGACAGAACCAGCTGTTAAGATCACAGCTGGATCCTAAGCCAGCTGTGAAAATGCAGCCTCGGCTCCCTGCTGTGCTCCCTAGACCGGTGCTGACGGCTGCTCCTCCGCCTGCTCTGTCCCATCCCAGGCGGGCTGGCCAAACGCTCCCCAGCTCCAGGTTACCTGAGACATCAGCACATCCCTCCTCCCTGCATGACCGTCTTTCTGTGCAGGAGTGATCTGTCTGTGCTTCCGTGCTCCACCACTGGGATGCTCTTGAAGTTCCTGGAGAGCCAGCGCCGCTAGAGCAGGCTCTGTCCATTTAACCACTGCTCAGACACAGTAAAAGTGAACCTGAGCTGCTTTTAAAAGAAAAATACATGCATTTAGAGCCCATTCTTTTGTCTTCTGGTGGTTATCTGGCGTGGTATCTCTTTAGGGGAGACAAATTACCCACCTTTGACTTCACCGGCTCCGCCTTTGGTTGCATTTCAAGGGAGTGCATTGCATCTGGCCACAGCGACTGAATCAGCACTTCCAATGTCACTGGAAGGCACCAAATGGCCAGTTGGTCCCTAGGCCACATGTTACTGTCCTGCTGAAGCCTCGAGCACTCGCAGGCAGCGAGAGGCCGTGCGGGTCCCTCCATGGGCTCCTCTCCCTGCGGGAACACAGGCAGAAACGCCGCAATCCCGTCCCGCACCCATCTCCTTGGCTGGGCTTGCTGACCAGGAACCCTCTCTTTAATGCAGGAAGGTCAGTGCTCGTGTTCAAATCACTTGTACTGCAATACAAGGAGCTGCTCCTCTGCTCCTCAAGCCTTTCCAAGGACCATTGCTGCCTGTTACCTTGTCCTGAGCGATTGACACAGTGGGTGTTGTTAGTTTGGCTGGGCTACACAGGCTATTTTCTTTAAAGCATTTTTTAAATGGATATGTTTCCTTTTCCCCTCTCTTTGTCCTTCAGAAAGCATTCAGCTTACTTGGCAGCTTACTCCCCAGGTCTCCTCAGGACAGGCTGTTGCATGGGTTTGTTCTGCTCTGGATGAGCAGCAGAAATAGCTTCCACCACAGCACACCCTAATTCTGCTTCTAGTGGGAGCAATAACACAAGGCAGGGAGGAAGAAGAAGTCATTTGTTTTAAAGTAATGACCATGTTTCCCTCAAACCTCCAGGGAAAGGATGAGGGAAGGTAACTTGGAGCAAGCCCTGGCAGGGAGTTGAGCAACGTTAAAATGGATGTGCCGGATTAAATTGGGAAGCATAAAAAGCAGAGCATGAGCAAATGGGAGAACTGACTATTCCACCTCACTCCACTTTCCCGTGGAGTTTCTCCTATCTCCTCCAATTCAATTTTTTCCTGACACTCCTGCTTCCAATTACACTCCCCCATTAAACACAGATTTAGGGAACAGGCTGATCCCGACCCTTAGGCTGGGCTCTGCAGTGCCCATTCACTCAGCTTGTGCCGCATGCAGCTCTTGGAGCTCGCCAGCCCAGGGCTGTGAACACCCCAAGTGCTGCAGGTACCGAGTGGTCCTGGCGCTCAGGCCCACAGGATGGAACACACAGAGTGCAGGATGGACACAACAGACCCAATGGGTACTGGCCTCCCCACTGTGGCTGCATCCCATCCACCAGCAGGACGGCTGCTCCTTTGGCCTCTTCTGTTGGAGAGAAAAGGTTCTTGATGCACAAGCTGTCCTGCAAAGCACGGGGGGTCGTGTTTGGGACAGGCCCCTGCAGAACCTCAGATAATGGCCCATGGGCCTTGAGCCTTTCCAGGGCAGCCGGACGAGCCACACAGTGGAGAGGGAAGGAGGCACTGCCAAATAAACAGCAATAAACAGCTCACATTCCAGCTAGTGCTAGTGAAACGGTACCTAAATTTCAGAACTGAGCAGCCAAAAATCTTAGCGATAAGAGTAAGACGAAGCAAATTTGAAATCACTTTAGAGTTGAACCTCCTGCTTTGGTTCAGCCAGACATGGGAGGCAGCTGCCAAATGTTTACTGGAACCGTGATTTAACAGCAGCCACCAGTGATGCAACGTCCGTGTGCACATGGAGCCCCAACACGCTGCAGGGAGCTGGGGCCACCACTTCCTACCACAGGACATCTCCTTTTCACAGCCAGGTCCCAGCAGTGCACAAGTCTACGCGAGCTCTCAAAACAGGACTGCAGCACCACGAACCTGCTGCTCTCCAGCAGTACTGGCCTTCTTATTTCCATCTCTAGGATTATGAGGGATCTATTTATAAGGAGGGGACAGAGGGGACCGCACGCTGTGGTCCTGTCTGGGACCGTAAAGGAAACAAGGACCTCCCATCACACAAGGGCATGTGCATGAAACGCCTGGGCTTCCCTCAGAGCACAGCTCTAGTACTTGAGCCTTTTGAGCATCAGAAGGGAATTTAATCCATTCCACAGCCAACATCAGATAACAGTGACATTAAAAAGCAGTCAGAGCAAAGCAGCCACTCCTCTCTGAGACTAATACGTAGAAATAAATTAACTGTTTTCTTTATATCGAAAATTCCCCTCCATGGACTAAGATCAAGGCCTGCTAAAGCTTTTGATGGCTCTATTTGCCCCTCAGTCACATGCGCATTGAGGTTCAATAGAAACTTGCACTCAGAAAAAGTCTTGAAAAGCTCAGATTTTTGAGTCAAGATTATGGATACAGTATTTTCTGCAGTTCACCTCCAACAAATAAATAAAATCAGAAGAGCCAGTTCCAACTAGTCTATTCCCAACTTCTACATCTGGTGTAAATCAACCATCAATTCACTGCCACAAAGGGAAACCAGCCAGCATAAAACCAGAATGAGCGGAAAAAGAAATCCTTATCTGTCTTGTACTCCTCCCTTTTCAGAGAAACAAGAACAAGGTTCTCCTGGGGGCAGAGAACCAGAGGAGATGGGCTCCGCTCTTCCCTAGGAGGAGAAACGCAAGGGATCTCGCTGGGTCGCACAGGAGACGTTCTGTGCAGGGCCCAAAGCGGCTCCTTTCAGGCAGGAACAAAGCAGCTACCAAACCTGAGAGCTGCCACCCATCCAAAAGGGGCAGGAGGCTCCTCCTGCAGCGCCGAGCCCGGGCGCTCGCCCTCTGCCTGCGCCTGCCCCCTCCATCCTCGCAGCACATCAGGAAGGGACTTGGCAGCAGTTCCTTTTCTTCTGTGGTTTCTCTTCTCCTTCTAACAGGTTTGGTCTGCTAAAGTGCCAGCCCTTTGGGAAGCATTACGGATCTGCACATTTTCACCTCCCACTTTTAGGCATTTTTTTTGGACAATTTCAGTCACGGGAGTTTTCTGTAGTTTGCTACATGCTCCCATCCCCTCATTTAAAGCGCATTTTCCCACTGACGTGACACTAGTTTCACAACGGCTGCATCCGACGGGCTCATGGTGGTGCCTTTGCCCCAGGGATGGAGCGAGTTACTAGAAACGAGGGAGAGACAACTCGCATCCCTGGCATCGCTCGCAGAAACTGGGGCCTCTTGACAAGCTGCTTCCTGACCGTGACGCTGCTCCGGGGCCCTGGATGGAGACTCTGCTGCTGGTCCAAGTGGCTTTTTGTGAGCACCCATCCCTGGCGACTGCTCCAGCAACTAATCTTTAGTTCTACACTAATCCATAGAGCTGCAGGCAGCTATACAATCCCATCTCCCCCAGCATTCAGCCCTCTTTGTCTGCAAAAACCCCTTCTGCATCCAATGCACAGTAAGACCTGCATCTTTTTTAATTTACTGCTGGGCAGTTTTGCTCCCCGGGTGCTGCTAAGCCCCGCAATCCAGCAGCGTGCAGCTGGAAAAGCCAGCAGGAAGGAGCACCCGAGCTCACACAAAGCCAGAGGCTGAAGAGCGGTGGCGGCTCCGTCACGCTGACATTCGCAGCCGCAGCCAGTTGACATCAGGCGAGAGACACCGGAGCATCGAGTCCGCCGGCTGAAAGAGCCGCGACGCTGCTTTGTCTGAGCAGGCCCAAAATAACTGCATTACATCACTGCAGGTCGCGCTGCACGAAGATCCTTTGCACAGGGGGAAGGAAAATATTTACTCCCTGTGCATCCTCCCTGCTCCTCTGCAGACAGGGCTCCTTCCAAATCTGCCAGCGCAAGGGAAAAAAGAAATCAGTTCAGGCTGTTTCCCAAATTACATGAGCCACATGGAATGGAAAGTGCCTATTAGCAGATTTTACTATTTTATGGCGTTCTTTCATGTCTCCTAATTTATTTTGCTCCGATATTTGTAGACAAACGCAAAATAATGTATAAACAAGCAGTCTGTAGGGCGTTTGGAGACGCAGCGCGAGGGAACAGACACAACCAGATCTCTCCCTTTGCAAACCACCTCAGCCCACCCTTCTCAGAGCTGAATGTTGAATATTGAAACCAAAATGCAGTCCAGCCTATAAATACCCATGCATAATCCCACAGAGGCTAAAGCCCTGATGTTCTCTAGCTTGCTAACATACTCCTCTGCTCTGCAAATACTAGCCACTTTTTTTTGTAGAGTTTCCTAGTGATTAACACAACTAAAGCAAATTATTCCCAACCTCAGCTCTGTTTCCAATACGCAGGAGCCCCTGCTGTGCTTCCAACATGCAGGAGGCCTTGCATGCCCTGAACCTTGCCTACTCTTTGCAGTTCTTCCACGGATCTACCAGAGCCACTTTGGTCATGCAAGGTTGAAGCTACAGCCACTTTTTTACACGATCTGCAGTGCAACAGGCTGCCTGCAGCAGCTCTGTAACTGCTGATCAAATCATCTCCTCCAAAGTGTATCCCAAAGCCCTTCAGCGAAACGGGACAAGCCATTTTCCAGACTGCCACCTCCATCCGTCCCTGTGGATACTGGGCAGTCCTGCTCTTAGACAGCGGCATTATCCATGTGCAGCCTGCGGACAGACACTTCCAAGACCGTAACCACACAATTAAGCCATTTTTCCTGACAAGCATTAAGAGATTTAGCACCCAGCATAATGCAGCTCGCCAATTCTTCATTTGCTAATGTTAAATCAAAGACCAAAGATGCATGTGATGCTGGTTGTACTCTCAGCTCACCTGAGGGCTCAGCAATGCAGAACTGGCATCGATTTCTCCTGGCACCTCAGCAGGAACCGGGAGGTCTGTGACAAGCCACGGATGTGATTTTAGCAGAATTACGAGTCCCTTTGGCATTTCCTTGGCTACGTACAGTGCGCCTTCTTTTGTTTGTGACCTGAGATGCATTGCAGCAGCTGCACCTTTACCAAATTCAAATATCATGTTTCATGAAAAGTGTTCTGTTTTGCTTCCTCATCTCCCTTCACTAGCATAAATTTATGTGATTAAGAGAGGAATCAAAGGTACCCAAACGAACTAACTCTCAGCAGGACTTAGAGAAAGCATTAGCATAACTGCTGCATATCAACAGCATGGCAAAATGCTGACACTTTTGCAAAATGATCACACACTTTTCACTTGCCTGAAGTTCCAAATTTGGACTTGAATTGCAATTCCTGTTACTCTTCATTTCCAGGAGAATCCAGGACTTGTGCGCCATTAAACTCTGTTACAGGTGATAATTAGCTGGAGACTGACAGTAATTTAGTCAGTTATTTTATCAGAAGGGTTAAGGCCAACCCAAAACATGTTAATATGAGGTTCTTAATGAGGTTCTTGGTATTATTTTATGCCACTGTGCAACTAATGTATCCACCATGGTGACAAGCAGAATTACTGAGTCTAACGTTTTGTCTCAAAGTCTGGCTAGGGCAAACAAGTTATTTAGCTGTAATACTACAGCTGAATTAACAGCTCACATGTGTAAAGGGGTGTATCTAAGAATCGATAGTGGATCACTGAAGCATTTAATCACTGTTTTACTAATCTTCCTGCACTATCTGAACTCAAACTGACTGCTCACACTAAAACTCAATGGGAGTAACATACTCATTAATGATGGCTCTTTTGGAGGAATAAAATCATTAGAGTTTGAAAAACTAATTCAGAGTGTAAGAGCTAAAAGCTGTAGCTGTGAATAGGGCACGGGTTTGTGCTCTAAGGCTTCCTGTAGAAACAAATAGCTCTGGAAAAGTCCCCTTCAAAACTCCCACTGGGGGCAAATGTTGCGACTTCCAAGCACAGCTACGTGTTTGACCGGGGCTGTCAGAACAGGGACAGAATTAGGACCATTTTCCCAAGCAAGATCTGCTTAAATGCTGCCACACTAGAGATCCCTGTCCCCAGTACTGAGTGCAGCCTGGCTCCCAAGCCACTTGTACGTGATCCTTATGGGGAGCTTGGCTTTGGATAGCTGGGAGGGCACAAGGTTGTTCCTTGTTTGGACAAGGTCAAGGAATAAAGTGACAAACACAGGGAAACTCTACTTCCATGTCACTTCCCTACTGGTACTTTCATCCTACAGAGGGGTTGCTTCAGTAAGCTATACACACATTGGATATTAAAGATGACAGAGAAGCCTCTTCCTTAATAGAAAAAGACATGGGGAAAAGGGCATGGAAGAAACTGGACCGGGGCAGTAGATGGGAACAGCAATCCGAGTCCCCAGGATACTCTATAGTCAAGAAACATTGCCCCAGACTGAGCATATTCATGCAAACCTGATCCTGGTACTGGAAAGACACAAGGTCCGACCTGGTCCTAGTTCTGTTTCCACCCTCTTGCACTGCTCTCTGCACTGGGGCAGAGGTTTCCGGCTGTTCTGGGTGCTCTGCAAAGCCTTTTGGGTAGCACAGCCTGGGCTGCTCCTTCCCTGCTCCTGCCACACTTCTGTCACTTATTTAAACTCCTTGCTAGTAGCTGAACAGTTGCTGCATCCTCCTGCCAGGCTTCTCTACACAACTCTGTATCTCAGCTCTGACCTGCACATCTGACACTCGTCCCCAGACTCGTTTCTCCAAGGTCTGTCAGTTCAGCTGCAAGAGCTTCTGTTTGGCATCCATGGGCTGCAGACAGTCTCTCCCCAAAGGCTAATCCGAAAGTGAAGACATCAGATTTCTGACCAGGGTTGCAGCAGAATAACTGGGAAAGGATACTGCTAAAAAATATTCAGAGACAGGGTTTTTCTATTTTTATGCATTTTTGAACAAATATCAGAGTGCAAAACTGCCTCTGGGATTGGAAAATGGAATTA
>JAUBOD010000185.1:1445750-1457839 GCA_032353885.1 Nothura maculosa
AGCACTATTAAAGAGAGAACACTAATTAAAGAGAGGACTCCAAGTAGATCTTCAGATTGTCTGCTGAAAACCTATTTACAGAGGACTATCTAATAGGCACAATAATTAATACCAAGTTCAGGCAAAAGAAAAGCTTCAATTGCATGGGAAGGGAACACTGCTGCCTCTGCTCATCCACAGTAAAATGTATAAAGACTCATAACAGATCTTAAAGACACACCCAGACTTGAGTGAAAACCTGCTGCTCATCACTGCACTACTTCGATAAAACAAGGGCCCCACCTGGTATCTCTTGGAATTAAATATTTCCCAGGTGTCTAACTTCTGGTCTATCCTGGTTTTCCTTTTAATGCAATGTATTTGTCTTTTAGAAGAAGAACATTGTCTTTTGTGGCGCAGGATCCATTCATATCTACAATTTATTCAGTACACAAATAAATACTGTTCTCTTTTGACCCCAATTTTACCACTGGGATATCCAAAAGAACATAAAGCAGCTCAGGCAAAATGCTCTACATACAGAAATGAAAAAGTGCACCATGAAAAAATCCTTAAGTTAAATGAACATTGCTGGCATTGTAAATAAGAGCAGGGTCATTATATTGTTGGTGTTTAGAACGAGTAACAAACTCCAAGCAATTAAGAAGGTGAAGAGATTGGGGAAAAAAAAAAACCCCAGCCCCAAGTATTTCGTGTATCAGGGCAAGAAGGGTGTCAGGGAATCACTACTAGTATTTATTTAAAAACATTTTGCAAGTACCACACTTTTAGTTCCAAGTAATTGCTCCAAGCACACTTCAATATTCAAATAATACTACTCTGAAGTTTGAGATCTATGTGAAGATTTCTTTAAATAAAACCTTACTTTTCATATAGAGACACGGGTTATTTTGCTTAAGAGCACTGCAAGCAGCAAGTTTTCTTGTGTGCAAAATAATGTTATTGCACTTTAAGACCAGCAGAAATAAATTAAGAAAAGGTGTGAAATACTTCCATTTCAGCAGTTTTGCTTATTACAAATATCTTATTTTTGGAAAGAGAATTGTGAACAAGTAGAAACAGTTTCTTCAGGAAACGCTTTCTATTCCCCAATGAGCAGAGTGTACAATATGTACTACATAATGGTTATGCTTTTCACAAAAGAGACGGTTTTTGGTCTTCCTTATAGCTTCTCAGGTTTTGCTTCTGGTTTCTCATCTATCAGGTCTTTAAATCCCAGTTTTTCCAGCGGTTCGTTAGCCATAAGTTGCCTGCAGTAAAAACAACAAAAAAATACATTTTACAGATCACAGTCCACACCACAGGGCACAGAAGCCTTTACCAATTCACTTACCACTTACTGTGAAGTGCAAAGCCACCACACAGAATAACCGCTACTTGGCAAAACCGCAAAAACTTGGGAAAAGCTCCATTTGGGGATTTTTTTCTCCTGCCAAGGGGCTGATTCTTTGTCTAATTACCAGTGTGTGCAAGAGCTTCCTAAAAGCCCGTGTCACACTGCATGCGTGTGAGGCAACAGGGCGCACAGCACCAACCGTGCTGCTTTACTTCCCTGAGCGACTTCCAAACCCCTCAGGATCTCCCATCCATCACAGGCTGCTCCTGCAGCGGCACCTCCCAGCATTCCCACAGGGAATTCCCGCAGGGAAGCGGCGCTGCGCCGACACTCGCCTCTCCATGCGGCACTGCAGGTAGGCCATGGCGCGGGGGCGGCACGCGCTGCTCTCGGAGCCGCTCTCGCGCAGACACTGCAGGAACTGCTCCTTGAAGGCGGCGCATTCCCCTGTGGGGAGACACGGGCGCTCAACGGCCGCGCCGCCATGACGGCGCAGGAGGAGGCGGGGAGGGAGCGGAGGGAAGGGGCTCGGGGGCCGCCGTTACCGCCGCACCGAAGTGATCTAGCGGGAAGGCGCCCTTGTCCGGCGGCCGCGCCTTGAAGCTCTTGGTGCTGAAGTTCATGGCCGTGGACATGATGGCGGCGGCGCCTCCTTCTCCTCCTCACGGCTGCGCGTCACTCGCGCCCCCGGCCCCGCCCACCCCGCGGCCACGTGACCGCCCACACGCTGGGGGGGCGGAGCCTGTGGAAACGGCGCCGCTGTCGCCACGGCAACCGGCCGCGCAAAGCCGCCGCTAGGGGGCGTGGCGTCTCCACGGCAACGCGCCGCGGCGGGGGGCAAGAGTGACGTCACTGTCCCCGCGCTCACCTCGGCGGCGCGGGGTCACCATGGAAACCCCCACCTGGGCCGCCATGTTGGCGCTCCCCGCAGACCCTCCATGGGGTCTTTCCAGCCTCCTGGAAACACCAAATCCTACCGGGATGAGCAGGCCCGTGGTGGGCACTGGGCTGCTCTGTACTCCCTGTGTCCCCTGCTCCCCAAGCTTAGGCTAATCTCCATGAAATAAAACATTTTCTTCTTGCAAACCTGGTGGTTATTTCCCTTGCAGGCCTCCAGTGTCTCCTATACCAGGTCCAGAGGATGTGGGCAATTCACAGGGAGAATCTGCTTTGAGAGGGGAAAGAAAATGGAAACTGGTCATTGCTCACAAAGTTGACTGCTAAAATGTATTTGTTTGGGTGTCTTGGTGAAGGCGAAACCTGCAAAAATCAGTGACCAGTGTCAGCAAATAAATTTATATAGCAACCAACGTCATTCAGATTCTCCTGTTTCTTCCCAAATAGGCACCTTCATCAGGAGACCTGGACGAGGCTGGGGCTCCTCGAGGGGGTTCATTTAACCTACTCCAGTTTTCACCATGTGTCACGTTGCTGCCGTCTTTTTCCTTTGCACCAAGCTGCAATTGGCTTAGGGATGTTTTTCATCTGTTTTAAGTTGATTTTATTTTAATTAAATAAGTCTAAAGAGTTCCAGGCTGGGGAATAATAAAAATCTGCAGTTGTTGAGGACAGACATTATAAAAATACTACCTGAAGCCTTACTTAAAGTGCTTTTTTTGCATCTGTGCTTTGATTGCTTTCTTATTACTGTATTTAAAATTGGAAATGGAAAATTACCCCATGTTCTATTGCATAAGGTTTACACAGCCTGAAATACAAGTTTTTTATTATTATTATGTTTTCGGGGCTCTGAACAATAGACTTTTTTTAGTAGATGGTAAATAGCACTTTTCCACTCGACTTGATTATAACACTGGACAGTAGAAGGGAGCCTGTCCTCCTTTGTAGGTGTGGGAAGCAGAACGTCTGCCAGATCTCCGAGGAGTCGGCAGCGCCAAAGCCCTTCGCTTGGTCTGAAAAACTTCAGCTGAAGGATCAGAACAACTTTGGTGCTTTTCCTGAATTATGCCTCTTAATTCCCGGTGCCAAGGTTGACCTGCTAACTCCCCGGGTGCTGCAGGGAGATATGCAGGGATCCCAAGATGGGATTATTCCCCAACAGGCCATCCCGGTCCTATGCAAGGACTGTATCGACTTGCTGTCTTCTGTTACACCCAGTTGTTTTGATAACCTACTGATTAGCTGGGCATCTTTCACTGGAATCTGAAGTTTTGTGGTTGCCCCAATTCACCTCAGGTAGGGAGCAGGTATTTCGTTATGTTTATTTAATGTTCTTAATGTGAGTATCAGTTGTATCTTCTAGAGTTTCCTGTAAAGGCATGGTTTGTCTTAAAAGCTAATACATGCTTAGCAGTTTATTATGTATTTTTCCCAAGGAGATCAAATGAAAATCTCCATTAGATAATCAGTGCTAAGAAGAATCTCATTTGCAGGTTAAGCCGACTAGTTCCAGAAGAATTCAGCAAGAACAGTGCCACAACGAAATAAATGCTTTTCACTTGTTTTCTTCCAAAGATGTGAGACTCTCAGTGCATAACAGAAATCTGCATTGTACAAAGTATAAATGTACTGTCAGGTGGTTTTTTAACCTGCTTAGCATTGCTTTTAAAAATGCCAAAATGAAGTATCATACCAGACCAGAAATCAGAATCCACTTCCCTTGCTGTGAGCAGGGTAGAGTTCGGGGCTCTCATTATTTTCTCTCTTTCTCACTACATCAGTCTTTAAGACCAAATTATCAAGTAGGTAATTTGAAAATAATTTCTCGGCAAGCAGTGAAAGGCTTTGACTGAGCACAGTTGTTGGGGATTTTGCAGCCTGGCTTGGGATAGCTGTAAGAAATGAATCAGCTGAACAAGACCAAGCACATTCAAACGCTGGAATTTGTGCCCTTGAGACTGCTGTTCCCAGGTAAGGTGCAGAACACACCTCAGAGAAACATCCCTCCGGGATCACTCATTCGGCCTCACCCTTGCGCTGCGAGCACCCAGCCAGCTCTTACATAAGGTGTCTTGCTCCATCACTGCCAGGGGCTCCCGTAAACCATTTTTCTCCCCTTTAATTCAGGTTCCTAGACAAGCAAAAATGCAGAATATTGCCAGAAGAGTCTGGGGAATGGAGATTTCTGCTGTGTGATGATTAATGAAATACTAGTGTTTTGCACTTACAGGGAAATCATAATTTCATACCAGTAAGGTTAAGGCCTTAATGTGTTATGAGCACTACAAAGCTGTACAGAATGGTAGTTAATTTCTGTTATGATTCAACCAAAGCCTCATCAGGATAAAGAGGAGCACACTAGAAATAGTCACACTCTGCTGAAAGTCGAAGCCATCTCTTTATTGCCTTGCTAGCTGCAGCTCTGGAATAACTAAAGGCACCTCTTACCTGCACCACCGATCTCCCAGACTGGGCTGCTTTGGCTTCTTGACATTGGGTCTGAAACTCATACGGTTGCATTAAAAATATTTTTCAATAATATTTCAAAAAAAACCCAAACCTTTTCATTCCACAGCAGTTGTACAACACATACCGATTTCACAGATAAATAAGTTATTTGTTGTATCAAAATTAACACAGACAATGCTTAAGATATTGATCACTATCTTGTGGTAGATCCTATAAAAACACTGAGCTGCAGGACTGGGAAAGAAGTAGGTGGAATCTCATAAAACACTGCAATAATTATGAAAAATGCAGAGAGGTCAAAGTCTGAGAGCTATTGATTTCCTTTTGTACCAGCATTTGTCAAGGTGAGGAAAATCCATTGGCAAAGAGCAGCCCGAGTTTTAACACATGAGAGTCTTTTAAAAATGTTAATGTTTAATAGGGTGTTCTCATGCTTTATATATCCCTGATAACAATGCATGGGCTGATAGGCATCTCCGGAGGTTGTAATTCAGGCATACAAGCACTTGGTGTTCACTCGTGTGGTTTATTATGTTATCAGAACTCATTGACTGAATTATGGCCTTATAATAGCTCTCTCTGTCTGCATTATCCCACTGTAACCATAGCATTATTAACCTACCTCCCATTAGAAGATTATGTGTCCTTCTCCAGATGAGCACACAGAAGGTAAATAACTCTGTCTCTTTAATGTACAGGCTCATTTTCCAGCAGAAACTGATTATTTCCCCGAGTTATGCCCACCAAGTGAAGTCTGGCTGCCTGCAGATGATTTTGATTCTGGCTTGTGGGAGTAGAAAGATGAAGATACGTGTGAGCAAGGAGCAAAGTTTGCTGCCCGGTCCTGCGTGGGGTGTCTCACCCATGAGGCAGCATTGCAGATGTGCAGCACCTCAAATCCTGTGCTCAGGACTGCACACTGGAAGCCAAGGCTGATGACGAAGAAACCGGGGTGATGAGATCGCATTTGTGGTATATTAAACCCAAAGTGATTCCTCGCTGGAGCTCTCATCCATGGTTTCCCACAATGAATGCATCAGTCTAGCAGGTCCGTATGCCCATGGGCTCATTGCCCCAGAACAAATTTCACCCAGTCTTATCCCCAGGTACAACCTGGCCTTTACATAGGCTGGAAGTGCTCGAGAAGGCCCTGGCTTTGTGGGGCAGCAGCACAGAGGTGCATGCAGCCAGTGAACTCCCTCCATGAGTACCCACGATGCTCATGTAGGGCTTTTTCCTCCCTCTTACTAAGCTCTCAGAAGCACAAGGATCGCATCTTTAGCTCAGTGAGGAGCCTGGCAGAACGGGATATTCTTGGAAATGCCTGGGAGAGGAGGTTTCAATCCAAAACTTGCACAGTTTCCAGCAGATCTTGAGGAGGATGAACCCATGCACAGACCTTTCCTTGCGCACGCTGCCTAGTCCTCTTCTGTCCAGGCCAATTCCTTCTTGTGATAAAATCCCTTCTACTCCAATAACAAACCTTGGAGAAGAGGCAAACACCTTTTTTCATGGCAGTCTTGTCAGAGTTTATTGATCTTCCCTGCCTTCAGCTAATGCATTTTTATTATTATTAATAAATAATCTTTTTTTTTTTTTTAAATCAGTGGAGCTTACACCCATGAGAGGATTTTATTGGGGTGGCAGAAAAGCAGTGATAAGAATTGCTGCTGCCTGTAAATAGACGAACTCCCTTCTGCAAACCTGAATTAGAACAGATTTGTGCCTTTACTCCAGGTTCTCCCAGGTAAACCTTGTCTACCTTGGGCCCAACCTGCCCCTAGACCAAGCAATACCGACGGATTTGCTTCCTGATTTTTCCATTGCATTCCCAGCGTCCTATGGCCCACTACTATTGGCAGCTATGGGGACAAATCCCACACAGGTTCTGTCTCTTAATTCTGCTCCTGAGATTGCTGAGACCACAACAGGTCCACAACAAAAGTTTTCACTGGAAAGCAAACACCTCGTCCCAGTGCTGTGGATGAAACAGGAGCTCCAGATTAAGATAATCCATGCTTCTGAATGCTTTTCTTCCAGAAAAAGAAAAAAAGAAAAAGATCTAAATGTGAGTAAACAAAGACCTGGGCGCCCTTTTCTCTACACAAAGCTGCTTCCCCAGAAGGTGGGTTCAAGCAAGGGAAGAAGGGCTATAAAGGAAGCTCCAGGGTGTTTGTACCTCATTTTGATGCAGCCATGGCCATAAGGAGCCTGCTGCAGTACATGGGCTTTAGCTCACTGCTCTATTTGGCAGCAGGGCTGGTAGCTCTTGTTTACTTTCTTACCAGCAGGAAGAAATCGGTTTGCAATCTGCCTCCTGGGCCACGACCCCTTCCTCTGATTGGGAACCTGAACGTGGTGGACCTGAAAAAGCCGTTCCAGTCGCTGACAGAGGTAGGTCCTGAGTGGGCAGCAGGACAACAGACTGCGTGCAGTGCCTGATGTGAGAAACACTACAGGGTGATGGAGATGGGACTGTGTTTGCATTGGGAGCAAGGCTGAAATGAGCTACTTGCATTACAGACAAACTGGCAGACACCCTACCTACATGTATATGTCTATATGTACTGCTTCCTTTCTACACAGGCCCCCTTGCAACCAGGTCCACACTCTTGGGACCTCAAGCCCTAGTTACACGCTCAGACTCTGCAAGCAGAACTGGACCAGTCTGCTAAAGGATGGACCATTTGCTATCAACAACCCTGTCATGACAGACATCTCCCACAGGAGCAGGGAAGGAGGGCAGGGAAGAAGGTTGACATTCCCTCAGCAGAGGAAACTGGATTTTATTTCCAAAGCTGGTTATGTCACTGCATTGCAAAGCTCAGCTCTGCCTCCTCTCTCACCCCTTGCACACACGTTGGCCAGGGTTATTTAGGACTTGGTGCATGGGTAATGCTTTTGTACCTTTAGGTAAACAAATCCCCCCTTTTAAAGCAGCTCCATGGATACTTTTATTTCTAACAAAGAAAAAAAAAAAGACTTAAATATTTTAAAGGCAGCTGTGATGTTTGCTTCAGAAAGCGGCTGCTATGTTCCCATAGGGCCATGAGGACAATTCAACATGAATTCTGATTTTTTTCGGGTGGCTGTGGAGACACGTGAGGGGCTGTGGCTGCTCTGCCACGTTCCCCAGGTGTGTGCTTGCCAGGAACTACAGCACAGGGTCCCCAGTGACCCCCTCAGCACCACAGCAGGGTGGCAGATGATGCTCCCATTAATCAGAGGCTCATCCTGGGCTGCAAATGTTCCCATTTCCTATAGCAGCCACACAGTGTCCATCTGTCCAGACTTTGGGAGTCACCAGGCTTGTGCAGAGCACAGCTTGCTTGGTCTTGCAGTCCTGAGCTCCCATTTGATCATGTCTGTTTGAGGAGGGGCTTAAGGAAGGGCAACTATTTGGGGGGATTTTATGATACATATGTCATTTTCAGGCACCAGATTCATTTCCTATAGGCTGCCAAGCAACTTTCTTGAGGCTTTCAGGCCTGCCACATCCAATATTCATGTTGCTGAGAAAAGCCAGGGCTGATGCCAGGATCCACTAATGCAAAGAAATGACCAAATGAAGAGTGAGACTCAGATGTGTTTAACTATCCCTGGATCTGCCTGGCACCCTGTGATCTGCCAGAGAGGAAGAAACCAGTGTTAATGTTATCTCCCAAGCTGTCAAACCACCATTTGATGAAAACAAATTTAATTTGTCCTCTGTAATAACCGGAGCTGCTTCTAATCTGAAATTCAATTTTCTGTATGTATCTAATGCATAGCAAATGGTAACCCAGGCACATCGGAAACAAGACATTTGGAGCGGATGGCTCACAGTATGTTTAAATGAAGCCTAAACTACCAAGAGAATGATTAGATTGTCAAAGCCACCCTTCTCTGTAACAGATGATTCATACTTAATTTGCTGTAAAAGCCTTGAGCTCCTATGACATTATCTACAAGAATATGCTTCCTGATTGGATTCAAATTTCTGGTGGCCAGCAAATAACTTTGCTATGACTGCAACACTACCCACCTTGCAATAACTTGAGACAAGTGCTGTCCTGAAAGAAAGAGTTATTGTAGCTTTGTTCTTGCAGTGTTTGTGGCTTCAGCCCCAAAGGGGTGTGCACACCCCCTTGCCTCAGGTCAATGGTATTAAAATAAACAGGCCCTCACACTGGGCCTGCCTGCTATGGCATTTTTCTAATGAGCTTCCAAATGGTAGTTTCGCTGTTTTGGCCTGTTACTGCAAAGAACCGTAGGAATGCAGTGACATTTTATCAGCTGCTCATCTCATAGGAGCAATGATAGCAGACACCTTGTTGTGCAAACAGGGTGCAAGCAGAGATGATGGCTGGCGATAGCTGAACTTTATTATTTGCACTACAGCAGCTCCTGGAGATTTCAGGCAAGGTTGGAAGGTCATGCTAGAAACCAACTAGGGCAGCAAATGTTACCCTATGACTCCAAATCAGCTTTTAAATGAACATATTTATTTACCTTTGAAGCTCTCCAAGATATATGGCAACATCTTCACTGTGCATTTTGGACCCAGGAAAGTTGTGGTACTGGCTGGATACGAAACCGTCAAGGATGCCCTTTTAAATCATTCTGAAGAATTTGGAGAAAGAGCAGAAATACCTATATTTAGGAAAATAGCACAAGGAAATGGTAAGCTTTTTGTTGCTTCTCTTTTTTTCTTCAGTTTGTCTATACTGATTTCATTCCTTTGGCAGAGAATATTGTCTTCTTACAGTTTGCCTTTTGTCTGTGTAACAGTGCATTAAGTAGCTTTTGTATCAGTGCTTAAGTAAGTCTTATAAAATATTAATTGCAAATAACACAAGGATCTTATACCTTTATTTTAGGCCTAGGATTCAGCCATGGAGAGATATGGAAAACTATGAGAAGATTCACCTTGACCACACTGCGAGATTTTGGAATGGGAAAAAGAACAATTGAGAATAGAATTCTTGAGGAAGTAACTTCCCTCATTAACTATTTTGCATCTTATCAGGGTGAGTGTCAAGAATTTCATCTAGAGACAAATCACCTATCTAGCTGAACAACAAAGGAACATGCAACTTTGAGCAAATGGTATCTTAGGCTTAAAGTTTAGCACATAGTTAAGTGGGTTATTAAACTGAGGCCTTAAAACAATGAAACTGATTTCCCTGTGGTGCAGTCTGTTTATTGAATGAGGCTTTTCTTTTGGAACTAAGGAGTACATTTCCAAAGGAAACCTATATATCTTTTCTCATTTATTCAATGTGGCCTTTTCCAGAGTGTTACTCCACCAAGTAAGTCATAGGCAGTCAGAGACCCCAGAGAAACCCAAATCTAGCCATACTGTCACCAACAGGACACTTTCTTGTTGCGGGGCATAATCACATCCTCATTTGTTTTCTCTGCTTGAAATACAGGGAAGCCTTTTGATACAAAGATGATACTCAACAGTGCTGTATCCAACGTCATCTGCTCTATATTGTTTGGAGAGAGGTTTGAATATGATGATCCGGTCTTTCTAACTTTGCTGAAGCTGCTAAATGAAAATACCAAGCTGTTGGGTTCCCCTATGGTACTGGTAAGGCCTTGGGTTTAGGTTTTAGCGTTTTCTGGGATATCTAGTTGCCCATGTTTGTTTTCCTGACCTCCCACATTTGCTTATCAAGGTGAGGTTGAGGAAAACATTAACAGACAGCTGGTCTGCACTGGGTATGTCTGAGATTCTGTATCTGATTCCAAGATTAACAGCATGTTATTGCTCCACAGCTTTATAATTTCTACCCATCTCTTGGATTTCTCTTTGGCGCTCCCAAGACTGTGCAACAAAATGTTGATGAGCTGTCTGCTTTTCTCCAGAAGCTCTTTCAGGAGCACAAAGATGAGCTTAATGAAAATAACTTAACAGGCTTTGTTGATGCCTTTCTTATGAAGCAACAACAGGTACTTTAAAGCTAAGCCTCAGAGTCTTTCTGTTCTCTTAGCTCTGATACTGTTAAGACTGACCATCTGTCAGGGATTGGAAGTGAATGAAAACACAGAAACTACACTTTTTAGAATATATTAAAGCTAATACTCACAGTGAGCAGTGCTGTACCTGCTCCATAGTTCCCCTGAAACTGCTGATTAAAGGGATCTAGTTGTCAAGACGTCCCACACGGGTGAAATCTGCTCATCAGGCAAGGAGGGCGTCATTCCAAACCTTCCTGCAAGAATAGTACAGTGAGCAACTTCATTGTGGTAACTGAATTCCTACTTACATAATACTTGGATTTAGGGTCTGTACACACATTGAAGATTGGACAAATTCCATATATTCCATGCACTATAGGCCTAAATCCTAAAATGTTTAGATTCCTGTAGCTTATAAAGCCACAAAAAGCTAACATGCAGATAAGAGCAATGGCAACACACTCATTTATTTGTATCATTTGCTATAAAGCTAAAGTCATAAAGAATATTATGTTTTGAAGGAGTCAAAGAAATCCAGCACTTACTTCCACAATGGCAATCTACTGTTTTCAACCTTGGACCTCTTTGCTGCTGGGAGTGAGACTACTTCTACAACTGTGCGCTGGGGTCTTCTTCTCATGATGAAATACCCAGAAATTCAGAGTAAGGCCAAGAAGACTTCTTGTACAATATTGTGTTGCACACTTAAGGCTTTAATTAGAGAAAGGAGAGAAGGGGACTCATTTAGTGTTGTCTAGAGTAATTATTTTAAGAACTGCGAGAAGGTAACAGCCACTGACTAACAGAGAGATTTTATTTAGTTGTTTGCAAAGAAAGAGCACAGCCAAGTGGGAGAGGCTACAGGCCAGCCTTGGGCAGCTGCAATAAAGCTTCCCCATCACTGTTCTCCTGCAGGTTATCAGCTTTCATCACTGCAACAAACCTTCGTCACTCTCCTGTCTTCTCGAGGACAGATTTTGATCTGGTTGCTTTTGAAGGCCGTGGCAGATCAGAATCAGGCATGGCATGGCCTGTGGCAACTCCATTCATGCTTCCTTGCCTCTACAGAAAGAGGAAAGATATGGAAAGAATCACGTCACCAGTGACTTACCTGCCCGTATTTCTGCTCTTGCCCAATACTCACTATTTTCCATTTTATTGATCTTGAGTAGGTCAAAAGCCATTTTCATTGCAACATAAGAGGGAATTACAGTTTCTTCATCCTTTCTTTCTCACAAGGAAAAATCCAGGAAGAAATGAAGCATGTCATTGAACCAGGACAGCTACCTAAGTTGGAGGACCGGAAAAAAATGCCATATACAGATGCAGTGATACATGAAATACAGAGATTTGCCAATATAGTCCCAATGAGCGTATCACGATCAACTCCTACTGATGTGGATTTCCAAGGTTATGTGATTCCTAAGGTGAGTTTGGA
>JAUBOD010000185.1:1457939-1479610 GCA_032353885.1 Nothura maculosa
TTTGCCAAATGTGGAACATCTAATTCAGCTTCTTGCTTGAAGGGCATTTCTGAATATGTAAGAAGGGAATGGCCCAAAAGAGAGCAGCAACTGCTGCTAAGAGGTGAGGCATGGCAGGAAGCATCTGCTAGTTCTGTTTGCCAGGCTCAGTCTTACCTCTTCACTGGAAAGAAAACAAAACAGCAAAACAAAAACAAAATAAGCAAAAAACTCACCCAAAATAGTCAAACTGGATTGTGGAAGTGATCTGTTCCTGTTAACTACCATGAGTTTCTTGGGTCCCTTTCAGGGCACAGAGGTTATTCCGTTGCTGACTTCTGTCCTGAATGATGAGCTACACTGGAAAACCCCTGATCAGTTTAACCCTTCTCACTTCCTGGATGCCGCTGGGAACTTCATTAGGAGAGAGGCATTTATTCCGTTTTCCATAGGTGAGAGGAGTATTTTGTGCACCACCTGCACTTAGGCTAATTGCTTAGACTAATTGCACAGCTCCCTAGTGAATCCTGAAGTAGTTTTGGATGTTGGAAATTATGAAAGTCAGAAACACAGAACACAGGATAAAGGAATTCTGATCATTCATCCAGTTCGCTACGCTGTAAATTTCCATGTCTTACTTGGGAGAGCTGGGCTGGAATGTGGGAGACACTGATTTAATCACAGGCACTGAATGATCTCACATATCTACAGGCCTCTACATGGTCTGAGACCCTTTTGGAACCTCTAGTAAACAGAGAGTGGGAAGGAAACTTTTCCTGTCTTGAATCAGTTGTTACAGGCTGTACATCTTAGAAGATGTACAGTTTAGAAGGCCTCCAACTGCAACAATATAACGGTGCTGATCATTTACTTCTTTTCTGGTTATTTTCAGGACGAAGGGCTTGCCTTGGAGAAGGACTGGCCAAAATGGAGCTGTTCCTCTTCTTCGCAGGCTTGCTCCGCAAATTTGTTTTCCAGCCCCCTCCAGGAGTGGACAAGTCAGATCTAGATCTCACTGCTGATGTTGGCTTTACCTTGAACCCCATGCCTCACTTGGTCTGTGCTGTGCCCTATGAATAATCCAGCTGCATGCTGTAAGCATAATGGGCACTTTAGGCTTGAAATTAAGTCTGCTTACAGGGATTAAGAAGCTGTCTATTCCTGAGCTTTAGCAGAAGGAACGCAACGAGCACTGCTATTTTTCTCTCTTTCATATCATCCTTTCCAAGAGCTCTCCTGATGCTGGTATAATGCAAATCCTTCAGACACTCCGTGTTTCAGCACTGAGAAGCAGTATGACCCATTCCTGGAACAGCACGTCAGAAAAGCAGCCTTCAGGGCTGTTTGGAGAAAGGAAATGGTTTCTGGCCTCCCCTATGGATATAATCCACCAGAGGCTCTAGCCTCTCGTCTGAGAGCCTCCACAGGGAATTTCCCAGCCCAAAGTCCAAGCACTGTAATAGACCTGACTGATGGCCCAGCTGGAGCCAGCAGACACAGAGCATAAATACTTAATGGATCTAGAAACCTCCCAGGGGTAGTTGTTCAGCTGAGCCTCATACTGAGCTTCTATTGCACCATGCAGCCTGCCTTATCTTCCTCATAGAGCCTCAGATACTAGGGTGTAACATGGGTCTATGCCAGGAGACAGACGTAGGACAGTTATCAGAAAACATCTAAGTGGTTTGGGAAGTAGGTTCATTCCGACTCACACCAGGAACTTTGTACTAAAGAGCCTATTTATGATAGGGCCAATCTAGCAGTTTTCTCCTCTTCTCAGAAGGACATTTCTGCTCTTCCCCAACTCTCCAAGCTTGTGCTGGCTCTAACTCTTGTTCAATCCTTGGCTGGGCCTTAAGCAAGCCGAAAATAACCTTCCCCAGAAAGTGAATAGCTTCTGAGTCAGCTTAGCTAAAGACTGGGCCAATTCCAGAAGCCGTTCAAGGAATATGCAGTTTGGAGCCAGGATGCACAACTCCCAGTCTCCCAGCTCTTCTCGACTTCTTTAGCTGCAACTTACAGCCTAGTTAATCTCAAGATCTCCTCTATCATCCACAGACAGAATGAGGCTGTGGGTGATTCAGCTGCCATAAGGTCTGAATTCTGAATTGCTCCCTCTTTTCATTGACTGCAGAGTGAGCCACTACCCCCAGGCTCCTAATTAAAATTTCTCAATCATCTGATATGTCAGGTTTGGTGCGATGAGTAGGGGCAATACTTTACTTTCAGCTTGACTGAAAATAGGACTTCAACACTTCAGGAAATGTTATTCTCTGTCCCCAGCTCTACAAGAGCCACACAGCCCCTATCATTTTAACCTATCTCCCCCTCCAGACATTCCTGGTGTCAGGAATAAGCAGCAAGGTCTCCAGGCAGAGTAACAGACTGGAGCCCCTGAAGCCCCAAGCAGTGCTGAGCAAATGACACTGTCATGGGTGTCCACAGAAGTGATACAGTGCTTGGTGCACAGCAAGACTGGGGTCATCACAGTATCAATTGCAAAGCAAATTTTGATCCATGCAAAAAGTGCATTGGCTGCTTTTAGAAGAACCTACATAACGTTAAAAGGCAGAGCTGGTAATACATTGCCTACCACAGACTCTGCATCCCTGCCCGAGTTTAATAGGGCTTTGTATCTTCTGACTGTGAAAACAGCTATTGTAAAACTAGTAACAGAGCCTGCAAGGAGCAGGTTGGACCTTGTACTTTGTCACCAAGCCTCTCATCTATACCATTAATGTATAATGTGGGGTCTCTGCAGAGAGCTGCCTTGTACGTGTACTAGAATTGCACTTTTACTTGCACTGTGTCTTGGAGCCCGTCCCTGCTGCTGGATACGCCCGGGAGAGCTGCCTAACAAACGAAGAAACAAGAGCCTTTGCTGCTGGGCTTGCACACATGTGTTTGCTGCTGCTCTGCGCGCGGGCTAGCTACCACAAGCCTGACCTTAGCTCCTACTGAGGATATAAATATTTTTCTCTGTTGCTGTCGATCTATCTGGTGTTGCTGGAAAAGGTGGATTTCAGGTCAAACTGATAAATTCAGGCTACACCACCTTTAATACACCCATACCTGAGTGGTATGGTCAGGGATCTCTGGGGAACATGCAGCTGGGACACGTTTAACAGCGTAAAAAGTGAGGAATACTCGTAGCTGGGAGCAGCACAGAGAAAATCATTAAAACCAGCTCCAAAAAATCACAGCCAAAAAGGCAATATTACAGATATGTGGAACAGTTTAATGCTTTTCCCCTCCAAATGTATATCCTATCAAAAGTAGGTGCACAGCCCACAGGTGGAGGCACAGATGAAGAAGGGCCATGGGAAGGAGAGGCCACACAGTGTCCCATGCAGGCAGGATGTGTCCCCCGCTTCCTCAACCCTTTCTCATTACAGAGGCAAAATGCAAAAGTAAATGGCAGCAAATTTAAACTAACAGAAGAAAAGAGACTTTCTTATGCACAGTTAGGCTGCAGCTTACAGACTTAACACTGGGACAAAGGATGCCACTCCATCCACTTAAAAGCAGAAGATAGGCTGTGACTAAGGTTACGATGAAATACTTTCTTATCTTGCAGCTCCTCTAGGGAGTTCCTTTGGTACCTGGGGCTGGCTTGTGTCCGACAGGATATTGGTCTAGCCGGCTCTCTGATGTGGCCTCTCACAGTGATTCCCGCGTTCCTGTGGCTCCTGCACTTGCTTAAAAAGAGCTTGTTAGATTAAAGCCACGAGCACATGAGGCGGTCGCCTTGCAAGGCGGCAGTGCCGGCCGAGAAGCAGGTTGGCAGAGGGGGCACGGACATGGCAGGGATTTGGGTCAATGGGAGGACCGTGGCGTGGCCCCTTCCTGGGCTCTGCTGGAGGCATCTCCTGGGGGTCGGTGCTGACGGCTGCTCGCAGCGCTGGGTCTCACCGGTGCCGCCCTTCCCATCCCGCTGTGCGCGGCCGGGAGCATCGTGGGGACACAGGGGCTGGGAGCGCCCTGGCGGGCCCGGCTGCCCCAGGAATGCACCGGGAGCTGTGTCAGCACCGCGCTCGGCTCGTGTGCGGGCAGGGGAGCACGTAGCAGCGCAGCGCCCCAGCGAGACACACAGCAGGCGCCTTCCCGAGACTGGAATTTCTGGTCATCGCAACAGCTTGACTTACCGTTGTCATTTTAATGCATTGCACTTGGAACCTGGCTTAGAAAAACACGGCAAACTCCCCCCGCCACCCTCAGCTTTTGGGACGTAATTTAAGTCTGTTTCTGAAAGGCCTTTTATGATTTCAGCAGCTCCCAGGGCAAGGATGAAATACCAAGATACCTCACACGACTCCTGCAGCGCCGGGTGATGCAGTCGCAGCTGCCATCGCAGCGCCCTGGCTTGCACCCTGCGCCAGCCCTGGCCCTCCTTGCTGCCTCCTCCTGCCTCTCCAGCAGGCAGTGAGTCATTTTCTTGGGGAAACCGTCGTCTCCAGCCCATTTCTTGGAAACTAATTAAAAAAGAGAAAGAAAAAAGCAATGTCGCAATGCACTTCCCCTTTCCGCCTCTGAATGGTGGCTGCCCTGGAACATCTCTCTACCTCTCAGTCCCAGCCTGCAGCAAAGCAGCCACTTGCTTGGGGACCATGTGGGAGTAGCTTTGATCACAGCCACCTCCAGCCTTCACGAGGCCCACTCCATCCCTTCTCTCTTTGCATTTCCAAGGATGATGTGTTAACTTACATGTTAAGTAACAACTTTTATATGATCTCAACTGCTGACTGGATAAATCTACCCTTAGCCTTGTGCTTCCTGATCATGTAAGACTTATCTTTCTTTCCTAAACCATCTTCTGTATTCACTTTACCAGCTGTCTATTCCCTTTTTCCTCTCAAAGCCAAGATTCAGCCATGCAGATCTTAATTCCCTGTCTATCAGCTGTGAACCTGTATGAAAGATGCGAGCCCTAGGTACTATATATCCTTTACTTAACATAATGCTCAAGTTTGGCTCAAGGTCTGAAGCCTGCCAGTCCAGCTAACTTCATAGTTTCTTCCCTCTGTCTTCTACAAGCTACTCTTTCAAAATGAGGAATCTCTGAAATTTCATATCAAATTTTGTCTTCTCATTTAATTTCAACTGCATCCACCCATGATCCCTTGATCCAAGCCATATTTCATAGCTAGCTGTTACATGTTCTCTTCTTCAGACACAGAGTCTGCAATACATCTCTTCTGGGCAGATCAGAGCCTATTTTATGAAGAAGTTTATGACCTATAACACCCAGAGATACCTGAGCTTTACTATTATTGACTGCCTTTGATTTCTCCGTGATATCAATCAAGCTAATGTTGCGTCCAAAATACCATTGTTCTGTCCAGTAACATAGGGGATCTCAGATCCTGTCCAAATCTGAGTGTTGCTAATAGGATTCAAGAAACCTGTTTAATTCCTCATGTCAGCAGAACGTTTGGAAGGTCATGGCATTGCCGATAAAGGGCTTGGAGGTCTCCAGGAGGAGGAGGCTATAGAGGAATGCCAGGCACCTTTTCCCATGTATATGTTCTTGCACACACATGCATGGGTTTGTAATTTGAAACTCTCTTTTCTTCTGGACAGGCTTTGCAAACTGCTTAGACCACATTCTCTGAGGTGTTTAAAGAGGGTGGAGTATGCAGTATTTATTTAGGTACTCTACAAACCTTAATAAGAATCGAGTGCTTGTAGCAGTCGCAGAGAACAAACAGCAAGCCAGCAGGCAGAAAGGGAACAGTGCCACGGCACTGCTATTGCTTCAGCCCCCTAACCAGATTATTACTAAAAATGGCTTTTTTAATTTCATTTATCTCTGATCCTGCATTAATTTGTCTGCTGTGTGCAACAGTATTATTAGCTGGACTCTATTTTTCAATCGGCTCTAAAAAATCTGCTTTTAAATTGCCTCCTGGTCCAACTCCTCTTCCGATCATTGGTAACCTGCATTTGGTGGATATTAGAAGGCAAGATAAATCACTAATGAAGGTAGGACAAAAAATCTCCTCCAAACCCAGATTCTAATGCATTTAAAAGCTGCCTGAGTTGTATCAGTGACAATTTTTTTCTTTTTTTTTTCTTTTCTTTTTCTTTTATTTTTTTAAACTTTGAACTGTACAGGTGTGGTGAAAATGTGAAAATTGCATTATAACATTTTTCTAAGCTTCTTCTAGCCAATGTTGTCTTGATGCGCTGTCATTTATGAATGATCAAGTGTTAAAAAAAAACAACACTGCGTAATATGGGATTTAATATGGGATTTCTTCATTTGAGTGTGACGAGGAACATCCAGTATATAATGCTTGTGAGATTCTAACTATTAATTTGACAGCTCTGATAGCCAGGAATCATTAAAGCATCGGGAAATAACTAACATGAAATGCACTTGCTTCCCTCCCTTGCACCCTGGGAAACTGGCGAGAGGAATTAGTCTCTGTAACGTCCCCAAAGCCGCTTTGGAGAAGAGGGTCGAATCCAGGTGCCTCTCTGCAAACTTACCTCCTAATGAATCGGATTCACATGCCAATCTAGATGGCAGTGCAGGAGCAGGATGGAAAATTTGCGCTAAGGAAACCGAACAAATAGCCTGGAAACCCTTCTTTTAACGGCTCGTTAAAGCGGCTTGCCCCGTTTATGGAGATAAACGTCTCCCAGGGCCAAGGCGAGGCTGGCAGCCAGCCCGCGGCGCTGCCCTCAGCCTCCAGGCCCGACCCACGCGGGGACGCTAAGCCTGAGCAAACAGCGCGGGGCCGTCCGGGAGCAGGCGCCGAGGGGGCTCCCGCAACCCCGGCCTAGGCAAACACCGGCCCACGGGAGGCTCCCGGCCATGGGCAACGCCGGCTTAGGGTCAGTTTACCCAGCAGGGCCGGGCACGCGTTGCTCCCGTGTCACGGAACTGCATTTTTCTCTCGCTTCCCTCTGCGTGCTCTCCTCACCTGATAGACACGCAGCACTGCCTGTGTTTGCCTTTGATTTGGGATCTTTCCAGAGTGGTTATCTCCCCATCTGCCCCCATAGGTAGCAGGAATGACTGCGCTGAGCGACATGAACCAGCACTTGCCAGACGGGAAACCCGAGGGGGAATTTGCAGGGCAAGCGGGGTTGGATCCCTCCCTTTGGGATCGGGGCGATACTGAGGCTGGTGAGGACTGAAGCTGCTCCTGCCCCACATCCTCACTGGGGCAATGGTTTGGACAGTGTCTCCTACCCGCCTGGCCTCAGCTCTGGGCCCCTCTGGGGTCACATTTACCCCCTTTCACAGTCTCTCAGGCCATGTTGAACGTGGGGCCAAAGCAGCTCCTTGGATTGCATGGCAGGGACATAGGAACGCCGAGGTACCACAGGGCTGTGGGGAGTGTTCTCCTCAACAGGTGACCACACTAGTAATGCATGGACACGGGCACGGGGTCTTCTTGGGCCAATAAGCGTACAAACCCAGATGGGCACCCTCTAACGTGCGATGTCTGTGGTGGCCATTGGCTGGCGGGAGCTGCCGCACGCTGCCCACCTCGCTAACCTCACAGCTTGCCTCTCTTTCAGCTCGCGGAGGAGTACGGCCCAGTCTTCACCCTCCACTTCGGGTTCCAGAAAGTTGTGGTCCTCACGGGGTACGAAGTTGTGCGGGAGGCGCTCATGAACTACACAGAGGAGTTTGTAGACAGACCATCCATCCCAATATTTGACCAAATTCAGAACGGAAACGGTACTAGAGAAAGGAGGGGTTGCGGGCGGGATGACATGGGCACTTAGCGCCAGCCTAACTGTCCTTCCCACGATCCCGCACAGGGCTCCTAAAAATCCCCCTCTGGCTCTGCTGCAGCCGAGCACTTGGCTTTCCTACCTTTCCTACAAACTTCACGGCACCCTTGCTGCTCTATTTGTCACCAGGGCGAGGAGGGGGGTTTCCAGCAGCCCTGCAGAAATGTTGGGGTTCAGTTCTGCAACGATGGGCAGTGGGAGCAGAGCAGCTGGCTGCCATCGATGCCTTTCCCTGGAGTGTCACAGGAGCTCGGGCTGAGGTTCGGTTGTCAGGAGCCGTTGGGTTTTCCCTGTCTCCCGCTGCCAGGTGCCACGCGTTGGGACATAATCTTTCCACAGAATCTCGGCTCCGCATTCACTCCAGGTGGAACGATGTGAAACAGGTTCGGGCAAAGGCAAGGGGCTGAGGCTGTAAATTCTTCCCACAAACAGTCCAAAACAGTTTCTCCAAGGCAACCCTCCATCCTCATGACCTACTTCAGAGAGTATTTAATCTTTTTTGACCTTCTTGCTTCAGCTTCAGCTTTAGGCACCCCAAAAAAGAGTTTTACATGACAGTCACAGGTGATGTTGGGATTGCAAATGGTAATTAAATTACTTAGCCATCATGTCAATAAATGAATGGATCATTACATAAAGACAAGGAATTGATGGGGAGATCCAGTTGATATTCGGAGCCAATTTATATGTAACCTATCCCTGTGGCAGACTATCAGTATTGCAGGATAAGTACTTTCACACTTACCTTATCAGTCTGAGTGTGAACCATCTAGAGGTCAAAAATTTCTGACAAAAACACATTTTTCTTCAGAAAATGCCAATTTTTGACTCCAACATTGTTTGCACCAAGGACTGTTCCAAATGAAATTCCCTGAAAAGCAGATTTAAAGCAGATAAAAATGAATGAAACTTGCTTTGACATATTTAAAACAGAAAGCTTTGCTTTCCAAATTAAAACTATGCTGCATAAAATTTGTGTTCAGTCAAGGATATTCAAAAATCCTGCAGCTGAATGTGATGGAATGCAAAATAACGTAATCCAGCTTTTCAGTTGACACAATTTGGAATATTCTTTGCATTACTGACACACATTTTCCTTTCACTGCATCTAGCACGACAGGACAAAATATCCATCTCTGCTTGGTGTCATTAGTGATCATCATGATGTGAGCTCAAGGACTCCATAAAAGGATAGCCTTTTCCCCACCGCTGAGAAACAGTGTTGTTGGGAATTTCAGCAAATGCCGGCATGGATAGGGTTGTGTGGGGCTGATACATCCCATGCCAGTTTTAGAAAAAAAGCCTTCATGATTGAAATATGCTAAAGGGGAAAGCTTCCAAAGTGGTTGCTTGGGGCCCCAGACTGGCAATAGAGACGGAAAGGTTGTGAGATTGCCTTGGACAACCTCTCTGCCCTCTCTGAAGCTGCACAGGGCTGGTCTGAAAAGCCTGACCTCCTTACCCGATAGAGAAGAGGGCTATGTCAGACCAGACTGGGTGACAGCTGCTCTTTCTCAAACTAGAGATCCAATGAGACTGGGGAGACCTGAGCAGAGAGGAACCAGGGATGGGCACATAGAAATGGGAGACTCTTATTCTCCAAATGCATGGGAAACTGGGCAGCAGGACTATTGGAGATAGTCCCATGAGTGCATTCCTCTATTGTGCTTTGTGTGGTGGAGCTCCTCCATGTATGATCCCAGTGGAGATGTCTTAATGGCCTCCCCAGGTATCTTCTTTTCTATTGGAGAGCTCTGGAGAACAACTCGGAGGTTCACTGTATCCAGCTTGCGCAACCTTGGCATGGGGAAAAAAATGATGGAAATGAAAGTTTTCGAGGAGCTTCACTTCCTTATAGAGATGATCAAATCCTTCAAAGGTGAGCTTGGGAGCACCATGGTGTCATATAGCTCATTGCTGCTGCAACACCCCATTGATGTTTTCATCCTCCTTTCATTGCAGGGGAACCTTTTAGCCTGAGGTCCTTCAACAGTGCTCCGACCAACATCACCTTCCTCATGCTCTTTGGGGACAGGTTTGACTATAAGGACCCAACCTTCCTCACGCTCTTAAGACTCATAGATGAAGTTATGACCCTTCTGGGATCTCCCTATTTGAATGTACGTAATCTATCCCATAGATAGCAGTTCTCAAATATCCAGAACCAGCCATTACACTTAAAACATGATGGCTTTCTGCATGTCACCCTGTCACCTCCAGCATCCCGCAGCATGGGAAGCAGCCCCTGAAGCGGGTGTCAACAGCAGTGCCATGGGGAATGTGGGAACTGGGCAATGCCAGGAGCTCTCTTGTGAGTCTGATCTGTCTGAAGCTGCCAGGGGAGCTGAGCTCTAGAATGTTTCAAATGCTAAAAATCAGGCAGTCCTAAATCAAAGCTGAAAAGCTTTGCAAAGACCCCCTTTTCATGCAGATCTAAGATTGTGACCCATCTAAGAGTCTCTGGGATGTTACTGCTATACTGGACTCATCTGATATGTTATCCCTTAGGAAGAAGTTACCTTGTCGATACTATAGCAGACTAAATGCTCTTTTTTTTTTTTGATTCCTCATCAGTATTTCAATTTCTACCCATTCCTTGGATTTCTTTTCAAAACACATAAGATTTTGCTTGAGAAAATAGAAGATGTGCGGGTCATCTTAAGACAATACATAAAGACAAGCAGGGAAGACATCAATGAGAACAGTGTGAGGAGCTACATCGATGCACTGATATTCAAGCAACAAGAGGTATTTGACTGCTTAGCCTTGTTGACTGTTAGCACTATTTTCTTTCTGTTTTCTAGCTAAAATTCTAGCTAGACATTCAAGTGAAAATGACTATTCAAATCAATGCTATTACCCCAATGACATTGAAAATGCATGAACTCACATAAGAGCTTTTTTTTTCTTACAGCAATGAAATCAATAATTAATACTGTTTCTTCAAGCTCCAATATACACTTGAAGTACTTGACTGATAGTTCACAACTATCAGTCCTGTCTTTGCCTTATATCTCACCTTAGTAAAAATCCAGTGCAGTCTCTCATGTCTGCTGATTTCAATGAAGACAAAATATTTTTGGATTTCTTCTATCCAACTGGATGTGGATCCTTCTGTCCAACTGGATTGTCCAACTTGTGGTCCACTCGTTTTACAAATGTTGCTCACACCCAACCACATGTTGGGTTCTGGAGCATTTCCCAAGTTCCCTGAATATTAACACAGTTTCAAGAGCTTTCTTACGAGTCAGTATGTTTGTGTGTTTCAAGGAGAAAAACAAAAAAGACAGCCTGTTCCATGATGACAACTTAATGGCATCCATCCTTGACCTCGTGATGGCAGGAACAGAGACCACAGCCACGACCCTCCAGTGGGCCATTCTGCTGATGATGAAATACCCAGAGATTCAAAGTGAGCCGAGATTCAAAGTATTTACTTACACTCCATCCGTGAGGCGGTTGGTGAGGAGGGGAGAGGCCTGGCCTACATAGAAGCTCTTCTTCCTCAATATCTGAATCCTGTCTCCTTATCATTCTGAACTCCCGATGCAATTAGGAGCTAAAGGAAATCACAGTGCCTGGCAGGGAGTCAGTATGAGCAGGTTGCAAAATATGATGCTGGAGGAACTATCCAGGCACATGCTTCAACTAGAGATAGAGTTGGGAAAAACATGACTTGTGCTTTAGGAATCCTTTCCCTCAAGAGCCTGGAAAAATATATGCTTTTATCAAAATAAAATCCAAAGAAGTGGGTGTCTTTGCTGGGACACATTCACTTTTTTGTCCTTCCAGAAAAGGTGCAAGAGGAGATCGGGAGGACTGTCAAAGCTGGAAGCTGGGCCACATACGAGGACCGAAGGAACATGCCGTTCACGAACGCGGTGATCCACGAGGTGCAGAGGTTTATCACGCTCCTGCCCCACGTTCCCCGCTGCACTGCTGTTGACACCCACTTCAGGGGCTACTTCCTGCCCAAGGTACATCGTTGCTCGAACACACCACCCTTCCTGTTCTCTTTTATTTTTCTCCAGTGGTACTAATTAGTTCTTCGAGTCAGGCCTCTCTAAAGAGAGGTACAGGACAGAAGCTCAAGGCAAGTGAGGCTGGAAGAGCTTCCTCCTTTCTAGAGAGCACGCTCAGAGCCCACGGAGACTGGTACCTTAGGACTCAATCCTGTCTCTGTCATGTTCACTCCTTCCTCACTGCAGACGTGATCCAGGTTTACTGCCTTGAGGCCATCTGCAAAGGCAAGTGTCTTCCTTGTAGGATCTGATCCTCTGTGTGAGGTTCCCACAGCACCATGTGGTGTTTGGGTTTGATTCTTGGCACTGCAGGGAGAATTTCAACTGACCTCTCAGCTGGCTAACAGAATAAAACCCTCAGCATCTCCTCCTGTCCCAGGCAGAGCAAAACTGCTGGAGACAGAGTGAGACGTGATACCTTCACTTTGGACACTTCCTTCTGGAGCTCCTTCTGGTCCCTGGCCCACTCCCCACATCACAGCAACGTAACTGCTGCCTGAAGTCTTTGGTCATACTTTGTGTGTGAACAACCCAGTTAAAACGATTCTTGCTAAGTTCTGTGCTTAATATACCTTTCCTTTAGGGTATAATCGTAATCCCATCGCTCACTTCAGTACTGCTGGATAAGACACAATGGGAGACACCCTACCAGTTCAACCCCAACCACTTCCTCGATGCAGAAGGGAACTTTGTAAAGAGAGAGGCTTTCCTGCCCTTCTCCACAGGTAACTAATGGCCTGACCCACACAGAACTGAAGGGATGGCAGGACCATTTTATTACAATAAACACAAATAGGGTCTTAATGACTAAGTCTCCACTCTCAGTCAATGAGCAACCAGGCAATTGAGCAGAGCCAATTACCTTTGCCCAAGCAGACTGCTCTCATAAACCCAAACTTCCAGGGATTCAAACAGCTAATGGCAAGAAAACCCACTAGGTAATAGAAAGTCTTCCTTCAAAAAGAAGGATCACCTGTACAGTGTCTTCATAACAGCCATAAATGCTTCCACAGGAAGGGTCTTGCTGGGAGTCTTAAGCGTTTTAAGGAAAAAAAAACCCATCTTTTCTAAAAGTGCAATGAATAAAATTCCACAAAAGGAGTGAGTTGTCAAACCATCCCCCTGTAGGAGTCAACAGCATTTTTCTATCAGCCTGTTTTTTAAGAGGAAGGGATTGACTAAAGATGCTGAGAGGTTTGGAAGATTCATAACTCCACATGAATGCAGGTGAAGGGAAGGATCTATTCTCAATAGTGCAATGCATACAAAACCTGTAACCCCAAGCCACCCTGCTGTCCTAAACACCAATATATGCAGCATAAGAGCCCATCTGCAGCAGAGAGCTGATGAGCTAAATGGGCAGTCTTAGAAAGAAGGGGTCCTTGGGCAGAAAGAATCAGAGGGCCTGGGCAGAAAGTGATTTTAGCTCGATACTTTCATCACATAAACACAATTCTTCCATCTGCAGGGCGAAGGAACTGCATCGGAGAAAGCCTCGCCAAGATGGAGCTGTTCATCTTCTTTGTAGGGCTGCTGCAGACATTTACATTTCAACCCCAGCCAGGAGTTTCAGAGGCTGATTTGGACCTCACCGTCCCCCAAACAACCTTCACATTGAGGCCTCAGCCTCAGCCAACCTGTGCTGTCCTGCGTGAATAACCCCGGTAAAGAGCAACTCAGGTGAGTGGGAAGCCACTCAGACCCAGCGCAGCTAAGCTAGGACTCAGCATCCCGCTCTCCACACCATTCCCTTCCATATCCCCTTCCCGTGGGCTCCATCCACTTCCACTCAGCCGCTCTCCACCTCCACATCTCCCCATAGGTTGTTGACCCCTCTTTGCTCCTGAACTGTGAGAGGGTTCAAATGAGCAATTAAAACCACGATCCTTCTTGCTGGTTGATAAACATCCTATGAATGGTGGCCTGGCCATGTGCCAGGACACAGTGACGCGCACATACGTCTTCTCAAGAGAAGGATGCTGTGCATGGAGCAACTGGAAAGCCCAAGAAGGTTGTCTGGTGAAGGGCAAGCACCACAAGAGCCAAACAGATCTGACATGCAGGCTCCCATGGCAAAGCAGTGAGGCTCTGAATGCTGCAAAAACGTCCCCAAAAGCACTGTGAAGAGAGATACAGTCACTTACTGTGATACCTGCTTGGAGTTGTTTCTTCCTTGCAACAGTGTCCTGACAGATGGGGTACAAACCTAGTTAGAAAGGCAAGTATCCACCAGCTTCAACATTGCCTCACAGTCTGAACAAAGAGAGTCTCCATTTCTAATTTTGCAGCCTAAATCATAACACTACATGAGAATTCTATCAGAAACTGATTGTAATATACTAATGACATGGAAATAAAGCAGACTCATTTTTATAAATTTCTGCCTTCTCTGACTTTGTTAAATAGTGCACTCTATCTCCAGCATCTCATGGGTAATCAGTCTGGTATTTGAGATAACCTGGCCAATGGAACCAAACGTGTGATTTTTTTTTCTTGCAAATAGAGTGTAATTTCATGCTGCTTGTATTATATATATACAGATACATACAGAATTAGAGATCAGAAGAGACCAGATTTTGTTGTTTCCCCCACTCTTTAGCTTTCTCTGGCTGTCTGTGTCTGTAGTGCTCTTATATTTGCCACCATATTCCTCAGCCTCATTCCAGTTCACAGCTCAGGCATTTTTCCATTCTCATATCTGCCTGTGAATTGCTGCTTCTCCATATTCAATACCTGCTCCATATTCATTACCTTACCCTTTGCAATATCACAATGTTTATATATCCTCCTTCATGCAAACCCAAAACAGTTTTAAGCCACCAATGTCTTCACTATACCTCACATGCCTGTCATCCAACCTTGCATTACACAGCAATGCAAATGCCCTGAAATGCTGATTCCGAGCCCAGAGTGACAATGAATATTATCACAGTTTGACTGGTAATCCATGGGCAAGAGCTCTACTAAAGCACAGCTCAGTTGGAGACACTTCACATCTGAACAGTGATTTCTCCAGGCTCCTTCCGTATAGTAATAGGAACTCAAAAGGCAAATGTGACAATAATCAATTGGGAGTGGGAGGAACAGAACCAGAAAACAAGGGGCTGGGTTCGAATCAGAGCTAATTCCCTTGGGCAGCTTCAGACCTGACTCATTGTCACCGGCTTTGGGGGTCTGGGCTTCAGAGGAGAGGGATGATTTTCCTACATTGCAGAGCTACCTCCAGCACCTGCACTTTCCAGGCATCTCTTTCCACACGGGTGCTCTGGCAGGCAGACCAAAGCCTGCAGCGTCCCTGGCTCCATACAGAAATCTAGCAAGACAGAGCACTATGAGTGCATCAGGGAACTGCATCAACAAGAGATATGAACTACCTGATGCAAATGGGCACAAGAAACCAGTTCCTTGATTCCTTTAAAAAAATGTATCTTATTTGTGCTTGTAGTTAGCAGGCAGATAGAAGTGATCACTCCCAAGCACACAGAATTAGACAGCTGAGTATATCCCTGCAAGAGGAAGAGCCTCCTCCCATTCACTTGTTCAGCCAAATGATGGCAGAACATTGATTATGACTCAGCTATGGATTTATCTAGCACAAAACATTGGCTCTTGGGGCTTAAAAATGGGTGGAAATATCATCTCACATTCCTTAGTGGCCCTGAGGGTCTTCTTTCTAGCTGCAAAACATGTTTTTGCCCTGCAACCCGTCGGCCTGAGGAGGAGGCAGAGGTCCAGGGGCAGGGCAGGTGGTTTTGGCAGATAAGAGCTGCCCTGTCCAGCCGCATGGCAGGGCAGTGTGCCCCGTTCAGCCCAGCCTGGCACCCCCGTGCTGCACAACCAGCAGCTGGGGCTCTCAGAGGGGCAGTGCTCATCTGCAAGCATTGCAGCAGCTGTAAATTGAGAGCTATCTTACATTTGAACCCTCTCTGCACATTAACCGCTGTGCAAAAATATTATTTCTATTTTCCTTTTGCCACGAGATGGCACCACAGGCCCTTTGAGTGCCAGACAGCCCAGCCCTGCGGTCCTTACTGGGGTGAAATGCCCCCTCATCCAGGCTGGGGAGAGCAGAGTTAGGCCTCGAGGCTTTATACACCCCTCAGTCAAACAGGTTCACCTATGAGCAAGGCTGGGCACTCACAGACATACACATTACCAGACATTTATCATATATATTCATCATATATGCAGACATTTATCATTAACTTGGAAGAATCAGTGGTGTGCTGGGAACAGGAGGAGTCTCCTCATCCTGGAGCACATGGGAATTTTCTCCCACCTTGTTCTCTCCCATGGGTTTGCGTGATCAAACAACGTGGGACGACGGTTCAATTCAGCTCCCACTGCAGACATGGGAGACTCTTCTGGCCTCCACTCAGCATTTGAGATCCAGGAAGAAGCCAGCTGCTATGAAGAAGTCTCCTACTGCCTGCGCTGATGAGAGGATGAGGTGAAATTCCATCTCTAGTAGTTCCTCATGAGAACAGGGAACAACGTAAGAAGAAGGGAGGTTCGCAAGAAATTTCACAGAAGAAAGGAGAGGGAAGATGCATGAGTTCTCATTCTGCCTGGATTTGCCCCTTCTGTGCAGCTTAAGGAAAGAGCATTTTAGAAGCATCTTTGCAGTATTTGCACCCCTGTTTGTCTGAATATGGCAGCCTGAAAGAGCTTGTGGCTATGTATCTGAGCTATCTTTGGAAAAATGCAGGAAACTGGGAGTTTGACTTCTCAGAGGAGAAATGTTAGTCCTTTATCAGTAGCAGAACCAATGCCCAGAAAGGGCCAGAGAGTCCCAAGAAAATCTACTGAAATCTCTCAGAGCAAGGGGAACCTAAAAACCAGAAGTTTCAGTACCTGGAAATTCTACAAGGTAGTAGAGGAACGTCCATAGAACAGAGAAAGTACAGGAATCTGGAAAGAGTATGTCAACTGGGAATGCCCATCAGGGAATGGGAAAAGAGCTGGGATATAGCGATGAGATACAGATGTACCTTATACATCTGTATGTATTTCACACTGCTCCCCAAATGCAGAAATAACACACTGCTTCCTAGACACTCAGAACTGGTATGAATTCTTATGTCAGGTATTTAATATGTGAAGGAAAGCAGTGACCATCCTGCCATTTTCAGTCACATATGTAGCTGGAATTTTCCAGGTAATTTTATCCACCAATTCTCCTCAGTTTCTTATAAAAATTTTTGCTCAACAAATATTTTAAGCACTTGCAAGTCTTTTGAGTAAGAAGACACTAATTAGTTCTACCGCATAGGGATCTGGTTTCTCCTTTGCGCATCTGCTGGACTCTGTGCTCTTGCATGGATTAATTCCTTGGATTTTTCTCGTTCCAGAGCCTTGAGTTTATTCTCGAAGCACAGCACAAGCACACTGTGGATGAGGCCTCATGGTGAATCCAGCCTCTGCAGTTGTGTCCAGCTCAGATTCTTTGACTCCAGGTGGGGGTTTAAAAGTAAATTTCTGCATCAAGCCTGTGAAGAAGATGAAGAGCTCCACCGTGGCAAGACTTTCTCCAACGCAGTTTCTCCTCCCTGCAATGCCAAAAGCATGGCCATTTGTAGCACAATTACTGGCTCAGCTCAACAGCTCTGCTCTACTGCTTGGGTAAGAGTAGTGTGAGGGGCAGTATATGTAGAAATGCAAAAGAACAAGCCTGATATTCAGCAGACATCACCACTGTCTCCAACACTACTCAAATAGGGCTGTTGAGTTCCTTACAGGCTCTGACATTATGTGGGAACTGAAGCTGGATACTGGCCTTCCCAAGGCAAAGCAGATTCTTGCTTGAAGGCCTTGAACCTTTTGTAGTTCCCAGTGGTGTCTTTAAACAATAGACTAGAGCCCAGTGTGCCTCCCAGTGTGGGTTGAGAGGCTGTTTGCAACTCCTCAGAACCCAGGGCAGATATTTCTAAAATACCCCCACAACCAGCCTGTGTGTGTCCCTGGCAGAGGCTCTTATCCTGTCGCTTGACTACTGTCCTCTGAGTGGCACTGAGCACGCCAAACTCTGCAGGATCAAACGCTGTCATTACCTGTGGAGAAAGGTAGGAAAGCTTTCTTCTTCACGAAGTTCCCATCCACATCAAGGAAATGGTTAGGGTTGAATTCATCTGGTGTCTCCCATTGTGTTTTATCCAGCAGTACCGAGGTGAGCAGAGGAATCACAGTTGTTCCCTGCAGCATAACCACTTTCAGCTTTAGCTGGTACATGTAGCAAACACTTGGATTTGCCCATTCAACCTCATAAATCTCACCTCCTGTTGAGCTATGTCTGCAAGACAACCTCTACCATCGAAATGCTAATTTCTGAACTTCTGTGTAGCCAGAAGGTCCTTAATAGGTATACTCAATGTGCTAGATTTACTACCTACTGTGTAATTAAAAATAATGCTTATTGGCTTGCCCAAGTTAAATAGCAAAAGGTAAAGACGAGCCAGGCTTCCTTCCTGGTTGAGCTCTCTACTAGCCTTAGTCAATGAAACAATGCTGTGATACTCCAAAGTCAACACAGTTTTACAAGGCCATGAATACCAAGGGAGGGAATTAAAAGAATACGGAAAATTCCAAGTTATGGGGACTGGACAAGAAAAGCAAAGTTACAGGAAAGGGGAAGCTGGGTGTATAACCATGAAGTCACCCTGCCTAGACATGAGCAAAGGGAGAAGTAGGGCACTGCTGTTTTCCCATCAAGTGCTTGGCACTGCACGCTCCTCTCCGGTGATATTTCCTGCTGTAGGTCACAGTGTGCTGCGTGGGAATCACCCCACTCTTAGTCTTTAGAGAAGCACCTAAGCACATACCTTAGGGATGAAGTAGCCTTTAAAGTAAGTGTCAGTAGAGGTGCACCGTGGAACATGTGGCAGGAGAGTGACAAATCTCTGCACTTCATGGATCACCGCGTTGGTAAAGGGCATGTTTTTCCGGTCCTCAAAGGTAGGCAGGCAACTAGGGCCCAGAACTTGCTCGATCTCAGCATGCACCTTTCCTACAGGGAAAAGACCCAATCTGAGTGTTCTCAATGGCAAAGCACCTTCCAAATTCCAACCCATGCTGACTGCTGGCAGCATAATCCAAGGCAATGAAGAGTGGCACAACAGGAGGTTGCACAGCCCCTGGAAGAAGAGATCAACCCATGGGATCCTTTGGTCTTCGATGGCAGTATAAATTACGATTGTACCCTCTGTATGAAAATCAAGACCATAAAGGCATCTTACTTTGAATCTCGGGGTACTTCATCAGCAGCAGGATGGCCCATTGCAATGTAGTGGATGTTGTCTCAGTGCCAGCCATGAGCAGATCAAGCGCAGAGGCCAGCACATTTGCATCGTAAAAGGAGGTATTGCTTTTATCTTTCTCCTTTTGAGAAATAAAAGGAAAAGGCAGAGCTAGAATAAGATTTTTGTGCAACTCCTCAAGCTCAGAGCCATACGATGCAGAAGAGTCCTGGAAATAGGCATTCAAGATTATGCCCCCCCCAAAAAACCCCACCTCTTCGACCTAATAGAACTAATTCCTAAGTCTATAGAGCTAAGGAAGGGCTGTCCATAGCTGACACCTAAGGACATGCTTTACATTTCCATGCTGTATGATCTAGCAAGTTCTTTCTTGCCTTTCCTTCAGTACCCTGTATTTAATAAGGATTAAAAATCTGTGTTACGATAAGAGAATGTTTACTCCAAACATAAACATCTCCATATAGACCTTAGTAGAACATGGTCGTTAGACAAGCAACCTTGAGAGTCTCTGCATATGAAACCACACTAGGAGTCAATATAATGCTTAAATACCTCTTGCTGTTTGAATACCAATGCATCGATGTAGCTCATCAAGTTGTTTGCGTTTATGTTTTTTTTGCTCTCCTTGATGTGTTTGTTTAAGATCACACACACCTCTTCCACTTTTTTCAGTATCATCTTGTGAGGTTTGAAGAGAAATCCAAGGAATGGGTAGAAATTAAATAACTGAAAAGGAAAAAAAATACAGAATAACAACATTAAACCAAAAATAAACATTCATTATGTTGTAAAACTTAAGTCTCATAATGGAGAAACCATTTATGTGTATAACCAAATGACATGTTATTGGAGTCTCTCATTTTTTGGTAACTAAAAAAATTTAGTGTATAAAATGTCTCCTCTTATTAAAAAATCTCTACAGAAATAAATGAGCCTATCATACTTGTCTAGACACAGCCCATAAACACAAATTAAAAAATACAATTAAGGGAAAGTGATAGTAAACTACTGAAACAATGAAATTACATTTTTAAAGAGGTAATAAAGCAAAAAGATAAAGAATTACACTTTATCCCCCAAATTCCAAACATTTAGTAAGCCAAAATACTTACGTTTTAAAGTTGTTAGATCATCATTTTTAACATTCACATGAATTATAAATCAATTACACTCAGTTCTTAGCACCATTAAATTTCACAGCACAATACACAGTTTCGCTTTACGTGCAGGGGGGTTACTTACACTGTTTCTCAATGTTATAAATAAACCAGCTGCAGAATAAAATTGTCAAGTCTCATGCTTTACCTTGCGCTAATTGTTTATATTTTTTGCCGTTTTCTGCAAAATCTAAGCCTGCCTTTTTTTTCTTTTCTTATTTTTTTTTTTTAAAAAAAAGGACGTTATGAATTTTGTTGTTGTAAGGGATTCTCATACTGGTGATAAGTTCAGTGGCATCTTTAATTTTTTTTTTTTTGATATTTTTTGATATTATCTTAAGTAACTAATAGTCTAGCCCTTGTGATGGAGGATTAAGTTTAACAGCTCTTTGCTCAGGTAAGCACCTCTTAAGGTGCCTAAGGTGCAAGTTGGGATACACGTTTTGTGCCCCTCTGTTTTGTGAGTACGGTCTCGCTTTGCACTTGATTTTATCACTTCGCAGTTGATTTAATGCCACAGTGACAGCCACGACAGGTAAAGAGGTAAAAGAGCAGTGTAATCATGTCTACAATCTCTACTAGTTCCTTGAAAAGGATCAAGATACCAAAATACCAAATCCTTACAACTTGTCCTTATAACTCCTAAATACACATGGACTTGTCCCAACAACAAGCGGAGCACTTCATTTTGGGACAGTCATGGAGCATTCAGGAGACATTAACTGACACAGGCCAGGTTATTTCCATAGGTACGTGCACATGGAAAAGCAATATTTACAATAGACTTATCACTGGTATGTTTTAAAAGAAAGAAACCCTGGTCATTCTCTCCAAGCGATGCCCGATTCTCCTGTCTCTTCCATCTGAGATCTTTTGGACTGTAAATATTAGGGAGTGGGAGGTGCTGGTTTTAGGTGGTTGTTTTGGGTACTGCTGGTACTTTGTCAACAGCTGGAAAAACAATGACCAAACACTGAAAAAACATAAGTAGAATTCCTTTGAATTCTCTGGAAAAATGTGACAAACGTTTTTGGGACACACATCAGGATTTTTTTTTTCTGCAGTTACAGTGAAACGTTGAAGAAAGAAGGTTGCCCAAATTCCAGAATTGTCCTGCACTAGGGTCTGTTTCCTCATGGGAGACAAGAAGTCACCTTAAACTGCAAAGTTTGCTAGATAACATCACTGAAAATCGATCTATAAAGGTCAGAGTCTATAGTGTGGAATTCCACTGGTGTTCTTGGGCTTTCTCTCGCTCTGCATAGCACCTGCTCCTTGCTGGCAAGGTCACCTTCACTCACTCATTCTAGTGCTACCTTGTCATGCTGGACTTCCTTTGTCCACTGTAGTTTATGCAAAGGGATTTCATAAAGGAGGAAAACACAGAGCAACTATCTTAAGTTGCAATGTCCTCAAGATTCTCAAAAACTATCCAGCAACAGAAATCTGCTTGACCAACCAACTCACACAAGATCCTGGAGCATTTCAGTACAGAGGGCAACTTACAT